>CAUYUJ010020749.1:381639-574139 GCA_963575745.1 Prorocentrum cordatum | reverse complement strand
GTGCTGGGGGGCTGGGCTATAGGATGCGCTGGAAGACAGAAGCGTTTCGGTCAAGGGCTACATCGACGTGGGCTCCTTCGTCGTTGCCAAGATGAAAGATCACCGTCAGTCATGCGTGGAGATTTTCAATCTCAAGATGGCCGTCAGAGACGAACTCCTACAGCAATGGTTGCCAGCCTCTGGGCTGAAGCCCGCCCAGTTGTCCCAGATCCAAGACGTCATGCGCGATTTCGGCACCGTTCGCATGTGGGTGACGCCGTGCCCGGACGAGACCCCGGGCAGCAGTGATACGACGTGGATGGTTGGGCAAAGTTCTGCAGTCTTGGCGACCATCGAGTTGTTCGAGGAGCTGGTCTACTCCAACGGGTGGGGCGGGAGGTACAACGACGCAATTAAGTCCCAGTTGCGCGTGACAGACTTCATCGACTACGAGTCGGTTCGCACGGCCCTCGACGAGGTTGGCAACCAGATTAAGGCAGAGAAGTTGCAGCAGCAGGGCAGTGCGGATAGTGCAGCAGACGGGGCAAGTGGTCCTTCGAGCGGCGCTGCCCCACCGCCGCCACCAGGCACTGGTATCACAGCAAGCACGACCCCCGGAGCAGCCAACGGTAACGCCACGACTGAAGGTTTCGACAACCTCAGCGACACGGATAAGGACCACTGGGAGCGCTACATCGACACATTGATTCGGACGTATGTGCAGCTGATCCCAGATCAGAAGACCAACTCGGCCCTCGAGCTTCTGATCAAGCAATGCCCACTCGCCAACGTCGCTGGAGATCCAATGTGGCTTGTCTTATACCATTACGATGTCAAACAATCGGGTGAACCACTCACGCGTCCTGAACTGAGGGTTGCGCCACTTCGTGACACGTAGCATCGCTTGGTGCGATCGATCCTCAACGCTCGTGCTCCTGCTGGTCAGGGCGGCTTCCTCAGGGTTGGAGAAATTGCCATCTTGCTGGGCGGGGGCCGCAAGGGCAACCAGGCCAAGCTCTTAGCCCCGTGGAAAGAGGGCACGGCAAAGGATACTAAGAAGGAGGACGAGGGCGCCGAGTTGGACGGCGATGACGAGGAGGAAGACGCCGACGAGGATAAGCCCAAGAAGCCTGGCTTCGTGCCCTCCCTCTTGCAGCTGGCCTACACTCAAGAGAGCATCACCGCCCGCCGCAAAGTGCTGCGAGCCACGCCAGGCAGCGTTCACCAAGTGGAGTGGTGCCACGTGGTCGCGAACTCCAAGATCCGTCTTCCTGAGAGGCAGAGGCTCCACTACGAAGGCTCGACTGCTGGCGACTTGATTCAGGGGTTGGAGGCCCCTGGTACATCGAAGGGATGGCAGCTCACGCGGGGTGATAAAAAGATCTTGTACAGCAAGAAAAACTTGATTGCAGTTGGTGGGAAGACCAAGGGGGCCGATGCACCTATGACTGAGAAGAAAGCAGATAGTACCATCGTGCCCGTGTGCTACCATCCGATGCCGCTGCTTGTTTACTTCGAGATGCTCAATGCGTTCTTCGCGAAGCTGGCGGTGGACATTACTCCAATCTCTGGGGTCTTCGCGTGGGCTTGCCTGTTGTCTCGCGTGGGCTACGTGGGGATTTGCTTCGCGCAGGAGCACGCCGAGATGCTCTTCGAGTACTTGAAGGACAAGCTGAAGGAGGACATGTCAGATGCGACTTCGAAGCTATACAACAGAGACTACGCCAAGGTGATCGGCAAGCTTGATACGCCAACCGAGGAGCATGTGAAGACAGGCCGTGGTGGTCGCGGCCGTGGTGGTCGCGGCCGCGGCGGCAGGGGCCGTGGCCGCCGCGGCCGTGGCAGGGGCGATGATGCTGGCGCTGCTGAGCTTCAGCCAGGTGACGCTGACGGTGCTGATGTGCCTCCAGTGCCTCCAGTGCCGGAGTGGGAGGCCGGGGCCGCTGGCGCTGAAGATGTAGTAGAAATAGGCGGCGACAATGAGGATGAGGTGTGGGGCCCGTTCCAGGAGTCATGAGGGCTTTACTTTCAGGCCCGAGTAATCGTGCCAATTGAGAGATAAGTCAGGACAGTGAGCGATCAATCAAGCACGAATGACATGATTACTTCGTGGCGCAGCAGTCGGGCCTCCAGCGCGGAGGCCGAGTTGTGCCAAGCATGGATTGTATAGGCAGCTGCGGGCACGCTGTCGCGTCCAGCTTAGACGAGTGGCTGTTTCGGCCAAGCGGCAGTCCGAGGACTGCAGCCGCATGCCTATGTGGTTGCCACGTGCACACTAGATAGAGAAACGCGCCCGTACTGCTCAGCCTATCGTTATCCAGTCCAGACCCTCCCCATGGGCTAAGCAAGAGTAGGAATCTGAATAATCAAGATAACGTAGGGATGAATAGGGCCCATGCAGTGCTTACGCACATTCCGCGGCCACATCTAGGCTAGGGAGGAGAGTCACCTCACATATGCCCAAAACCTTATTGGGGCTCATCTTGGGGGCGCTATGGGACATCATTTGGGCCTTCATGAGCCCACCAATGGCCAGCCCCTAGCACCTCAGATAGCTCCATGGATATGGGCGCCCTTAGCCCTCCAGGACGCCATTGAATCGGGCAGGCATCTCAAGGACGTCCTTGAATGCGCCTTCCAGTTGTCCACTACCTATCCTTATTGCACTCCTCTCGCAGCTTGGGGACGTCCCTGAATTGGGGCAGACCTCTCCTCTCGCAGCCCGGGGACGTCCCTGAATCGGGGCAGACCTCTCCTCTCGCAGCTCGGGGGCGTCCCTGAATCGGGACAGACCTCTCCTTTCGCAGCTCGGTTCGCCCCTGAATCGGGGCAGACCTCTCCTCTCGCAGCTCGGGGACGTCCCTGAATCGGGGTAGACCTCCTCTCGCAGCTCGGTGACGTCCCTGAATCGGGGCAGACCTCTCCTCTCGCAGCTCGGGGGCGTCCCTGAATCGGGGCAGACCTCTCCTCTCGCAGCTCGGGGACGTCCCTGAAATGGGGCAGCCCTCTCCTCTCGCAGCTCGGGGACGTCCCTGAATCGGGGCAGCCCTCTCCTCTCGCAGCTCGGGGGTGTCCCTGAAGCGGGGCAGACCTCTCCTCTCGCAACTCGGGGGCGTCCCTGAGCTGCGAGAGGCCTCCTGAGGAGAGGTCTGCCCCGATTCAGGGACGCCCCCGAGCTGCGAGAGGAGAGGTCTACCCCGATTCAGGGACGTCCCCGAGCTGCGAGAGGGGAGGTCTGCCCCGATTCAGGGACGTCCCCGAGCTGCGAGAGGAGAGGGCTGCCCAAATTCAGGGACGTCCCCGAGCTGCGAGAGGAGAGGTCTGTCCCGAGTCAGGGACGTCCCCGAGCTGCGAGACCGATTCAGGGACGTCCCCGAGCTGCGAGACCGATTCAGGGACGTCCCCGAGCTGCGAGAGGAGAGGTCTGCCCCCCCGAGGTCCTCAGATAGCTTGCCAGCGGCTTCCTCGAGGCCCATGCCATCTGTGGCCAACGATGTTCTTATGACGTCTGCCCGTGAGCTGCGAGAGGAGAGGACTAAAAGACCTTTCCACTCGCAGCTCAAGGACGTCCTTGAGCTGCGAGTGGCAGGGTTAGTCCTCTCACTTTGGAGAGGTCTGTGACGATACCTCGCGACAATCCTCTCCAAAGTGAGAGGACTAACCTTGCCACTCGCAGCTCGAGGACGTCCTTGAGCTGCGAGTGGAGAGGTCTTTTAGTCTGCTCCTCTCGCAGCTCTCAGGGCCCTGGCGGGGGGGTCGTTGAGTTTCGCAGTGGTAGCTTACATGTTTACTGCACTTGTCGAGGGCTCGCGATTGTCAGAGATTGCTCGGAGGTAGATTACAACAGTGACCTGAGGGCTCTCTGGGCTCGGGATGTGGGCCCCAGTGAGGCCATGCCACTCCGAGGTCGGCGCAAGAGCTCCGGAGCGATGCCATTGCCTCATCATTGCCGTCATCATTCCTACTGCGTATCATCATCACCATTCACGCCATCAATCAGCACAGCTGCAGCCGCTACAGCCGAGACGCTTGCTTCGACATCCAAGCGAGCATGGGGAAAGGTGCGCCCCGCCGCCCCAGGCGACCAAACGTCATTAAGATCGCGTCTGACTTCGCAGGCCTTGATACGGCATCGTTGGCTCTGGGCCGCATGGGGGTGGACCATGTGAACATATTTACCTAACAGCGAAGACTGATAGGTTTCTAGTTGACTCAAAAGAGCTCACAGATCACTCCACAGGGGGGTCCGGGCAGGTGTTGGGGAGTTGCCGGGCGGCAGGGTGCCGGGCTCGTTTTTCACCAACAGTCACACACTTCGTGCTCTTCGACTTCCCAGAACTCCATTCCCAGGCCACATTCTGAATACCCGGATGCAACAGTCACACACTTCGTGCTCTTCGAGATCCCAGAACGCCATTCCCGGGCCACATTTAGAATAACCGGATGCAACAGTCACACACTTCGTGCTCTTCGACATCCCAGAACGCCATTCCCGGGCTACATTTTGGATGCCCGGATGCAACAGTCACACACTTCGTGCTCTTCGAGTTCCCAGAACTCCATTCCCGGGCCACATTCTGGATGCCCGGAGCCAACTGTAGGCCACTTCCTGGTCTTCGAGTTCCCAGAACTCCATTCCCGGGCCACATTTTGAATAGCCAGACGCTTCAGGAATTGCTAGTGACACTGCAGTCCACTGCATTCAATCGTGCCACTGCATTCACTCACTGCAGGAGGAGGAGGAGGAGGAGGAGGAGGAGGAGGAGGAGGAGGAGGAGGAGGAGGAGGAGTAGGAGGAGGAGATGAAGAGGAGGAGGAGGAGGAGGATGAGGACGAGGAGGAGGAGGAGGAGAGGAGGAGGAGGAGGAGGAGGAGGAGGTGGGGGAGAGCACAGGAGGAGGAGAACCGAGGACCACCAGGAGGGAGGAGGAGGAGGAGGAGGAGGAGGAGGAAGAGGAGAGAACACACGAGGAGGAGGACGAGCAAGACGAGGAGGACCCCCCCGGAAAACGAGGGGCGACCAGGAAGAGGAGAAGGTGGAGGGAGGAGGAGGAGGGGAGGGCGGAGGACTACCAGGAGGAGGATGAGGTAGGAGGAGGAAAAGGAGGAGGAGGAGGAGGAGGAGGAGCGAAGAGGAGGAGGAGGACGAGGAGGAGGAGGAGAGAGAGACGAGGATTTGGAGGAGGGGGGGGGAGAGCACCAGGAGGAGGAGAACGAGGACCACCAGGAGGAGGAGGAGGAGGAGGAGGAGGAAGGAGGAGGAGGGAGGAGGAGGAGGACGAGGAGGACGAGCACAGACGAGGACGAAGAGAACGAGGACGAGCGAAGAGAAGAGGAGGAGGAGGGGAGGAGGAGGAGGAGAGGAGGAGCAGGAGAAAGAGGAGGAGGAGGAGGAGGAGGAGGAGGAGGAGGAGGAGGAGGAGGAGGAGGAGGAGGAGGAGGAGGAGGAGGAGGAGGAGGAGGAGGAGAGAAACACCACGAGGAGGAGGACGAGCAAGACGAGGAGGACGAGAACGAGGGCGACCAGGAAGAGGAGGAGGAGGAGGAGGAGGGGAGGGGGAGGACTACCAGGAGGAGGATGAGGAGGAGGAGGAGAGGAGGAGGAGGAGGAGGAGGAGGAGGAGGGAGGAGGAGGAAAGGAGGAGGAGGAGGAGGACGAGGAGGAGGAGGACGAGGAGGAGGAGGGGGGGGGAGAGCACCAGGAGGAGGAGAACGAGGACCACCCAGAGAGGAGGAGGAGGAGGAGGAGGAGGAGGAGGAGGAGGAGGAGAGCACCAGGAGGAGGAGGACGAGCAAGACGAGGACGACGAGAACGAGGACGAGCAAGAGGAAGAGGAGGAGGAGGAGGAGGAGGAGGAGGAGGAGGAGCAGGAGAAAGAGGAGGAGGAGGAGGAGGAGGAGCAGGAGAAAGAAGACGAGCAGGAGGAGGACGAGGACGAGCAGGAGGAGGAGGAGGAGGACGAGCAGGAGGGGAGGGCGGCCGGCTGCCCCGGCCGGCTGCCCCTGCCGGCTGCCCCGACCGGCCGCGCTTGCGCCCGGCCGCGGAGCGCGGTCAAGGGAAGGGGGCGGGGGCCGGCGGTCAAGGTTGATACCCCCTCCTCGCTCGTTCCACTGCCTGCTCGCAGCAGTGGCACCAACACATGCACAAGAGATTCCTGCATGAACTGTTGTACTTGCATATATGATGGCCTTCGGCCAAAGTCGTGCGCACAAGGGCTCTGCGGAAGGCTCCCTAAGCTCGAGACGCTTTGAATGCTCTGTAGTTTCCTCGTAGCCTCCTTTCCATGCCTTTGTAGCTTCCACGCACTCCTGCGTCGCCGAGTTTCTTCTTGCAGCGTCCTTGTCGTGTCGCGGGGTGCGTTTGCGTCACTTCGGTGTTGCTGCGCCTTGAGACGTGTCTCTGCTGCTTCTTCGTCTCATCGGGGACTCCAGCGTCACCGAATTTGTTCCCGTATTGTGCTTGTCGTTCCAGGTCGTGCGTACGCGCGCAGAATGTTTCTCTGCAGCGTCCTCGTCGCATCAGGATCTCCAGCGTCGCAGAATGCATCCTTGTAGCGCCTCTTCTTCCAGGGCGGCGTGGTCCTGAGTCGCCGCGGACGACTCGCCGCGGACGGTTCCATTCGATTCCACGGGCGATCGTGCGCATGTAGTTTGCCACGCGCCTGCGCGCGCGGAGAGGGCCTGGGCGCCCTGTCGCCTGCGGGCGACCGCGCGGGTTAGTCCCCGCAAAAGCCAAAAAAGGCATTTCCACACGCCGGGTAAAGCCTAAAAGGGCTTTCGTCTGCCTGATCCTTGCCCCCCGCTTTCCTTCTCTTCTTTCATCGAAGTCAGAACCCCCGCCCCCTATGACGTCCTCCGCTGGCCTGGGTGGTCTACTCAGGTCGCGGAGGGGGATAGGGGGGGGCTCGTTGCCACGGCTGGTGCCTCGTTTTCACGACGGGGAGGGGGGGGTGCACCGTTCCCTCGGATGGGCACATCCCCCCCTCCAAGGGCCTCCGAGCCCTCCCTCTCCGTCCTTTTCTTCTCCCTTATCCTTCCCTCCCTCGCGGTTTTCGAAGCCTTTGGCGTCTCCGCCCACCAGAGCGGGGATCTCGACCCCCCAATGGGATTCGTGGAGCGGGGGGGGCCTTGAGAGGCCGAAGCATTTTTTGGGGCGGGGCCACACAGCACACACATCACATCCATCGAGTCACGCACACATACAGCAACACGCTTTCTCGACTCCACAGGGGGGGTGCTTCGTGGAGGCATCACTTGTAACTTTGAAATTCTGTAATCATTGCCGTTCTGGTTCAAAGAACGAGCAAAAGCGAGCCTTGTCCGCATCCGCTCACCCAGTCTCACCGTGCCGTGCACGGTGCTTCTCAGCCTGTGTCACTGTGCGCTCCACGGTGATCCTCCGGGTGAGCTACCATGGCTGCTGCTGCAGAACAGCCGACGTCTCCACTGGGTTTTCTCACGAAGAGCAGCGCCAAAACCCAAGACTTCCTTGTCCGAGTATACAAGCCCAGGGAGATCAAGTACTCGTACAAGAGCAGGAACAATGGCCAGCTAGTCCATGCAAACCGATTCACATGCATTCTGCTTGGCACAGACTCAGAGCACTATTGTGAGGCCATCCTCAAAGGAACTCCAGCAGAAGTCCAAGCTGCTCTGAAAAAGTTCCCTCCGATGACGGCGTGGAAACTCTCCAGCGTCGGCCTGGACAGTCGGCAGCAGGACGCTTTTGTGCATACGTCTGTTCGTGTCGTGGTCGACCTCAAGCGCACAACCTGCACTCCAGTGCTCAAAAGCTCTCCGGAGGAGACCTCCTTGGCATCGGCGCCGGCTCCAGCGACTACAGTGGCAGACATGATGAACATCAAATCGCAGCGTTGCTTCGATGTCATGGCTGTGGTTCATTCTGTTTCAGAAACCCGCACTCCCGCTGGCCACCCTCCAGTGGCAAGTGTACATCTGGTCGACGGCACACAGACGAGTAACTCCAAGACAGCGGAGGCTGTGATTGCAGTCTGGGGATCCACCAACATAGAGCTTTGTCGCTCTCACAAAGGACAACCGCTGCTGTTTCTCAACGTGGCGGGCAAATTCGACGGCAAACTGGAGCTGAACTTGTCGCAAGATCGCGTAGTGGATTCCGCATGCTCTTGTCCCAGAATGACTCAACTACACGACTTAGCAGCCACTCAAGACTTCGCAGTGGACCGGGAGCAAATGACCACCGCTCATGCGGGTACATGGGATCCAGACCAGGCTTCGCAGATTCTCACCGGAGAAGCACTCCTCTCCTGCTGTGCCTTTCTGGCTATGGCGTCGGATGATCCGAATGCAAACTTGCCACTCTTGTTGCAGGTCAATGGGATGAGGCTTGAGGAACCGGAGCCAGCCGACTCTGTGGTGGAGAACACAGGCGAGCGCGTCTTCTTTACGACTACTGCTCGTGATTTCAGTGGCTCGTGCAAAGTTGGCGTATCCCAAGCGGCAGCCTTCGCCTTGACTGGCATTGATAGCATGCAAGAATTCAAAAAAGTTCACGACGAGAAAGCTATCTCCTTCCCTCCACTGAGCAATTGTCGCATCATACGACGCGTGCGCAATGTGGCTGCGAATGCACAGGATGACACACCTCAACGGACTTTCGTCAACACGACTGTGGTGGCCGTTTCACCGCTTCAGATATCGCACGCCCCGAATACGTCTTACAATGTCGTCTTGGAGATCCTGAAGCAGTGCCGCGAGAGCCAGGATGCAATGCTCGCGGCACAGCTCTCTGAGATACGGTCTTGTCCCTTCTACGGCATGCGCGTGCAGTACTCACCAGCGGGTGGAGGGGGTGACGCTTCTCAGCTTACCCGGAACTGCCACTTGGCAGTCGTTCTCGTTCGTACCACGCAGAAGTCTCGGTGCGTATCCACTGCGGCTGGCTTCGTCGTGTCCACACCAGGTGTCACGGACGCTTCTGACGGTGAGTCTTCCCACTCAGTGACGATTCACGGACACTGCTCAGTTGACAACTTGCTCTCGTTCAAAATGGATCCGCCCAACCGAGCGAAGCACAGAGTCTGCTTGTTGCTCATTACTGGCTGTTCAAAAGACGGCATGACGGTGCACAGCGTGACCCACATTGACGACTCCGTCGTGTCTGAGGCGCAGTACTTCATTAAAAAATTGAGAACACTGGGGATGCGCACAGAGCTTCAGCAATCAGGCGAGCATAAGCGGATGAATGAGTGGAGCACGACGCCGGAATCCGCCAAGAAGTGCCGCATTCTTGAAAGCCACCCCTCAGGAGAAAGCTTGAGGTGAGCTTTCTCCTGTCTTGTCAGCGATGCTTCTCAGCTTGCTGGACATGGCAAGCGTCTTTGTCCTGCGCCTTGCGGGATGCCAACTAGGTTTGCCTCAAACATCTCGTTTGGTAGTTTCGTTGTTTCTGCGGTGCTTCTCAGCCTGCACTATTTACTGTTGTGGCGTCTGGTGCAGAATAGTGTTTGCGGCCTGCATTCCTCCTCAGCCTGCCCGGGCTCCCTTGAGAGTGCCTGCGCAGAGTTTCGGTCTGTGCTCACGTTGCCCAACGGATTCATTCACGTTCGCCTGCGGTGCTTCTCAGCCTGCACTTCCTTTGCTACAAGCGCCTGTTCTGCAGTCGTTCACAGTGCCTCGTTCACAGAGAATTTCGGTGTTTGAAAAACAAAACATTTCTGCATGTGTTTCTCTGGAATCTAAATCAGGTCATGGCCGTGCTTCATTGCAAGACAACCCCCATATTCGTAGCAGTGTCGAAATCAGACGTTCGTTCAGTTATAAAAGCGTTGATAGCAGTGTCTCGTTTTCGGACGCCTCATTGTATATCAACTCTGGCTGTGCCTCATTTCAAGACACCTTCCATGTGCGTAGCAGTGTCGGTATCAGAGGTTCCTCCAGTTATAAAAGCGTTGATAGCAGTGTCTCGTTTTCGGACGCCTCATTGCCTAGAGCTATCTTGCCATCTTGCCTAGAGCTATCTTGCTAAATGTCTCCGTAGCCATCTTGCCTAGAGCTATCCTTACAAAGGAACTTCCCAGCACCCACTGTACACAGTAATGCCGCGGCATGCTGGTAGCTCTCGGTCTGGGCGCCATGCTCCTGACGTTTCTGCACCCAACAGCGGTGCTCCTCAGCCTGCTGCAGTGAGCAGTGCCCCTCCTCAGCGTGCTGTGTTGAACGGTACTGTCCAAAGGATTGTTGACCTGGTGAAGCAGTTCGGTCGTATACCGAAGCACAAGAAAGGAACGTCCGAGGAAGTACGAGCTGAAAACAAGTTGGCCAAACGTTTCTCCGACCACCGCGACAGCATTCCTAATGACGTTATGTTAGAGTTGCAAGCCCTCGAATGCGCCACGCCTTCAGAGTCAGCCGCTGTCAGCGCTGCCCTTCAGCGTTCTGCATTAAGCGGATCTCTGCAAACGCTCGTCGAGGACGTGAAGCAGTTCGGTCGTATACCGATCAGAAATCAAGGAACGTCTGAGGAAGCACGAGCCGAAAACAACTTGGCCAAACGTTTCCTTGAACACCGCGAGAGCATTCCTGGTGACGTGATGTTGGAATTGCAAGACCTCGAGGAGTCACGCGCCGTCAGCGCTGCTGCTCAGCGTGCTGCAGGTGCTGCTGCTCAGCGTGCTGCAACCGAGGAGTTCAAGCGGAAGCAGAAGACCGATGAGATCCTGCAGCAGGTGCGCGAATTCGGCAGCTGGCCGAAGGAGAGCGCTCAACGCCCGCTTGCAGAGCGGCAGTTGGCTTGGCACATCCGAAAAACACGGAAGGCCAAGCATTTCTCACCGGAGCAGGAGGCCGAACTTCAAACTCTGCAGCAGGCGGGCAGCCGAGCTTCAAAGTCCGACGGGCTCATGCAGCAGACGAAGATCGAGGAGGTCATGCAGCAGGTGCGAGACCTCGGCCGCTTTCCGAAGGAGTCCGCCGGGCGTAGTGTTGCAGAGCGGCAACTAGGCTGGCTAGTTCGGAAAGGATTGAAGGCCAAGCAGTTCTCTCCCGAGCAGGAGGCCGAGCTCCAGGCACTCCAGCAGGCGGAAAGCGATGGCAAAACAATGCTTCGCATCGCGGAGGCGGAGGAAAGGCCAAACCCCATGGAAGGGTTCGCTGAGGAGGCGCAGAACAGGATCGACCAGGATCTGCTGATGCTGGAGAGTGGCATTCGTAACAAGGCAATCCTGCGGCGCCTGGCCACCTACAAAGAGCTTGTGTCCAGCCGCGGTGCTCCTCAGCCTGCGCAGCGCAGGGAATTTGCGCAGAGGTACGCGGAGCGAGTGCGGAGAGCGTTGGCTGCTCCCGCGGGGAAGAGCTGCTACGTCCCCGGCGGCGAAGTAGAGGGGAACCAGTTGCGAGTTTTCTCTAACCGTGCAGTCATGACGGGACCGCTCGTCTGCCAGCTCTGCGACTGCGATTTCTTAATAGAAGAGGACTTTGCGCGGCATAAGCAGTGCAACCACGCCGGCGAGGCAGAATACCGCAAACGGGTGCTGTACCTGATGGCACACGCTGGCTGCAGGCCGATAGCCGCTCAAGAGAAGAGGATCATGGTGCAGAATTTTGCTTACTTCCAACAGTTCTGTCACCCTGGCAGCAAGGCCAACCGCTTCTCGGGCGGCGAGGCGGTGCCCCGAGCGAGGCAGCCTGCGTAGTCTGTGCGCAGAAAGACTACCTGGAGCATCGCCACAAACTCAGCCTGTTTGGAGCAGTGCCGGAGGAGCGTGTCTTTGAGCACTGCGCCGACTCAGCAAGCGATCGCGATGACCTATCCGATGGCGAGGCAGATGCTCCACCCAAGCGTGCTCTGGTGAAGCACCGCGGGGTGTACTACTTGCAGTCCCCGGAGCTCGTGCAGAAGCTCCTGGACGTGGACAGGTACAGGCAGCGGTGGCCACTGATCCCGTGCGAACAGCTGCATGCGTCCAGCGTTCAGCATCCGGAGCACCCAGAGTGGCGGTGGCTGCTACACTCCCGCCGAGTCCCTGTGGTTGCACCACCAGAAGCAACGGCGGGAACCTGCGGTGCTTCTCAGCCTGCTGCCGACAGGTCCGGCGGAGCTTCTCAGCCTGCGGACGAGAGGCCTCCGTGCGCAGGGGTGGGAGATGCCAACGCGTTGGTGTGGGTCTGTTGGGATTGCCTCAATGACCTGTGCGCCAAGAAACCGAAGATGCCGTTAAACGCCCTGGTCAACGACAACTGGATCGGCCGGGAGCTCATGCTCGTCCGCAACGCTTCGAAAGCTACTAAGATGCTGGCGCCCCTTGGCCGACGCTGTTGGAAGCAAGTCCGCCTCGGCAAGGGCGCTCCGGATGTCCAGCAGAAAGGCATCTCGGGCAACACTATCCTCTTCGCCCAGCCCACGGCGCAAATCCCGACCATGGAGCTGCCCCCGGAGCAGGGCGCGCTTGTGGACTCTCTGAACATCGTTTTCTCGGGCGCCGCGCACAAACTCCACAAGGCGTACTGGGCAACAGTCAAGCGCGGCGAGTATATGCAGATCGTGAGGGAGCGCAAGCAGCAGTGCGCAACCTTTTCCGAGGTAACCGTCCGGGAGGATGTTGCCCCGACACGGCTGCCGGAGGACGGCGTGCCAGACCACGTCCAAGCCTGTCTGCAACCAGTGGACGGTGTGGACAAAGCCCCGGTACGTCTGTTGGGGCCAGCATCCAGGGCGCCGGAAGTGGGCAGAGACGACGAGGCGGGAGACGAGTCTGACGAGGAGACAGAGACAGACAAAGACGGAGAAGCAGCAGAACAGCCTGACATGGCCTACCTGCATGAAAATGTGGCAGAGGTCACAGTTGCAGTGGATCCAGTGCATGACATCGCTCCAGTCCGAATGATGCAAGCGCTGCAAGGCACGCTGGTGGCGCTGCAGGAGCAGGCAGCACGCATCGCCAAGAACGAGGTGACACCGACAGTGGCAGACAGCAGCGGTGCTCTTCAGCCTGTTGCCGACGAGGGCGGCAGGCATACGATGCGCAGCATGGTTCTCGATGTACAGAGTGCTGCTCGTTCGTTCGACGAGCGAGCGCAGGCGGTGCTGGAGAAAGCGCAAGCAGGAGCAGACGCGTGCAGAGCTGTGGGCCCGCACTCCTTATCGGTGCCTACGCAGAAACCCTTGAGTTCTTTCGACAGCAGGTCTTGGCCGGCGTGCTACACAGAGTTCTGGTTCGGGGACGGCGCGCCGAACCTCGAGCGGGAGCGGCCCATGCTGTTCGAACAGGTCTTCCCCAGGAATACTACTTATGCTACCAGTGTTGATAGTGGAGTCGATCCATTGATAGCAGTGTGTCGTTTGGACCTACATGTGTTGATAGCAGTGTCTCGTGGAGGCCTACATCCATTGATCGCAGTGTCTTGTTTGTACCTACGTGCGTTGATAGCAGTGTCTCGTTTGGACCTACATGTGTTGATAACAGTGTCTCGTTTGGATCTACACCCACTGATACCACTGTCTCGTTTGGACCTACATGTGTCGATAGCAGTGTCTCGTTTGGACCTACACATGTTGATAGCAGTGTCTCGTTTGGACCTATATCTATTGATAGCACTGTTCCGTTTGGACCTACATGCGTTGATCGCAGTGTCTCGTTTGGACCTACATGTGTTGATAGCAGTGTCTCGTTTGGACATACATCCGTTGAACGCAAGGTTGCGTTTGGACCTACATGTCTTCATAGCAGTGTCTCGTTTCTTCGTCCTTCGAGGTCGCACGGCGCCTCATCAACCTGGAGGAGCTCGAGTACTCTCTCGCGACCGACGAGGAGCCCTACGAGGCAGCCTGCCAGAGCCGCTTCAGCTCGCCAGAGATCATTGCTGTCTTCGGCGACGTGATCCGCCGGCTGCGGCTCTTGAAAGGCACTCGGGCGGCGATTGGCAGGAAAGGCTTCGGCACTGACCTCCAGATCCTGTCAGAGGCGTCGGCGGAGGATTTCATGGAGGCGCTAAACCTCGCTAAGCCGGCCGACTGCATCGGCTCCGCCATTTCACGCCCGGGCATGCCTGCCAAGGTCAAGACTGCCCTCAGGACGTTGCTACTTAGCACTTCCGATGTCCCTGGCACGGAGGGGCGGAAAACCGCACTCCGCTTCAACGGGCACGGCAACAACCTCAAGTTCGGCGCGGCCAGCTTCTTCTTCACACCGAACTTCGCAGACACGTACAGCCCGTTGGTCCTCCAACTCCACGAAGGGCCCGGAAAGCGGAGCCACTTAGACATTCGCGGGGGCGCGGTTGGCGCGGTGGCCAGAGCCGGCGGCGCTTCTCAGCCTGCTGGCCCTGACCTGCGGAGCCCAGCTCCGACCATGCCTTCTCTGGAGCGGATGCACCAGATAGTGGCAGCAGACCCGCGGGCGCAGGCCAAGTTCTTCCTGTTGATGACGGAGCTTCACTGCCGCTACATCATCGGCTTAGAGCGCCTGTTTGTTGGCCGCACAACGCTGGCCCGACAGGCGGTGACAACGGAGGACGACGTGGCAGCGACTCTGCAGCCGTGCGTGGCCCCAGGCACCACTGATGTGCAAGCGCCTTTCGAAGCACAGGGTCGGGGCTTCACGCACGGCCACGGCAAAGGCCACAGCGTCATCGGGCCTACGATGGCGTGGCTGCGGTCGGCAGTGGTCGGAGGCCTGCGCACCGCCGCTCGGGAGCTGCGAACTGCCCTTCTTTCCCCCGCGGAGACCGTGCAGTACGAAGCTGCCAACGAGCCCGCACGGCAGCTGGGGCTGCCTGACGTCGCGCCAGAGCCTTTCACAGCCAGGCAGCAACGACAGAGCCGCATGGACGGAGGGGAAGAGGAGGACGGCACCCTGCGCGACGAGGTGCCTCTCGGCCCGCCAGTGGAGCAGCCGCACCTGGTGGAGGAGCGAGCGCGGGCAGCCGCAGAGAACCGGATGCCTGCAATCGGCGCTGCAGCGTACCGGGGCCTCCCGCTCACAGGAGCCTTTCAGTCTACGTTTCCAAGCTACCGCCAACGAACTAGCTTCGGGCAGCTAGGTTGCGCTCCTCAGCCTGCCATGGCAGCCAGCCATGCTAGCCTCTTCCAGACGAACGAGGATGGAGCGATTCAGGAAGTCCTCACGCCCGATGGCTCGCCGGCTTCGGTCGAGGAGATTACCGCAGATGCGGAGGCTTGGGCGGTAGCGTTTAGCCATGACTTCTTTTGCAACATCTGCTCCAACCACGAGCACGACTGCACCGAGACGTGCGTCAAGTTCGTCAAGAAGAAGCTCGAGGCCAAAGAGAGTCTGCGCTCGAACAGAACCCCGTCGTGCCGCTTCTGGTTCTTTCGCATCCAGCAGCTATGTCTAGCAGGCCGCACCAAGCGAGTGCGTCGGCGCGGCAAGCCTTTGGTCCCGACTCCGTTCATCGACTTCTCTGATGACCGCAACCAGCGGTGCCGCTGCCAGGTCAAACGCGACCAGCCGTTCAGGAGCTCCAGCAACGACGTCTCTCAAGTGACCAGCCGGTGCAACGTGGATTTCCAGTTCTTGATGTGCGCGCCTGACAAGTCTGCCGAGGCAGCAAAAGTGCTTCAGCCTGGTGGTGCTCCTCAGCCTGCCCAGGACGGGCTGCCTGCGGCCGCCCCAGCTCAGCTGGCCAAGCGCAGAAGGCTTACCAAGAAAACGGACAGCATGAAGAACCCAGAGTCGGCAATCGCATTGCGCTCATCCAAACAACTCGGCGGCCGCAAAAAGTGGCTCTACGGTTGTGGCTCCTTGCATCCGACAGATGCATATGTCGTGGAGAGCTTCCAAGCTGCTTTCCAGAAGGCTTTCTCCATGGACTTCTACATCACGAAGTACCAGGGCAAGATGATGGAGTCCATGGCGCCGCTCTTCCAGTCTATGCTCACCGGCATGCAGCGTCTGGAGCAGCAGGAGAGGGACGAGAAGGAGGAGGAAGCCCGGAAGGTGCACAGTGAGGGCGGCGCTGATGGCGAGGACCAGACGCTGGCCAAACGGGGCCGGACGCGCGAGGATCTCGCTCGCCGCGCTCGGCGGGTCTGTATCCGCCTGGCGTCGATGGCGAACCGGTGCTTCTGGCTCTCCACTACGGAGGTGGCCGTGCACATCCTCACAGGCGGCGACTGCCTCCAGTCGCACCACAGTGTGCGGCTCTTCACGAGACAACTACAGTGGGCCTGCCAGCAGTGCAAACGCTTGCTAAACCATGAATGTTCGGGCGAGGAGACGCATAATGATCAGGTGCCAATACAAGCAGTCCGCATCAAGATCCCTGACGCCGACAACGAGGAGGAGGACGCAGCAGGTGACACCAGCGGTGCTCCTCAGCCTCCTGGAGACACTCCTGCTGGTGATGAGCAAGGTGGCGGTGCGGAGTGCGAGGACATGCACGTGTGCACCACCAGCACGAACACGGCCGACGACTACGCCACAGAGGCCCTCGCCTGCAGACCATGCCGTACTACGTCTACAGGATGTACGTCCGGCGAGTCCTGAAGCCGAGCCGGGTCAAAGCTTCTGGACCGCGATTCTTCGCCTTCGAGAGCCACTACGTCTTGGCTCCGCGGTACATGCAGGAGGTCCGGTTGACGCGGAGTTCCGTGCCCACCATCGATGGCTTCCAGTGCCCGACATGGGCACAGGGCCCCGAGCAGAACTCGCTCTTCAAGGCCCTCCTCTTCATGCCTTGGGCGTGCGAGTGTCCCCTCTCTTGTGGCTGCGTTACTCAGTGCAGCCATATGCTGAGGAACTGCGACTGCCCCGCCGTGCGCCCATACTCGTTCGAGCGGGCGCGGCGGCTTCGGTGCGCGGAGATCCACGCGTTGGCAGCGCGCGCAGACTCCAGGAGCCGCCTGGCCCGCAAAAGGCTCGTGCTCGCGGACACGACCCTCTTCTCCGAGCTGAAAGAGCCCCGGGCGAACCTCGAGGAGGGCGAGCTGGTGCTCCTCAGCCTAGCGCACTTCGCAAGGTCCCAGCTGGCGCGGCGCATGCCAGCGGAGGCGGCACGGCGCATCCTTGCCTTCAGTGACCACCATTGCCGGTGGCACGAGAAACAGTGCACCCTGGCGGAGTTCTGCGCGACCGCGGCGCGAGACGTGCTGGCGCACGTGGACCTCGCGGCGGAGGCGCGGGTTAAGCCTCGGCCAGCAACAACTGCACACCTCGAGGCGGATGAAGACTCCGCGAGCGATGCCGAAGGGCTCAAGGGGCGAGTCCCGCTGGAGCTCGTTGACGTGGGTGGAGGCGGCGGCAGCGACGTAGTGGAGGACGTGGAGGACGCCGAGATTACCGAGATCTCCCGGTTTCCGCTGCGGGACCACGTCAGAGCAACCGAGCTGGCCCTACAGCAAGACCAACTGCAGCGCTTGGACCAGAAGGGCCGCCTCAGCTACGCCGATACGCAGTTGAAGAACCTCGACCGAGCGTACAGCGGCATGCTGCAGCCCAGTTTTGCACTGCCAGCCAGCAGCGGCGCGCGGGAACATCAGGGCGCGCGGCTGGACGAGACCTTTTCTGACGTGCTCGCCCTACAGCGGCAAAGCATTGCGCTCCAAAAGAAGCAAGCGAGCCCGGATGGAGAGACCTTGCCCGAGGCTGCGGACGACTGGCTACCCAGCGGTGCTCCTCAGCCTGCTGCCGAGGACGCGCAGCCGGAGCTCGTGCCGCAGCTCATGGCCATGCAGGGCCCGGCGGCTGTTGCGTGGAAGCTTGTCAATGATGCCGAGTGCGCGGAGGAGCAGATTGACGCGGTGGCGTTGTTCGCGCTGTCCCCGCAGAAACGCTTTGACGGCAGACCAGACAAGACAACGCATCTGCTCCCCGTGGTATCCGCGACAGGCAACCACAGAGCGATTTGGCTCGGGGGAGGCGGTGTCGGCAAGACGCGCACCCTCTCCAAAGTGGTGGAGCCGATGGCCATCACTTACTTCGGCGAGCAGGGGTACCTCGGCAAAGCTCAGTCCAACCACGCGGCACACAACCTCGGCCCGCGCGGCAGGACAATGCATTCCTCCAATGGGCTGCTCATGTCGGACTCCCTGCAGATCGCCAGGCTGCGCTTGACGCCACAGACGCAGAAAAAGCTGGACCGCCTCACAGGCACACTCGGCGTCGACGTGATCGATGAGCTGGGTGCAGTGCCGGGGCCTTTGCTGCATGCCGATGCACTGCGCACGACCTACGGCAGGGCGTTGCGCTACAACCTCGACCCCACGAAGTACATGCGCCCGCAGGAGACGTGGGGGCGCATGGCCGTGAAGATCCTGCGCGGGGACTTCTACCAGTTGCCGCCGGCCCCCGCCAGCGCCTCCCTGCTGGCGCCTCACACGGGCCAGTCCTGCGAACACCAACAGGGTAGGAAGTTGCTCGCCGACTTCGAGTACGTCATCGATTTCGTGCAGACGCAGCGCTTTACAGACCCGTTGCAACTCGAGGTTCTCCACGCCATGAGAACTCCAGGCGGAAAAAAGATCTCTGACGAGAGCTGGCAGGCGATCGTCAAAACAGAGGTCGTTAGCTCTTGCGGTGCTGCTCAGCCTGCTGCCAGCAGCAGCCAAGCCGCTCAGCCACCTCAGTGGGACCCTCGGTTGCGTGCAGCACGAGGCTGGTACGAGTCGGCCTATGAGTGGCGCATCGTCTCTTACGCCATGCATGCACAGGCCAAGCTTGATGCGCTCGATGCTGGCCAGCTGCTCTTTTACGTCCCAGCAATCGACAGACCAGCTGCGCGCCTCGCGAAGCCTGATTACGACGAGATGCGCGCGGAGCCCAACATCGGCGCTACCGCAAAAATGCCGGGGCTGCTGCCGCTCTTCGTTGGCATGGAGGTCATCCTGACCGAATCCGTCTTGCCGCCGAAGTATGTCCGTGGCGCGCCAGGCAAAGTGGTAGGCATAGAGCTGCACGCTCTGGAGCCTCCGGTGGAGGGCCGCCCGTCCATTGTCTCGGACGGCGCGGTCGTACTCTACTACATGCCAAAGGCCGTCTATGTCAATATCGATGACAGCGATGAACTTTTCTTGAAGGCCGCGCCGGTAACAGCTGGCAGTGCTTCTCAGCCTGCCGGCCCCGACCTGCGCGGAGTGCTCGCGATCACCCCGCAGGCGCGCCCCTGGAAGTTCAAAGCGAAGACAGGTGGCCCGGCCATCGCGGTGTCCAGGACGCAGTTGACCGTGCTGCCCAATAAGCAGGGGACTCTGCATGGCGTCCAGGGCAAGACGACGGACCCAGGCTTCATCGTGCACTGGACGTTTCCGCCAGGACTCAAGAAGGAGTCCATTTGGCTTGCCTACTACGTCAGCCTGTCGCGCCCCAGAAGCTTCACCCAACTCTTGAGCCACGGCTTGCCTGACCGGAGCATCATCGAATCCGGCCCCCTGGAACAGATCGCCAAGGCCTTCGCCGAGCTCTTCACGGACAAGATTGCCGCGACGAAGATCGCTTGCGCGAAGGCCCGACAGCAACTGGGATGTCCTGCGCGAGCTTGAGGAGCCATGAGATGCAGGTTGCGTTGTGGCGGTGCTGTTCAGTCTGTCCGTCTGCATTCGCGTGGTGCTTCTCAGCCTGCATGCGCGTGGTGCTTCACAGCCTGCGCTCGTGTGCAGCTGTGCGCGGTGAGCCTGCACGTGTCGCGGAATGCTTTTCAGCCTGCGCGTGTCTGCAATGCTTTTCAGCCTGCACGCTTTGCAGCTTCTCCGCTTCGCACGCCGCTCCTCAGCGCGGTCCTCTGAAAAAAAAGAACAGTCATCATCTCATCGTCGCACTCATCATCGCACTCATCATCATCATTCATTGCCAGCGTTGATAGCAGTGTCCCATTTTTACACGACTCGCACTGTTGATAGCAATGTCTCGTTTTGACACTCCCAGCGTTGATAGCAGTGTCTCCTTTTTACACGACTCCCACCATTCACAGCGAAGTTTCGTTTTGACACACTGCGAGCGTTGATAGCAGTGTCTCCTTTTTACACGACTGCCGCCATTCATAGCAGTGTCTCGTTTTGACACATTTCCAGCGTTGATAGCAGTGTCTCCTTTTCACAGGACTCCGAACTACAACTACTACTTCACTGTTACCACTGTTTCATCTTTCCTGCTCTTATTGCTAATACTACTGCGAGTGTTACTGCTGCTGCATGCCTCCAGCTATGCTACTACATATCGCTGTTAGGTTGCTTTGCCGGGATAATTTTTTTTTGTAGCGAATTACAATTTGATTTTTACCTAACAGCGAAGACTGATAGGTTTCTAGTGGGATCAAAAGAGAGCAGCAGATCACTCCACAGGGGGGTCCGGGCAGGTGTTGGGAGTTGCCGGGCGGAAGGTGCCGGGCTCGTTTTTCACCAACAGTCACACACTTCGTGCTCTTCGACTTCCCAGAACTCCATTCCCAGGCCACATTCTGAATACCCGGATGCAACAGTCACACACTTCGTGCTCTTCGACATCCCAGAACGCCATTCCCGGGCCACATTCTGGAGGGCCGTATGCAACAGTCACACACATCGTGCTCTTCGAGTTCCCAGAACTCCATTCCCGGGCCACATTTTGGAGGGCCGGATGCAACAGTCACACACTTCGTGCTCTTCGAGTTCCCAGAACTCCACTCCTGGGCCACATTTTGGATGCCCGGAGCCAACTGTAGTCCACTTCATGGTCTTCGAGATCCCAGAACTCCATTCCCGGGCCACATTTTGAATAGCCAGACGCTTCGTAGTCCTTCCGCCACAGCCGTGTTTGGTTCAGGAATTGCTAGTGACACTGCAGTCCACTGCATTCAATCGTGCCACTGCATTCACTCACTGCAGTCCACTCAGTTTCGATTGCAATGGCGTTCCCCTGGCCGCACCCCCATGTCCAACGTTCATCCGCAGCCTCTGCTCCGCGAGGCTCGTCCGAAGTGTCGCCGCCTCGCGGTGCTTCTCAGCCTGCGCCGCCTCGCGGTGCTTCTCAGCCTGCGGAGGAAGGTGCACAGACGCCTGGTTCTGGCGCTGTGCAGCCTGCGTCTTTCACGGTCGCCTCGTTCAATTTCGGGTTCGAGCAGGGCATGATGACTGGTAAGCAGGCGGCCACTCACTGCGCTAACTTCGGAAGGTTGTGCGCCACGATAGTGGAGACCGCTGATGCTGATAGTGTCTGTGGCTGCGAGGTCGGTGCGTTCCGTGAAGGCTTTCGCCGAGCAGGGATCAACGTGACAGAGATCCTCAGTAAGCCTTTCGGTGATGGCATTCGCTTCTCGGAGGTCGACAACTACTTGACTCTCTGGGGTTTCCGCGGTGCTTCTCAGCCTGCGGAACTGTTTCTGGATTACAGCAAAGTTTACAGGCCTCCTAGCGGCCGAGAGATTGATGCTGTTATTTCACATTTTGAGGTGAACAAACCAGGCCATGACAAGTTCCACGTGGTGATCGCCAACATGCACATCGTGTGCGGCAAGAAAACGCCGACCATCCAGACTCGAAAGCGGACAGTTCGCCATCTCCGTATTTATTTTTTTCTTTTTTTTTTTTCTTCTTTTCTTTTTTTTTTTTTTTTTTTTTGCCACCTGTTTTTTTCTTTTTTCTGCTGCTGTTGATGTGTTGCTTTGCTTTTTGGGATGTGTTTCTTCGTTTGCTTGTTTTTGACCTGCATGGCTCTGGGCGGCAATGCTTCGGAGCCGCACGTGCCAGTCGTTCTGCTTGTAGTCGGCGACGACAACCTGACTTTCCAGGAGGCGCGGGAGGCTTAACAGCGCCAGCAGAACGACGAGAAGCTCTGGGAGGTCCATGCCACTCCGGCCGACCTCAAAGGCGACCACGTCGCGGTCTGCGGAGCAGTCGCCCGTTTCTGCTCCATTGCCGTTGGCGCGTCTTTTACGGATCGTGGCATGCGCAACGACGCACACGATGCGGTGGCGGTTGTGCTCACTCTCCTGGTGCTATTCAGCCTGGGGAGAGCAAGAGGCGGAAGATTGTCGTCGAAAACGTCTCCGACGCCGACGTCAGCGTACAGGCGGACCGCGAGTCTTCTGTGCATTGGGATCGGTCGCCGAGTTCTACTCCTCCGCTTTCACCGACTTCACCGGGTGATCCCGACTACGTCGAGGATGTCGTTCAGAATCGCGCGAACGACTTGCACAGGGAGCTGAGGCAGCTTTGGGACGAAAGGTACGACGAGGAGAACGATCCGAAAGTCCTCCATCATCTCAGTCTCTTGCTTTTCAAAAAGAGGAAGTCCACGGAGCCAGCGGACACTGATCCAGCTGGCGCTCCTCAGCCTGGCTCGGAATATGACGCGGCCTTTGCGTCTCAGGAGGAGACTGGCCGAGCCATTCTCTCTGTCCTTAAGCCTCGACATGACTTTCTGCGGAGCAAGAACATCGACGACATGCGCTACGTTCTCACGGAGCCTGAGCGCCAGGAATTGGTCAGAGTAGCTCGCGACCAGTGCGAGCAGTCGCGGCAGCAGCGTGCGCTTCAGGAACGGGATGTCGAAAAGGGAAAAGCGAAAGGCAAGTCTGCGCCACAAGGGGGCCATGCGGTTCCGCAGGGTCCGAACAAAGGGCCAGGCGGTAAGAAAGGTTCTCACGGTGCTTCTCAGCCTGCGGGAAAAGGTGGCCAGGCAAAGGGTGCAGGTCTGGGTAGCGTCGCCAAGTTTGTGAAAGACCAGAAGCGTAAGCGGTGGCATCGCCATTTGCAACGTGTGGCCGGTACCAAACAGATCTGGGAGGTGCTGGCCTTCTCAGGGCGCTTCGTCGTTGATTGGCTAACGCAAGCGTTGCAAGCTGATCACAGTGAGGGCCGTGATGCAGCAGTTCCCGAGGAAGCTCTGCGGCAACAGCGGCGCCGGCTGCACCGCCAGAAGGCCGAGGCCATCGCGCGCTACAACGAGGGGGAGCGGCTTTCCCGCCATCTGTCTGCCCAGGCTGGCCAGCCAAAGCCGAACTTCACGCGCAGGCAGCTGGACGTGTTGCAGATGTTTGAGAGCGGAGAGCTGCTTCAAATCCGCACCCAAGCGATTCTGGCGTTGGGGCACGGCCGTCTGTTCAGGGCCGATGGCGACTACCTGGACATCGGCGGCAGCACGGGCGGTGGCTCCAGGAGCATCATCGATTCTTGGCAGCCGCCGGACTGGCGTGACTTCCTCCAAGACGATCAGGACATCTGAGTTTTGCAAGTCTCCCTGCCCGCGGTGCTTCTCAGCCTGCGGTCTGCCGCTCTCAGCTGCGGTCTCGAGCAGTAGTGTTCGAAAGCATGCGAGTTCCTGCGGTGCTTCTCAGCCTGCAGGTTTCGCAGCCTGCGCTCTGCAGTACAAGTGCTTTTCAGCATGCGACATCCTGCGGTGCTTCTCAGCCTGCAGGGTTCGCAACGTGCGGGTTGCAATGCATTCCTTTTCAGTATGCGAGTTCCTGCGGTGTTTCTCAGGCTGCAGGGCTCCGAGGCTCTTCGCTTCGATGCCAATGTTTTCAGACACCGTAGCTCCGTTCCGTAAACATCTTCCAAGAGCCGCTCGCAACCTTTTGCAGCTGGCGGTCTGCAGACGTAGTTCTTCTCAGCATGCGAGCTCCCGCACGCTTCGCCGGCTTTTGCTGCGCGGACAATTTTCTCACACACGTCAGCGCCGTTTGTAGGCGTCAGAAAAACATGTAGACATTCACGAAGGGCTTAGTCTGAATATCGTCACATCATTACATACGCAGTCGTCGAACACATCGGTGTACATTCAGCGCTTTGTCCTTCTACAGCGTTCTTTCTGTTGATAACAGTGTTCTGCTGGGTTCGCTTCGTTCTAAAAGCGTTGATAGCAGTGTCTCGTTTGCGGACAACTCATTCTATATCAACTCACTGATACCGAGTTTCCTTTCACCATAAGTGAATGCATACCAGTGTATGTTGGTTACTACAAAAGTGGGTTCCTACAACCGACTTCATGATCGCTATCATCATCGCAGATTTCACTCATCCTCATCACCACGACTGGGTCACGTTGGCCTGCGGTGCTTCTCAGCCTGCAGTTCCTTTCGTTACACTGTAGTTGAAGCCGTTCATGGCAGTGACTCGTTTAAAGACAACTTTAGTATTGGGGGAAGTGTCGATAGCAGCGTTTCTTTTTACTTATACAAGCGTTGATAGCAGTGTCTCGTTTGTGGACAACTCATTATATATCAACTCATTCATACAGAGTTTCTTTTCGCAGCAAGTGAATGCACAGCAGTGCATCTGCATTACTGGCCCCCACTCCATTAACACTATCATCATCAACGATTTCCTACACGCGTGTGCGCGGCGGTCGCCATGAGTGAATAGTTTGCAGAGACTTCTCGCATTGATAGCCATGGGTCACTTCAAAGTGAACTCATTTGTGATCTTCTTTTATTGGAAGTTGAATCGGTTGATGGCAGTGCCTCGTTTAAACTCCACTTTGGTATTGCTAGTAGTGTCAATGCCAGCGTTTCTTTTTAATTGTGCAAGCGTTGATAGCAGTGTCTCGTTGGTGGTTAGTTATAACAGCGTTGACAGCAGTGTCTCGTTTGCGGACACCTCATTGTACATCAACTCGCTGATACCGGGTTTCCTATCAACACCATCATCATCATCCTTAACCTCCTCGTAGCCATTTTGCTTAGAGCAGTAGCCACATGTTTGCTCGAGTTTCACCTGGCCGTCCAGCCGCGGCGGTGCTCCTCAGCCTGCCTTGTCACAATGCCAGCACGCGGCAAGGCATCGCCCCCGCCCCCCCCGGCCCCGTGCGATGGCCCGTGGGAGATTCTGCCGGATCCGCCCGCACCGACTCCTCAGCCAGGTGTCGACGTGGTCTTTGAGCAGGCTCACCTCGAAGACATCCGCCGTACACCAGGGATGGGCGGCAAGACCGCCTGCCAGTGGCAGCGCGCGCTGCGCGCCGAGTGCATTGTCAACAACTTGTCGTTCAAAGACGTAACAAACGACCCGTCCTACGACTGAAGCAACTGCTTCGGTCTGCCGCTCCGGGTTTCGCTGAGCGCATAATCGGGCAGGGCATCGCCCAGGTTCTCTTTTGCATCATCGAGACAGAGCGCGACCCTAACTACTCCAACACGGATGGCCACGGCAGGCACTTCTTCGAGTTCCGTCGTGCAGACGGTTCAGCCATGCGCCTGCATTACCATAAGAACGGCCGACCCGATGAGCCCACCTATGTCGGTCCACACGCGCCGTTGCTCAGCCTGCCGTGCCTGAGCCTGGCGCTGCTCAGCCTCATGTTCCTCGTGGCGGCGCTGCTCAGACTGCCGTGCCTGACGGTGGCGCTGCTCAGCCTGCCGAGACTGGCGGTGATGCCCCACTGCTCTTCACACAGGAGCACCTGCAAGAGGCAGCCTGCTCGCGCCAGATTGTCGGCCGCGACGAAGCCAGCGCCGCTCTCCAATCGCTGTTGCACTACCACCATGGCGAGACTGCCCCAGGTGCTGTTGACATCACCGATGGCTCAGCATTTGACTGGCTTCGATGGGTGGCTCATATCGAAGGTGCGCGCGACGTCATCCGCAATGGCGTCCACAGGGTCTACGCTGTCCGCTGGAATCCGCACTGGGCTCCAGAGGCCGTCTTCTGCTACGGCAACAACACGTACAGCGCACTGGTGCCCCGCAAATCGCGCTACACAGGCCCGTGGAGCCACACGCGAATTGTGACTCACCGGAACGCCAATTGGGTGACCGAACCGTTGCTATCTGCGGCCCCTGTGGCAGCTACGCCGTGGCTGGTGTTGCGGGATCAAATAACCTGGGAGTGATCTCTGGCAAACGAGACGTGGTGCTTCTCAGCCTGCACTCATGTGACACGCAATGCCGTGCCCTGCAATCGCGTGGTGTTTCTCAGCCTGCACTCGCGCGGTGCTTCTCAGCCTGGGCCTCCTCGATGCTAGCTTGAGCCTCAGCCTGCACTCGCGCGGTCGCCGTGCTTCTCACTCTGCGACCTTCCGCGGTGCTTCTCAGCCTGCAGGTTGTGCCGGCTGTCCGCTTCACACGCCGCTCCTCAGTGCGCTCCTCTTCCGTTTGCGACATGTCTTCGAAGTGTTGGTTGGGAGATGAGAAGGACAGGGAAAAAATCAAACTAGCGCGGTCATCATCCCATCATCGTCCTCAATCATCGCATCAACATCATCAATGGTTTCGCCGAGCACTTGTCCGATGTGGCGGCGGCCATACCCACGGCCGACCCACTGATTCCTTCTCCAAGGCATCCGCCGTATTTGACTGTTACCACTACACCCACTGCAACTACACTTCACTGTTACCACTACTGCCATCCACCCACTACAACTATACTTCACTTCGCTGTTACCACCACACCCACTTCAACTACACTTCACTCGTTCACTCCCGCCAAATACAACTACTACTTCACTGTTACCACTACTACCATCAGTACTACTTTTACTGCTACTACTTCCCGTTTAGTCGTGGTAGTACTCGTACGCCTCTCCTCCTCCTTCTACTCGTTTCGCCAGGAGGAGGAGGAGGAGGAGGAGGAGGGGAGGGGGAGGACTACCAGGAGGAGGAGGAGGAGGAGGAGGAGGAAGAGGAGGAGGAGGACGAGGAGGAGGAGGAGGAGGACGAGGAGGAGGAGGGGGGGGGAGAGCACCAGGAGGAGGAGGAGGAGGGGGAGCGAGGAGGAGGAGGAGGAGGAGGAGGAGGGGGGGGGAGAGCACAGGAGGAGGGAGGAACGAGGACCACCAGAGGAGGAGGAGGAGGAGGAGGAGTAGGAGGAGGAGGAGGGGAGGAGGAGGCGGAGGAGGAGGAGGAGAGAACACAAGAGGAGGAGGACGAGCAAGACGAGGAGGACGAGAAACGAGGGCGCCCAGGAAGAGGAGGAGGAGGAGAGGAGGAGGGGGAGGAGGGAGGACTACCAGGAAGGAGGAGGAGGAGGGGAGGAGGAGAAGGAGGAGGAGGAGGAGGAGGAGGAGGAAGGAGAGGAGGAGGAGGACGAGGAGGAGGAGGAGGAGGAGGACGAGGAGGAGGAGGGGGGGGAGAGCACCAGGAGGAGGAGAACGAGGACCACCAGGAGGAGGAGGAGGAGGAGGAGGAGGAGGAGGAGGAGGAGGAGGAGAGAGCACCAGGAGGAGGAGGACGAGCAAGACGAGGACGACGAGAACGAGGACGAGCAAGAGGAAGAGGAGGAGGAGGAGGAGGAGGAGGAGGAGCAGGAGAAAGAGGAGGTGGAGGAGGAGGAGGAGGAGCAGGAGAAAGAAGACGAGCAGGAGGAGGACGAGGACGAGCAGGAGGAGGAGGAGGAGGACGAGCAGGAGGGGAGGGCGGCCGGCTGCCCCGGCCGGCTGCCCCGGCCGGCTGCCCCGGCCGGCTGCCCCGACCGGCCGCGCTTGCGCCCGGCCGCGGAGCGCGGTCAAGGGAAGGGGGCGGGGGCCGGCGGTCAAGGTTGATACCCCCTCCTCGCTCGTTCCACTGCCTGCTCGCAGCAGTGGCACCAGCACATGCACAAGAGATTCCTGCATGAACTGTTGTACTTGCATATATGATGGCCTTCGGCCAAAGTCGTGCGCACAAGGGCTCTGAGGAAGGCTCCCTAAGCTCGAGACGCTTTGAATGCTCTGTAGTTTCCTCGTAGCCTCCTTTCCATGCCTGTGTAGCTTCCACGCACTCCTGCGTCGCCGAGTTTCTTCTTGCAGCGTCCTTGTCGTGTCGCGGGGTGCGTTTGCGTCACTTCGGTGTTGCTGCGCCTTGAGACGTGTCTCTGCTGCTTCTTCGTCTCATCGGGGACTCCAGCGTCACCGAATTTGTTCCCGTATTGTGCTTGTCGTTCCAGGTCGTGCGTGCGCGCGCAGAATGTTTCTCTGCAGCGTCCTCGTCGCATCAGGATCTCCAGCGTCGCAGAATGCATCCTTGTAGCGCCTCGTCTTCCAGGGCGGCGTGGTCCTGAGTCGCCGCGGACGACTCGCCGCGGACGGTTCCATTCGATTCCACGGGCGATCGTGCGCATGTAGTTTGCCACGCGCCTGCGCGCGCGGAGAGGGACTGGGCGCCCTGTCGCCTGCGGGCGACCGCGCGGGTTAGTCCCCGCAAAAGCCAAAGAGGGCATTTCCACACGCCGGGGAAAGCCTAAAAGGGCTTTCGTCTGCCTGATCCTCCCCCCCTCTTTCCTTCTCTTCTTTCATCGAAGTCAGAACCCCCGCCCCCTAGGACGTCCTCCGCTGGCCTGGGTGGTCTACTCAGGTCGCGGAGGGGGATAGGGGGGGGGTCGTTGCCACGGCTGGTGCCTCGATTTCACGACGGGGAGGGGGGGGTGCACCGTTCCCTCGGATGGGCACATCCCCCACTCCAAGGGCCTCCGAGCCCTCCCTCTCCGTCCTTTTCTTCTCCCTTATCCTTCCCTCCCTCGCGGTTTTCGAAGCCTTTGGCGTCTCCGCCCACCAGAGCGGGGATCTCGACCCCCCAATGGGATTCGTGGAGCTGGGGGGGCCTTGAGAGGCCGAAACATTTTTTGGGGCGGGGCCACGCAGCACACACATCACATCCATCGAGTCACGCACACATACAGCAACACGCTTTCTCGACTCCACAGGGGGGGTGCTTCGTGGAGGCATCACTTGTAACTTTGAAATTCTGTAATCATTGCCGTTCTGGTTCAAAGAACTTGGATTGCAGGAGTTCGAGGCAAAATCGAGCCTTGTCCGCATCCGCTCACCCAGTCTCACCGTGCCGTGCACGGTGCTTCTCAGCCTGTGTCACTGTGCGCTCCACGGTGATCCTCCGGGTGAGCTACCATGGCTGCTGCTGCAGATCAGCCGACGTCTCCACTGGGTTTCTCACGAAGAGCAGCGCCAAAACCCAAGACTTCCTTGTCCGAGTATACAAGCCCAGGGAGATCAAGTACTCGTACAAGAGCAGGAACAATGGCCAGCTAGTCCATGCAAACCGATTCACATGCATTCTGCTTGGCGCAGACTCAGAGCACTATTGTGAGGCCATCCTCAAAGGAACTCCAGCAGAAGTCCAAGCTGCTCTGAAAAAAGTTCCCTCCGATGACGGCGTGGAAACTCTCCAGCGTCGGCCTGGGCAGTCGGCAGCAGGACGCTTTTGTGCATACGTCTGTTCGTGTCGTGGTCGACCTCAAGCGCACAACCTGCAGTCCAGTGCTCAAAAGCTCTCCGGAGGAGACCTCCTTGGCATCGGAGCCGGCTCCAGCGACTACAGTGGCAGACATGATGAACATCAAATCGCAGCGTTGCTTCGATGTCATGGCTGTGGTTCATTCTGTTTCAGAAACCCGCACTCCCGCTGGCCACCCTCCAGTGGCAAGTGTACATCTGGTCGACGGCACACAGACGAGTAACTCCAAGACAGCGGAGGCTGTGATTGCAGTCTGGGGATCCACAAACATAGAGCTTTGTCGCTCTCACAAAGGACAACCGCTGCTGTTTCTCAACGTGGCGGGCAAATTCGACGGCAAACTGGAGCTGAACTTGTCGCAAGATCGCGTGGTGGATTCCGCATGCTCTTGTCCCAGAATGGCTCAACTACACGACTTAGCAGCCACTCAAGACTTCGCGATGGACCGGGAGCAGCTGACCACCGCTCATGCGGGTACTTGGGATCCAGACCAGGCTTCGCAGATTCTCACCGGAGAAGAACTCCTCTCCTGCTGTGCCTTTTTGGCTATGGCGTCGGATGATCCGAATGCAAACTTGCCACTCTTGTTGCAGGTCAATGGGATGAGGCTTGAGGAACCGGAGCCAGCCGACTCTGTGGTGGAGAACACAGGCGAGCGCGTGTTCTTCACGACTACTGCTCGTGATTTCAGTGGCTCGTGCAAAGTCGGCGTATCACAAGCGGCAGCCTTCGCCTTGACTGGCATTGATAGCATGCAAGAATTCAAAAAAGTTCACGACGAGAAAGCTATCTCCTTCCCTCCACTGAGCAATTGTCGCAACATACGACGCGTGCGCAATGTGGCTGCGAATGCACAGGATGACACACCTCAACGGACTTTCGTCAACACGACTGTGGTGGCCGTTTCACCGCTTCAGATATCGCACGCCCCGAATACGTCTTACAATGTCGTCTTGGAGATCCTGAAGCAGTGCCGCGAGAGCCAGGATGCAATGCTCGCGACACAGCTCTCTGAGATACGGTCTTGCCCCTTCTACGGCATGCGCGTGCAGTACTCACCAGCGGGTGGAGGGGGTGACGCTTCTCAGCTTACCCGGAACTGCCACTTGGCAGTCGTTCTCGTTCGTACCACGCAGAAGTCTCGGTGCGTATCCACTGCGGCTGGCTTCGTTGTGTCCACACCAGGTGTCACGGACGCTTCTGACGGTGAGTCTTCCCACTCAGTGACGATTCACGGACACTGCTCAGTTGACAACTTGCTCTCGTTCAAAATGGATCCGCCCAACCGAGCGAAGCACAGAGTCTGCTTGTTGCTCATTACTGGCTGTTCAAAAGATGGCATGACGGTGCACAGCGTGACCCACATTGACGACTCCGTCGTGTCTGAGGCGCAGTACTTCATTAAACAATTGAGAACACTGGGGATGCGCACAGAGCTTCAGCAATCTGGCGAGCATAAGCGGATGAATGAGTGGAGCACGACGCCGGAATCCGCCAAGAAGTGCCGCATTCTTTTTTTTTTTTTCTGTTTTTTTTTTTTTTTTTTTTTTTTTTTTTGTGTTTTTTTTTTTTTTTTTTGATTTTTTCTTTTTTTTTTTTTTTTTTTTTTTTTTTTTTTGTGAATTTTTGTTTTTTTTTTTTTTTGATTTTTTTTTTCTTTTTTTTTTTTTTGTTTTTTTTTTTTTTTTTTTTTTTTTTTGTTTTGTCTTTTTTTTTTTTTTTTTTTATTTTTTTGAAAGCCACCCCTCAGGAGAAAGCTTGAGGTGAGCTTTCTCCTGTCTTGTCAGCGATGCTTATCAGCTTGCTGGACATGGCAAGCATTTTTGTCTTGCGCCTTGCGGGATGCCAACTAGGTTTGCCTCAAACATATCGTTTGGTAGTTTCGTTGTTTATGCGGTGCTTCTCAGCCTGCACTATTTACTGTTGTGGCGTCTGGTGCACGATTAGTGTTTGCGGCCTGCATTCCTCCTCAGCCTGCCCTGGCTCCCTTGAGAGTGCCTGCACAGAGTTTCGGTCTGTGCTCACGTTGCCCAACGGATTCATTCACGTTCGCCTGCGGTGCTTCTCAGCCTGCACTTCCTTTGCTACAAGCGCCTGTTCTGCAGTCGTTCACAGTGTCTCGTTTACAGGGAATTTTCTGTGTTTGAAAAACAAAACATTTCTGCATGTGTTTCTGTGGAATCTAAATCAGGTCATGGCCGTGCTTCGTTGCAAGACAACCCCCATGTTCGTAGCAGTGTCGAAATCAGACGTCGTTCAGTTATCAAAGCGTTGATCGCAGTGTCTCGTTTTCGGACGCCTCATTGTATATCAACTCTGGCTGTGCCTCATTTCAAGACACCTTCCATGTGCGTAGCAGTGTCGGTATCAGAGGTTCCTCCAGTTATAAAAGCGTTGATAGCAGTGTCTCGTTTTCGGACACCTCATTGTATATCAACTCATTGATACCGGATTTCCTTTCAGCATACGTCAACGCATAGCAGTTTATCTTACTAACTGGAACCGCCTCCATCTTCACTATCATCACGACTGGTTCACGTTGGCCTGCGGTGCTTCTCAGCCTGCAGATCTTTTGCGACATCATCATCGCCATTGATCATCATCACCATCAACATCACTGATTCACATCATCATCATCATCACCAACATCCTCCACAACGAATTTCCCTCATCACCATCATCATGATCAATGTCTCCCTAGCCATGTTGCCTAGAGCTATCCTTACAAAGGAACTTTTCAGCACCCACTGTACACAGTAATGCCGCGGCATGCTGGTAGCTCTCGGTCTGGGCGCCATGCTCCTGACGTTTCTGCACCCAACAGCGGTGCTCCTCAGCCTGCTGCAGTGAGCAGTGCCCCTCCTCAGCGTGCTGTGTTGAACGGTATTGTCCAGAGGATTGTTGACCTGGTGAAGCAGTTCGGTCGTATACCGAAGCACAAGAAAGGAACGTCCGAGGAAGTACGAGCTGAAAACAAGTTGGCCGAACGTTTCTCCGACCACCGCGACAGCATTCCTAATGGCGTTATGTTAGAGTTGCAAGCCCTCGAATGCGCCACGCCTTCAGAGTCAGCCGCTGTCAGCGCTGCCCTTCAGCGTTCTGCATTAAGCGGATCTCTGCAAACGCTCGTCGAGGACGTGAAGCAGTTCGGTCGTATACCGATGCGAAATAAAGGAACGTCTGAGGAAGCGCGAGCTGAAAACAAGTTGGCCGAACGTTTCTTTGAACACCGCGAGAGCATTCCTAGTGACGTGATGTTGGAATTGCAAGACCTCGAGGAGTCACGCGCCGTCAGCGCTGCTGCTCAGCGTGCTGCAGGTGCTGCTGCTCAGCGTGCTGCAAACGAGGAGTTCAAGCGGAAGCAGAAGACCGATGAGATCCTGCAGCAGGTGCGCGAATTCGGCAGCTGGCCGAAGGAGAGCGCTCAACGCCCGCTTGCAGAGCGGCAGTTGGCTTGGCACATCCGAAAAACACGGAAGGCCAAGCATTTCTCACCGGAGCAGGAGGCCGAGCTTCAAACTCTGCAGCAGGCGGATGCGAAGTCCGACGGGCTCACGCAGCAGACGAAGATCGAGGAGGTCATGCAGCAGGTGCGAGACCTCGGCCGCTTTCCGAAGGAGTCCGCCGGGCGTAGTGTTGCAGAGCGGCAACTAGGCTGGCTAGTTCGGAAAGGATTGAAAGCCAAGCAGTTCACTCCCGAGCAGGAGGCCGAGCTCCAGGCACTCCAGCAGGCGGAAAGCGATGGCAAAACAATGCTTCGCATCGCGGAGGCGGAGGAAAGGCCAAACCCCATGGAAGGGTTCGCTGAGGAGGCGCAGAACAGGATCGACCAGGATCTGCTGATGCCGGAGAGTGGCATTCGTAACACGGCAATCCTGCGGCGCCTGGCCACCTACAAAGAGCTTGTGTCCAGCCGCGGTGCTCCTCAGCCTGCGCAGCACAGGGAATTTGCGCAGAGGTACGCGGAGCGAGTGCGGAGAGCGTTTGCTGCTCCCGCGGGGAAGAGCTGCTACGTCCCCGGCGGCGAAGTAGAGGGGAACCAGTTGCGCGTTTTCTCTAACCGTGCAGTCATGACGGGACCGCTCGTCTGCCAGCTCTGCGACTGCGATTTCTTAATAGAAGAGGACTTTGCGCGGCATAAGCAGTGCAACCACGCCGGCGAGGCAGAATACCGCAAACGGGTGCTGTACCTGATGGCACACGCTGGCTGCAGGCCGATAACCGCTCAAGAGAAGAGGATCATGGTGCAGAATTTTGCTTACTTCAAACAGTTCTGTCACCCTGGCAGCAAGGCCAACCGCTTCTCGGGCGGCGAGGCGGTGCCCCGAAGCGAGGCAGCCTGCGTAGTCTGTGCGCAGAAAGACTACCTGGAGCATCGCCACAAACTCAGCCTGTTTGGAGCAGTGCCGGAGGAGCGTGTCTTTGGGCACTGCGCCGACTCAGCAAGCGATCGCGATGACCTATCCGATGGCGAGGCAGATGCTCCACCCAAGCGTGCTCTGGTGAAGCACCGCGGGGTGTACTATTTGCAGTCCCCGGAGCTCGCGCAGAAGCTCCTGGACGTGGACAGGTACAGGCAGCGGTGGCCACTGATCCCGTGCGAACAGCTGCATGCGTCCAGCGTTCAGCATCCGGAGCACCCAGAGTGGCGGTGGCTGCTACACTCCCGCCGAGTCCCTGCGGTTGCACCACCAGAAGCAACGGCGGGAACCTGCGGTGCTTCTCAGCCTGCTGCCGACAGGTCCGGCGGAGCTTCTCAGCCTGCGGACGAGAGGCCTCCGTGCGCAGGGGTGGGAGATGCCAACGCGTTTGTGTGGGTCTGTTGGGATTGCCTCAATGACCTGTGCGCCAAGAAACCGAAGATGCCGTTAAACGCCCTGGTCAACGACAACTGGATCGGCCGGGAGCTCATGCTCGTCCGCAACGCTTCGAAAGCTACTAAGATGCTGGCGCCCCTTGGCCGACGCTGTTGGAAGCAAGTCCGCCTCGGCAAGGGCGCTCCGGATGTCCAGCAGAAAGGCATCTCGGGCAACACCATCCTCTTCGCCCAGCCCACGGCGCAAATCCCGACCATGGAGCTGCCCCCGGAGCAGGGCGCGCTTGTGGACTCTCTGAACATCGTTTTCTCGGGCGCCGCGCACAAACTCCACAAGGCGTACTGGGCAACAGTCAAGCGCGGCGAGTATATGCAGATCGTGAGGGAGCGCAAGCAGCAGTGCGCAACCTTTTCCGAGGCATCCGTCCGGGAGGATGTTGCCCCGACACGGCTGCCGGAGGACGGCGTGCCAGACCACATCCAAGCCTGTCTGCAACCAGTGGACGGTGTGGACAAAGCCCCGGCACGTCTGTTGGGGCCAGCATCCAGGGCGCCGGAAGTGGGCAGAGACGACGAGGCGGGAGACGAGTCTGACGAGGAGACAGAGACAGACAAAGACGGAGAAGCAGCAGAACAGCCTGACATGGCCTACCTGCATGAAATTGTGGCAGAGGTCACAGTTGCAGTGGATCCAGTGCATGACATCGCTCCAGTCCGAATGATGCAAGCGCTGCAAGGCACGCTGGTGGCGCTGCAGGAGCAGGCAGCACGCATCGCCAAGAACGAGGTGACGCCGACAGTGGCAGACAGCAGCGGTGCTCTTCAGCCTGTTGCCGACGAGGGCGGCAGGCATACGATGCGCAGCATGGTTCTCGATGTACAGAGTGCTGCTCGTTCGTTCGACGAGCGAGCGCAGGTGGTGCTGGAGAAAGCGCAAGCAGGAGCAGACGCGTGCAGAGCTGTGGGACCGCACTCCTTATCGGTGCCTACGCAGAAACCCTTGAGTTCTTTCGACAGCAGGTCTTGACCGGCGTGCTACACAGAGTTCTGGTTCGGGGACGGCGCGCCGAACCTCGAGCGGGAGCGGCCCATGCTGTTCGAACAGGTCTTCCCCAGGAATACCACTTATGCTACCAGTGTTGATAGTGGAGTCGATCCATTGATAGCAGTGTGTCGTTTGGACCTACATGTGTTGATAGCAGTGTCTCGTGGAGGCCTACATCCATTGATCGCAGTGTCTTGTTTGTACCTACGTGCGTTGATAGCAGTGTCTCGTTTGGACCTACATGTGTTGATAACAGTGTCTCGTTTGGATCTACACCCACTGATACCACTGTCTCGTTTGGACCTACATGTGTCGATAGCAGTATCTCGTTTGGACCTACACATGTTGATAGCAGTGTCTCGTTTGGACCTATATCTATTGATAGCACTGTTCCGTTTGGACCTACATGTGTTGATAGCAGTGCCCCGTTTGGACCTACATGCGTTGATCGCAGTGTCTCGTTTGGACCTACATGTGTTGATAGCAGTGTCCCGTTTGGACATACATCCGTTGAACGCAAGGTTGCGTTTGGACCTACATGTCTTCATAGCAGTGTCTCGTTTCTTCGTCCTTCGAGGTCGCACGGCGCCTCATCAACCTGGAGGAGCTCGAGTACTCTCTCGCGACCGACGAGGAGCCCTACGAGGCAGCTTGCCAGAGCCGCTTCAGCTCGCCAGAGATGATTGCTGTCTTCGGCGACGTGATCCGCCGGCTGCGGCTCTTGAAAGGCACTCGGGCGGCGATTGGCAGGAAAGGCTTCGGCACTGACCTCCAGATCCTGTCAGAGGCGTCGGCGGAGGATTTCATGGAGGCGCTAAACATCGCTAAGCCGGCCGACTGCATCGGCTCCGCCATTTCACGCCCGGGCATGCCTGCCAAGGTCAAGACTGCCCTCAGGACGTTGCTACTTAGCACTTCCGATGTCCCTGGCACGGAGGGGCGGAAAACCGCACTCCGCTTCGACGGGCACGGCAACAACCTCAAGTTCGGCGCGGCCAGCTTCTTCGTCACACCGAACTTCGCAGACACGTACAGCCCGTTGGTCCTCCAACTCCACGAAGGGCCCGGAAAGCGGAGCCACTTAGACATTCGCGGGGGCGCGGTTGGCGCGGTGGCCAGAGCCGGCGGCGCTTCTCAGCCTGCTGGCCCTGACCTGCGGAGTCCAGCTCCGACCATGCCTTCTCTGGAGCGGATGTACCAGATAGTGGCAGCAGACCCGCGGGCGCAGGCCAAGTTCTTCCTGTTGATGACGGAGCTTCACTACCGCTACATCATCGGCTTAGAGCGCCTGTTTGTTGGCCGCACAAGGCTAGCCCGACAGGCGGTGACAACAGAGGACGACGTGGCAGCGACTCTGCAGCCGTGCGTGGCCCCAGGCACCACTGATGTGCAAGCGCCTTTCGAAGCACAGGGTCGGGGCTTCACGCACGGCCACGGCAAAGGCCACAGCGTCATCGGGCCTACGATGGCGTGGCTGCGGTCGGCAGTGGTCGGAGGCCTGCGCACCGCCGCTCGGGAGCTGCGAACTGCGCTTCTTTCCACCGCGGAGACCGTGCAGTACGAAGCTGCCAACGAGCCCGCACGGCAGCTGGGGCTTCCTGACGTCGCGCCAGAGCCTTTCACAGCCAGGCAGCAACGACAGAGCCGCATGGACGGAGGGGAAGAGGAGGACGGCACCCTGCGCGACGAGGTGCCTCTCGGCCCGCCAGTGGAGCAGCCGCGCCTGGTGGAGGAGCGAGCGCGGGCAGCCGCAGAGAACCGGATGCCTGCAATCGGCGCTGCAGCGTACCGGGGCCTCCCGCTCACAGGAGCCTTTCAGTCTACGTTTCCAAGCTACCGCCAACGAACTAGCTTCGGGCAACTAGGTGGCGCTCCTCAGCCTGCCATGGCAGCCAGCCATGCTAGCCTCTTCCAGACGAACGAGGAGGGAGCGATTCAGGAAGTCCTCAAGCCCGATGGCTCGCCGGCTTCGGTCGAGGAGATTACCGCAGATGCGGAGGCTTGGGCGGTAGCGTTTAGCCATGACTTCTTTTGCAACATCTGCTCCAACCACGAGCACGACTGCACCGAGACGTGCGTCAAGTACGTCAAGAAGAAGCTCGAGGCCAAAGAGAGTCTGCGCTCGAACAGAACCCCGTCGTGCCGCTTCTGGTTCTTTCGCATCCAGCAGCTATGTCTAGCAGGCCGCACCAAGCGAGTGCGTCGGCGCGGCAAGCCTTTGGTCCGGACTCCGTTCATCGACTTCTCTGATGACCGCAACCGGCGGTGCCGCCGCCAGGTCAAACGCGACCAGCCGTTCAGGAGCGCCACCAACGACGTCTCTCAAGTGACCAGCCGGTGCAACGTGGATTTCCAGTTCTTGATGTGCGCGCCTGACGAGTCTGCCGAGGCAGCAAAAGTGCTTCAGCCTGCTGGTGCTCCTCAGCCTGCCCAGGACGGGCTGCCTGCGGCCGCCCCAGTTCAGCTGGCTAAGCGCAGAAGGCTTACCAAGAAAACGGCCAGCATGAAGAACCCAGAGTCGGCAATCGCATTGCGCTCATCCAAACAACTCGGCGGCCGCAAAAAGTGGCTCTACGGTTGTGGCTCCTTGCATCCGACAGATGCATCTGTCGTGGAGAGCTTCCAAGCTGCTTTCCAGAAGGCTTTCTCAATGGACTTCTACATCACGAAGTACCAGGGCAAGATGATGGAGTCCATGACGCCGCTCTTCCAGTCTATGCTCACCGGCATGCAGCGTCTGGAGCAGCAGGAGAGGGACGAGAAGGAGGAGGAAGCCCGGAAGGTGCTCAGTGAGGGCGGCGCTGATGGCGAGGACCAGACGCTGGCCAAACGGGGCCGGACGCGCGAGGATCTCGCTCGCCGCGCTCGGCGGGTCTGTATCCGCCTGGCGTCGATGGCGAACCGGTGCTTCTGGCTCTCCACGACGGAGGTGGCCGTGCATATCCTCACAGGCGGCGACTGCCTCCAGTCGCACCACAATGTGCGGCTCTTCACGAGACAACTACAGTGGGCCTGCCAGCAGTGCAAACGCTTGCTAAACCATGAAGGTTCGGGCGAGGAGACGCATAATGAACAGGTGCCAATACAAGCAGTCCGCATCCAGATCCCTGACGCCGACAACGAGGAGGAGGACGCAGCAGGTGACACCAGCGGTGCTCCTCAGCCTCCTGGAGACACTCCTGCTGGTGACGAGCAAGGTGGCGGTGCGGAGTGCGAGGACATGCACGCGTGCACCACCAGCGCGAACACGGCCGACGACTACGCCCACAGAGGCCCTCGCCTGCAGACCATGCCGTACTACGTCTACAGGATGTACGTCCGGCGAGTCCTGAAGCCGAGCCGGGTCAAAGCTTCTGGACCGCGATTCTTCGCCTTCGAGAGCCACTACGTCTTGGCTCCGCGGTGCATGCAGGAGGTCCACTTGACGCGGAGTTCCGTCCCCACCATCGATGGCTTCCAGTGCCCGACCTGGGCACAGGACCCCGAGCAGAACTCGCTCTTCAAGGCCCTCCTCTTCACGCCTTGGGCGTGCGAGTGTCCCCTCTCTTGTGGCTGCGTTACTCAGTACAGCCATATGCTGAGGAACTGCGACTGCCCCGCCGTGCGCCCATACTCGTTCGAGCGGGCGTGGCGGCTTCGGTGCGCGGAGATCCACGCGTTGGCAGCGCGCGCAGACTCCAGGAGCCGCCTGGCCCGCAAGAGGCTCGTGCTCGCGGACACGACCCTCTTCTCCGAGCTGAAAGAGCCCCGGGCGAACCTCGAGGAGGGCGAGCTGGTGCTCCTCAGCCTAGCGCACTTCGCAAGGTCCCAGCTGGCGCGGCGCATGCCAGCGGAGGCGGCACGGCGCATCCTCGCCTTCAGTGACCACCACTGCCGGTGGCACGAGGAACAGTGCACCCTGGCGGAGTTCTGCGCGCACGTGGCGCGAGACGTGCTGGCGCACGTGGACCTCGCGGCGGAGGCGCGGGTTAAGCCTCGGCCAGCAACGACTGCACACCTCGAGGCGGATGAAGACTCCGCGAGCGATGCCGAAGGGGTCAAGGGGCGAGTCCCGCTGGAGCTCGTTGACGTGGGTGGAGGCGGCGGCAGCGACGTAGAGGAGGACGTGGAGGACGCCGAGATTACCGAGATCTCCCGGTTTCCGCTGCGGGACCACGTCAGAGCAACCGAGCTGGCCCTACAGCAAGACCAACTGCAGCGCTTGGACCAGAAGGGCCGCCTCAGCTACGCCGATAAGCAGTTGAAGAATCTCGACCGAGCGTACAGCGGCATGCTGCAGCCAAGCTTTGCACTCCCAGCCAGCAGCGGCGCGCGGGAACATCAGGGCACGCGGCTGGACGAGACCTTCTCTGACATGCTCGCCCTACAGCGGCAAAGCATTGCGCTCCAAAAGAAGCAAGCGAGCCCGGATGGAGAGATCTTGCCCGATGCTGCGGACGACTGGCTCCCCAGCGGTGCTCCTCAGCCTGCTGCCGAGGACGCCCAACCAGAACTCGTTCCGCAGCTCTTGGCCATGCAGGGCCCGGCGGCTGTTGCGTGGAAGCTCGTCACTGATGCCCACTGCACGGAGGAGCAGATTGACGCGGTGGCGTTGTTTGCGTTGTCTCTGCAGAAACGTTTTGACGGCAGACCAGACAAGACAACGCATCTCCTCCCCGTGGCGTCCGCGACAGGCAACCACAGAGCGATCTGGCTCGGTGGAGGCGGTGTCGGCAAGACGCGCACCCTCTCCAAAGTGGTGGAGCCGATGGCCATCACTTACTTCGGCGAGCAGGGGTACCTCGGCAAAGCGCAGTCCAACCACGCCGCACACAACCTCGGCCCGCGCGGCAGGACCATGCATTCCTCCAATGGCCTGCTCATGTCGGATTCCATGCAGACAGCCAGGCTGCGCTTGACGCCACAGACGCAGAAAAAGCTGGATCGCCTCACAGGCACACTCGGCGTCGACGTGATCGATGAGCTGGGTGCTGTGCCGGGGCCTTTGCTGCATGCAGATGCACTGCGCACGACCTACGGCAGGGCGTTGCGCTACAACCTGGACCCCGCGAAGTACATGCGCCCGCAGGAGACGTGGGGACGCATGCCTGTGAAGATCTTGTGCGGAGACTTCTACCAGTTGCCGCCAGTCCCCGCCACCGCTTCCCTGCTGGCGCCTCACGCGGGCCAATCCTACGAACGCCAACAGGGTAGGAAGTTGCTCGCCGACATCGAGTACGTCATCGATTTCGTGCAGATGCAGCGCTTTACAGACCCGTTGCAACTCGAGGTTCTCCACGCCATGAGAACTCCAGGCGGAAAAAAGATCTCTGACGAGAGCTGGCAGGCGATCGTCAAAACAGAGGTCGTTAGCTCTAGCGGTGCTGCTCAGCCTGCTGCCAGCAGCAGCGAAGCCGCTCAGCCACCTCAGTGGGACCCTCGGTTGCGTGCAGCACGAGGCTGGTACGAGTCGGCCTATGAGTGGCGCATCGTCTCTTACGCCATGCATGCACAGGCCAAGCTTGATGCGCACGATGCTGGCCAGCTGCTCTTTTACGTCCCAGCAATCGACAGACCAGCTGCGCGCCTCGCGAAGCCTGATTTCGACGAGATGCGCGCGGAGCCCAACATCGGCGCTACCGCAAAAATGCCGGGGCTGCTGCCGCTCTTCGTTGGCATGGAGGTCATCCTGACAGAATCCGTCTTGCCGCCGAAGTATGTCCGTGGCGCGCCAGGCAAAGTGGTAGGCATAGAGCTGCACGCTCTGGAGCCTCCGGTGGAGGGCCGCCCGTCCATTGTCTCGGACGGTGTGGTCGTACTCTACTACATGCCAAAGGCCGTCTATGTCAAGATCGATGACAGCGATGAACTTTTCTTGAAGGCCGCGCCGGTGACAGCTGGCAGTGCTTCTCAGCCTGCCGGCCCCGACCTGCGCGGAGTGCTCGCGATCACCCCGCAGGCGCGCCCCTGGAAGTTCAAAGCGAAGACAGGTGGCCCGGCCATCGCGGTGTCCAGGACGCAGTTGACCGTGCTGCCCAAAAAGCAGGGGACTCTGCATGGCGTCCAGGGCAAGACGACGGACCCAGGCTTCATCGTGCACTGGACGTTTCCGCCAGGACTCAAGAACGAGTCCATTTGGCTTGCCTACTACGTCAGCCTGTTGCGCCCCAGAAGCTTCAACCAACTCTTGAGCCACGGCTTGCCTGACCGGAGCATCATCGAATCCGGCCCCCCGGAACAGATCGCCAAGGCCTTCGCCGAGCTCTTCACGGACAAGATTGCCGCGACGAAGATCGCTTGCGCGAAGGCCCGACAGCAACTGGGATGGCCTGCGCGAGCTTGAGGAGCCATGAGATGCAGGTTGCGTTGTGGCGGTGCTGTTCAGTCTGTCCGTCTGCATTCGCGTGGTGCTTCTCAGCCTGCATGCGCGTGGTGCTTCTCAGCCTGCGCTCGTGTGCAGCTGTGCGCGGTGAGCCTGCACGTGTCGCGGAATGCTTTTCAGCCTGCGCGTGTCTGCAATGCTTTTCAGCCTGCACGCTTTGCAGCTTCTCCGCTTCGCACGCCGCTCCTCAGCGCGGTCCTCTGAAAAAAAGAACAGTCATCATCTCATCGTCGCACTCATCATCGCACTCATCATCATCATTCATTGCCAGCGTTGATAGCAGTGTCCCGTTTTTACACGACTCGCACTGTTGATAGCAATGTCTCGTTTTGACACTCCCAGCGTTGATAGCAGTGTCTCCTTTTTACACGACTCCCACCATTCACAGCGAAGTTTCGTTTTGACACACTGCGAGCGTTGATAGCAGTGTCTGCTTTTTACACGACTGCCGCCATTCATAGCAGTGTCTCGTTTTGACACATTTCCAGCGTTGATAGCAGTGTCTCCTTTTTACAGGACTCCGAACTACAACTACTACTTCACTGTTACCACTGTTTCATACTTCCTGCTCTTATTGCTAATACTACTGCGAGTGTTACTGCTGCTGCATGCCTCCAGCTATGCTACTACATATCGCTGTTAGGTTGCTTTGCCGGGATAATTTTTTGGTGGCGGAGTACAGTTTGACCCTTCTCGTGGCGATTTCAAATCGTTTTTTTGGGGGGCGGGTTATACATTGACCCCATTTGTGGCGGATTACAAGTTTATCTGCTGTGTGGCGGAATGCAAATTGATTCCTTGCGTGGCGGATTACAGATTTATTATTTCAGTGGTGGGTTATAACTGATTTTCGTCGTGGCGGAATACCAATTGAGCCCTCTTGTAATACAACCTGATTCCGTTTGCATACTTCGTTGCCGCAGGTCCATGCGTAGGCTATTTATAGGCCCACCATAAGCCCATGTATAGCCTCACCGGGATTCCGTGTGTGGAAGATGACAATACAATTCCCAGCGCGGAAGACCATCCGAGGTCCTTTTCTGATTTTCCGAGGATGATTACAGTTGGCTTCCATTCGAAGATGATTACAATATGCTTCACGCGTTGATTCCATTTGTGGCGGAGTACAAGCCGATTCCTATTGTGGCGGAGTGCGGATTTATTTTTGTGGCGAAGTACCAGTTGAGTCCCTTTGTGGCGGAGTACATGTTGATTCTTTTTGTTTCGGATTATACTTTGATTCCCTCTGTGGCAGATTACAGGTGTATTCCCGTGTGGCGGGTTAAAATTGACCCCTTCTGCGGCGGATTACACGTTAATTTTTTTTTGTGGCGGGGTACAACTTGATTCCCTTTGTAGCGAATTACAAATTGATTCCTTTTGAGAAGCACACATTGATTCCGTTCGTTGCGGTTTTCAATGTTATTCCCGTTAGTGCCCCACGTTCTAGTGTTCCGCCCGCCCGGCCCGCTCCGCCCGTTAGGGCCCTCCCGATCGACCCGCCCGTCCGTTAGGGTCCGCCCGTCCCGACCCCAGCTGCCCCTTCCGTGAGGGCACCGCCTGCCCGACCCGAGGTGCCCGTTAGAATTCGCGCGTGCTCTCTCGGACGCACCCCGCCCGCCCGCCCGCCCGAACCGTCCCGCCCGTTATGGTCTGCCTGCCCGACCCGCCCGCCCGTTAGGGTCCGTCCGTCCCGAGCCGACCCGTCCCACCCGTCAGGGATCCGCCCGATCCGATTTGTTTGTCAGGGTTCGCGCGTGCTCACTCGAGCACGCCCCGCATTTTAGTGTCCCGCCCGCGTGACCCGTCCCGCTCGTTAAGGTCCGCCCGCCAACCCGCAAGCCTGTTAGGATCCGCCCGTCCCGACCCGAGCCGTCCCGCCCGTTAGGGTTCAGTCCACCTGACCCGACCCGATCCGCCCGCTATGGTTCGCGCTTGCTCGCACTTGAGTGTCCCGCCCGCCCGACCCGCCCCGCCCGTTAGGGTCCGCCCGACCCGACCGCCCTCAGGGTCCGCCCGCCCCGCCCCGCCCCGCCCCGCATGTTAGGGCCCCCGCCCGCCCGACCCGACCCGAACGTTGTTAGGGTTCGCGCGTGCTCACTCGAACATGCCCCGCACTTTAGTTTCTCGCCCGCCCCACCCGTCCCGCCCGTCAGGGTCTGCTCGCCCGACCCGCCCGATCGTTAGGGTCCGCCCGTCCCGACCCGACCCGTTTTGTCCGTTAGGATCCCGCCAGTCCGACCCGACTCGCCCATTAGGGTTCGCGCGTGCTCACTCGAACATGGCACGTACTGTATTCTCCCGCCCGCCCGACCTGCCCCACCCGTGAGAGTCCGCCCGCCCAGCCCGCCCGCCCGTTAGGGCGCGCCCGTCCCGATCCGACCTTCCCGTCCGCCCGACCCGACCTGCCCGTTAGGATTATGCCCGCCCGCCCGACTCGCACCGCTCGTTAGGGTCCTCTCGCCCGACCCGCCCGCCCGCTAGGGCCCGCCCGCGCCGACTCGATCCGTCCTGCCCGTTAGGGTCCCACCCCCCCGACCCGATCCGCCCGTTGACATGCGACGTTGTGCCCGCGCTTGCAATGACATTGTCCGTGAGCAGGGGCGGTATCGTATCCGCTTCGCCAGGCGAAAACACAGCCTGCCAGACCCTGCCTTATAGGCTCAACCTAGGTCTACGGAATGGTTACCACAGGCTGACCAGTAGACCGTGTCCGGCACAGAAACGGAAAGAGCGTTTCAGAAACAGAAACCGAAATTGTTCACACTACCGTTCGTATTGGGAGCCTTGGCGTTGAGAGCTGGTCACGTCACCCAACGCTCTTGGGAGCCTTGGTGTTCAGAGCTTATTGCGTTGCCGCCCGTTCCTGAGCCTTGGCTGGGCCTTGGTGTCCGGAACCTGTTACGTCACCGCTCTCTGCTGGGAGCCTTGGTCTTATCAGCTTGTTTACGTCACCTTTCCCTCTTGAAGGTGTGAAGAGCTTTTTGAGTTACCGATCGCTCTCTATTTGGCGTCTCTGGGCCTTCTTGGGAGTCCTATTGGCCTATTGGGGCCCTTTTGGAGCCCTTTTGGAGGCCTCTTGGGGACCTCTTGGGGGCCTCTTGGGGCTTCTTGGGGGGCTCTGGGGGCCTCCTGGGAGCTTCTTGGAGCGAAAGGCTAGACTTTGCGGTTCGTGGTCCCCCTCTTTAGGCCGTCTTGGGGCCCTCTTGGGCCGCCTTGGGGCCCTCTTGGGCCGTTTTGGAGGCCTCTTGGGAGCCTCTTGGGGCGGTCTTGGGGGCCTCTTGGAGCGTCTTCAACGCCGTGAAAGCAGAAAAGCTGTATATGCTAAAAATGCATTCCCCCTCTAGAAAATCAATGCTTTTGGCCTCTTGGTGGCCTCTTGGGACGCCCCTTGGGGACCTCTTGGGGCTTCTTGGGGGGCTCTTGGGGCCTCCTGGGAGCATCTTGGGGCGAAAGGCTAGACTTTGCGGTTCGTGGTCCCCCTCTTGGGGCCGTCTTGGGGCCCTTTTGGGCCGTCTCGGGCGCCTCTTGGGCCGCCTTGGGGCCCTCTTGTGCCGATTTGGGGGCCTCTTGGGCCGTCTTGGGGCGGTCTTGGGGGCCTCTTGGGCCGTCTTCAACGCCGTGAAAGCCGAAAAGCCGCATATGCTAAAAATGTAAGTTTTCCAATGGAAAACCTATGATTTTGGCCTCTTGGGGGCTGTTGGGGCGCATCTTGGGCGCCTCTTGGGGCGTCTTGGAGGCCTCTTGGGACGATCTTTGGGGCCTCTTGGGCCGTCGAAGGCCCTTATGGGACGGAAGCGGGGAGAATCAGAAAAACATGCAAAAACCCGAGGGAAACCCGAAAACGGCAATTAAACCCATCCACTCCCCTACGCCCCCCCCTGGACCCCCCCCCCTTAAGGGCTTCGCCCACACCAGAACGTCATCACTCGTACCTCGCTCTTTCCGTTACCTGGCCCGGCACAGAAACGGAAAGAGCGTTTCAGAAACAGAAACCGAAATGATTCACACCACCGTTCGTACCGGGAGCCTTGGCGTTGAGAGCTGGTCACGTCACCCCTCGCTCTTGGGAGCCTTGATGTTCAGAGATTGTTGCGTTGTCGCCCGTTCCTGAGCCTTGGCTGGGCCTTGGTGTCAGGAACTTGTTACGTCACCGCTTTCTGTTGGGAGCCTTGGTCTGATCAGCTTGTTTACGTTACCGTTCGCTCTTGGGAGCCTTGGTGTGAAGAGCTTTTTGCGTTACCGATCGCTCTCTATTTGGCGCCTTTGGGCCGTCTTGGGAGTCCTATTGGGGCCCTTTTGGAGCCCTTTTGGAGGCCTCTTGGGGACCTCTTGGGGGCCTCTTGGGGCTTCTTGGGGGGCTCTGGGGGCCTCCTGGGAGCATCTTGGGGCGAAAGGCTAGACTTTGCGGTTCGTGGTCCCCCTCTTGGGGCCGTCTTGGGGCCCTCTTGGGCCGTCTTGGGCGCCTCTTGGGCCGCCTTGGGGCCCTTTTGGGCCGTTTGGGGGGCGTCTTGAGAGCCTCTTGGGCTGTCGTGGGGCGGTCTTGGGGGTCTCTTGGAGCGTCTTCCACGCAGTGGAAGCCGAAAAGCCGCGTATGTTAAAAACCTTTTTTTTCCGATCGGACATCAATGCTTTTGGCCTCTTGGTGGCCTCTTGGGACGCCCCTTGGGGACCTCTTGGGGCTTCTTGGGGGGCTCTTGGGGCCTCCTGGGAGCATCTTGGGGCGAAAGGCTAGACTTTTCGGTTCGTGGTCCCCCTCTTGGGGTCGTTTTGGGGCCCTCTTGGGCCGTTTTGGGCGCCTCTTGGGCCGTGAGCCTCTTGGGCCGTCGTGGGGCGGTCTTGGGGGCCTTTTGGGCCGTCGTCAAGGCCGTGAAAGCCGAAAAGCCGTATATGCTGATGCCCAGTAGCTATGCTTCTTTTTTTCGTTCAGTGAGCAGTGGAGTGGGGGTCGAACATAAGTTTGATCCGTAGTTTGTCGTTGATTCGAGATGGACCGCGCTGCCGGGGCTTTCGCTCCTTGGCTCAGCGCGGTGTTACATGTCGGCCACTACTTCGAGTGGGGACGCCAAAGGGCACCAGCGAGCCCCGACTTGGTGTGTCCCGCGCGCCCGCTGATTCCAGCCTGTCCAGCGTGCCCCTCCCTGCAGTGCCCGCCCGTGGCGCCGTGCGAGGTCGGGGTGCCGAGTGAGAACCGTCTGGCGCAGCTGGAGGCGGCCATCGCCCGTGTCCTGGCTGCGGCCAGCCCTTCGACCCTTTGTACCCCTTGCGACGCCCCCGTCGGGGGCGAGGAGAGCACATTCGACTGGATCCTGGGAGTCAGGCTGTTCGTCGTGGGCGTGCTGGTCGGGACGTTGTGCACCCTCGGTGTCGTGGCCTGCTGTTCGTGTGCCAGCGGACGAAGCCCGAGAGTGCGGGGACCACCACGGAGCACGGCTGCTCTGCTGAACGTGGAGACGCCTGAGAGCAGGAGGCAGAGGGCTGAGCTGAGCCGATGAGTCTGGACATTCCTGAGCGTCAGATGCTGGTTCATTATCCTGACGACAACATCCCCTACCATCACAGAGTGCTGATTGTGAAGCCGGAGGGCTCACGATGGGTATGGTCGACTCCCGACTTCTCAGTGCGTGCCGTCGACTTGGCCGACCGTGCGGCCGTGGTGTCGATGGTGCCGCTGCAGAGAGCGTCGCCCTTCCCCCCTCAGCACCACGTGTACGCCTTCGACAACCCGATCGCCCCTCAGGATCTGGCTCGCATCCGCTCTGAGGGCCGGGCGCTCGCGGAGATCCTGGGCGGACCTCCGGCCCCGGCGTCTGGCGTTCCAGGCGGCGATGAGGGCGGCTCTTTTCTGTACTCGGACCCGTCGTGCGCTTTCTTCGCCGAGGATGTTGACGATCACCTGCTGGGATCGGAGGCCACAGCTATCGCCCGAGGTTCTGTGTGCCTGATCAAGCGAGGAGAGGAGTGGACCACCGCCGAGAGGATCTCACCGAGAGATAAGCCACGCTGGATGCAGGAGAAGCTCTGCGGTGAGAGCCGCGATTCACGGCTGCTGCCGCTGCACCTGGACGCCGGCACACAGACGAGGAGCATCATGTTGCGAGATGCGGTGAAGCTGTTGCGCCAGTCCCTGGAGTCGAACGGTTTTCCCGTTCCAGAAGTCTCGCTCCGTGCTCGAGCTGGCGAAGGGTGTGGCAGCGTCGGGCCACGAGTTCGGCACCTACCACGCCTTCTGGGTCAGGAGTAGCACCGTGGGCGAAACGACGGCCATCGCGATTGAGCACTTCCACCTGATTAGTTTGCTTCACATGATGGTGTGCTACGATCAGCTCAACCTGCCGAACATCGCAGCGGCGGAGTTCGCCTCTCGGCGCGCCCTCATGATCCAGAAGGCGGCAAGGCGGAATCCGCGCAAACCAGACTTCGAGGGTTTGGAATCGTTGATGGCGCACGCCTTCGACTCGAGCGGGGGCGTCGTCACCGCCCAGTTCGACGCTGAGATGGCGGAGACGCGCAAGACGCAGGAGATCATCATAAAGTCGGATCGGCTTCTCATGGAGGAGGTGGAGGCAGATACGAAGCGGCAGAAGGACAATAACAAGCACAAGGGCGGCCCGGAGGGGTCGCCGGGGTCATGATGCTGCTACGGGATCGGAGCGACGTTGTTGGCCGTGACGACGTCCCTCTTCATTTCCCCCCTGTGGGAACGGCCTGTGGGCACGGTGTTTCCTCGGTCTCCTTCGACTACTCCGACCAGCGGGGCCACTGCGCCATCCCCATCTCGACTGGGCCCTCGGCGACTACGGCCGCCCTTCAGCCTGGTCGGGACGTCTTTCCGCTGCCGCGTGTGGTGGACAGGCGCGATGCGCCCCTCGGGGGTATCTTACCGCGTCACGCTGCTGCTTGTGATCGGAGGTTCGCTTAGGTGGTGGCCTCTCTGAACGCATTGGCCTCGGCGCGAGCGGGGCGCCGGCTTTCGCGGTGCACTACAGCAACGGCACCTACAGATCTTCAGCGAGCTGTGGGGCCCGGCTGAGGGAGTCCATCCGGGGCCTGGGTCGGCCCCCCTCTGGGCCTGACAGGAAGTCCGCCCTGCGGGGCGTGCTTCGTGCTCTGAGCGTCTACGACGTCACTGCCGACGATGCGACGCGGTGACCGTTTGATGCCGATCGAGTCCGTGTGGTACGAGATGGAGGCCTTCACCCTAAGCCAGTCGGCACAGTGGTTGGGCCACGCGCTCGACCCATGGCGGCTGATCCGTGGGGGTGGAAATTCAGGCTACCCGATGACGAGAATCGTATAGCAGCGAATGCCCAGGTGAAGCCCTGCCTCGACCCTGCGTTGAGGGACCCGAAGAACATGAGATCCCTGGTTCAGAAGCTGCACGATGCTAAGATGCTGTCCTTTCGTTGTCACGCCCGATGTTTCGCGGGCGCCTTCACGGTGATCAAGAAGGATGGGTTTCACTCGCGCTTGGTTCTAGATTGCCGCCCAGCTATAGAGTTGCTTCACCGTGCGCCGCCCGTGAGTCAGCTGGCCACCGCGCCCTGCATGGTCGGGCTGGCCCTGAGAGACGTTCGCGGGGCAGCACGCGGAGGCAGGACGGCCGCTGGACGTGCATTTCTCGGGGGCCGACCTCACTGACGGGTACTTCCAGTTCGAGTTCGAGGAGGTGGCGGGAAACTTCTGCCTGGCCCACAGGGTTCTTGCGTCGGAGTTCGGAGTCGCACGAGTGTTTGACGACGATGCCCGACAGTGGGCCGACGTCGACCCCGAGGAGACGCTCTGGACCTGCGTGAAGGTGATTCCGATGGGTTGGACGTGGTCGCTTTTCTTCTGCCACTCCGCGCTTGCAGACGTTCAGGTCGGCGCGGAGATGAGGCGGGCGGGCGACGAGAGACGGGGCGACGTCGACGCGCGCGTGCTGCGTGACCGTCGGCCTCCTCCTGCCCCCAGCCTGGGCGCCCCATTCTCGCGCCCGACGCGGACAGCGCCTTCCTCGTATGCTGGGGCGCCCGCGATGCCCAGGAGTCCTACGAAGCGCTGCTGGCTGGGCTCCGCCGCCGCGGCTTCCTCTGGCGAGGCGACATCTGCGCGGGGCGGGGCGTCGTTCAGGTGGGGCTTCGGTTGATCGGGGACGCCCCCCCCCCCCCCGTGGTGCTCCACAAGCGGGAGAGGGCGCGGCGCTTGCACTACGCTATCCACGCGGCGATCCGCCGCAAGACCTTCTCCGAGCGGCAGCTCCGCAGGCTGATCGGCCACCTGGTGAACCACTTTATTGTGTTTTCCGCCCTTTATGCCCGCGCTGCACGAGGTCTGGCGCTGGCTGGGCGAGCATCTGGACGCCGTGGGCGACCTCGCGCCGAACGTGATTGGCGAGTTGCAGGTTGCCGCGGGGCTGGTGATGATCGCGCGCCACACGATGAGGCCCAGGACGGCTACCACGGTCTACTGCTCCGACTCCAGCGAGAAGGGCTACGCCTTGCATGTTGGCCGGTTCGCGAAGTGCGAGGTTCTCATGGCGACGGCCTGGCGGGAGCGTTGGCGGTTCAAGACGCTGGAGGAGTACTTGTTGGACGAGGAGGCCGTCGACCCGATCGGCATCCACAGCTCCGTGGGGGACCAGATGAGCTCCATGGCCCCAGCGTTCGAAAAGGAGTTCGGGTTCGAGGAGGTCGGCGCCGCAGAGCTCACGTCCACCACCTGGAGCGCGGGTACTTCGAGAGTGGCGTCGCGGCGTGCAGTGGAGGCGGTGGAGACGCATGCGTTGCCCGAGCTCGCGGAGGTCTTCCCCGATCGTCTGCGGCGGCGCCGAGCGGTGATTGGCGCCTGGTGCCGCCCCGAGGCTATCCACAACAAGGAAGCCCAGGCGGCGCTGCTGGGGCTCCGACGGCGCGCGCGGGCCTCGGCCCACTTCGACTCCGAGCTGCTCTCGATGGGCGACAACCTGTCGGAGATTCTGGCCACCGAGCGAGGCAGAGCCAAGGGCGCGGAGCTCAACGCGCTGTGCCGCCGCGCCGGGGCGTTTCATGGGGCTTGCGGGGTCGGCTGGCGTCGCCGTCACCTGCGCATGGTCAGCGAGCGGAACTGCTCCGACGAGGACTCGCGGTTGGCGGACCGTGGGCCGCTGGCCGCCGGCGAGGCGCTCGACGGTGGAGCGCTCTGGGCTCGCCTCTGTGCCGCGGGGCTTCGAGAGCCGGCTGATCGCGATCGGTCGCGGGCAGCTCCTGCGCCCGCCGAGCCTCCTACGAGCTCGGGGATCGCCAGCAGGGCGAGGGTGGGCAGTTCACTTTCGCGGTCTTCGTCACCGGGCACTTCTATTATATTTCAGAACGCATCCCAGCCTGGTCGCGCGAGGGTTGGGGGGGCGGAGACTGGCCGATCCAGGGCGAGTTGTCGCCCAGCGCTCCCTGCTCCCGCCCGGGCGCCGGCGGCGCAGGCCTCATCCGCAAGGCCTCCACCGACGGGGCGCCCCGCGTCTTGCAAGTTGGCCATTTTGGAGCTGTTTGCAGGATGCGCTCGGTTGTCAGGCGCGCGCCAGCAAAATGAATTGAGGATAGCGCCTCCCTTCGACACGTCCTGTTCTATGGATTATGATGTTACATACAGTCGAGTCTTGAGGATGATACTAAGATGGATTAAGTCTGGAAAGATCTGGATGATTTGGATGGGGACCCCGCGTGCTCGATGGTCTAGTGCTCGAAGCAGTCCCCTGGGGCCCGACGAGATCCAAGACCCGACCGCGGTGGCGACTATCCGCATCTTTCGTGCTGCTCATCATCATCGTCATCATCATGTCAAGTGGGTATTCGAGCGCCGGATAGGCTCCAAGATCTTCAAGTGGACCCCGTTCAAGAGGCTCATCGAGGCTCAGGACGCTCAGGGGGCTATAGTGGACTACTGTCGGTATGGGATTCCTCATCGCAAACGTACGCGCCTTGCGGGAACTCTACGGGGCCTGTCTACGGTGGCTAAGCTGTGCTCCTGCAAGGTCCCCCACGAGATCCCCCAGGGTAAAGTGAAAATCTTGGTGAGGCCCGATGAGTGTGAGATGAAGTGGACGACCACCTCAGCAGAGGCTTATCCTCCAGCGCTGTGTCGCGCCTTGGCTCGAGTCCTGAAGGATTAGGCTCCTTCAGGTGCTTAACGTATTCGTAACGAACCCGTTCTCCATGCCAGCTGGGTCCGGGACCTGGCGGCCGCGCTCGGAGGTCGAGCAGTCCAGCCGCCGCCTGTCTCAGGTTGCCCCAGGCGCTTCGCCTGCCCGTGGGCCGAGACAGCAGAACGCTGGGGCTGTGGCGACTCGCTTCAGCGGCGGCAGCGCGCCCTTGCTGCCCAGCTGGACGCGGGCGCGGCCCCCGGCCCCAGTCAGCCGAAGGCCGAAGGTCGCGCGGGCACGCCAGGTCGCAGCAGCCAGGCGGCGCGCCAAGAGACCAGCTCGACGAGCCCGAGGGCGACGAGGGGTACTTGGCCGGGCGCCGCGTGAAGCCCCAGACGCTCAGGCGGCACCAGGAAGCCATGCAAGGCTTCACGGCAGCGTGCCCCCGAGCGGCCGGGCACGGGTGCGCGCTGGAGGAATTCGACGCGATGCTCGAGCAGTACCTCGCGATCCAGTTCTTCTCGATCGGTGCTCGCGCCCACGAGGCGCGCGACGTCTTGTGCGGGTGCGCGTGGATGCGACGGGCGTCGGTCGCCAAGCTGCCAGCCGCCCTCAGCGCCGTGGAGGGCTTCCGCAAGGAGGGCCCAGGCTCGTCCCGCGACCCGTGCCCGTGGGAGGCCGTGGTCGCGATCGCGGCCCACTTGATGATCCACGACAGCTCGCTGGGACCGTGGGCAGCGGCGGCGGTCCTCCTCGGCCTCGACACCTACGCGCGGATCGGGGCGTTGCGCGCGGTCAAGGCGCACGACCTTCTCAAGCCCGCCCGCGGCGTGCAGCCAGCCAGGTGGGCCCCGGCGTTCTCTCCAGAGCCCGACGGCGAGGTGAGCAAGACCAAGACGCAGGACGACGCCGTGCTGGTCGGGGAGGCCGCGGCCGAGAGGCAGTGGCTGAACCGCCTGATGGTGCCGCTGGTGCAGGGGCTGGCGCCGGAACAGCGGGCGCTCCCGTTCGGCGCGCACAAGCCCTGCGCCAGTTTCGAGACGGCGGCCGACGCGATCGGCCTCGGCCAGTTCAAGTTCGTTCCACACATGCTGCGTCATGGAGGGCCGAGCCTCGACGCACTTCGCGGCGTCAGCCTTCCCGAGATCCAGAAGAGAAGCCAGTGGGCTGCCCCGCGGAGCGCGCTGCGGTACAGCAAGCACGGCCGGTACATGCGCATCCTGCAGTCGCTGCCCAGGCACATTCGGGACCAGCACACCGCAAAAGAGGAGCTGCTCAGATCTCAGTTGTCAAGTGAGCTACGCTCTACACGTTGACCCACCCGCCCAACCCGACAGAAACCATAGCCAGAGGTAGTATGGAAGACGCTGTTGGTGACACTCTGGACTGATGGCATTGTCTCTGTGGCTCAGCTCAGACGCGTCTGCGTTGGCGAATTTCAGGCGAGCAGATTTCGACTAGGTACTTCGGCTGGGGAGGGTCAGCTGCACGTGCCAAAATATAAGGTTGCTCCCACTATGCATCTTTCCCCGTCCTTTTCTGTGATTGAGTGGCTTGCTTAATCCTGTTGCCTTCGGCACTCCGCTCCCCCTCCTGTTCTCTTGGGAGCCGCCCTTCTTGGCCCTCTGCGCTGGGAGAACGAAATGCCCAGTAGCTATGCTTCCCTTTTTCGTTCGGTGAGCAGTGGGGGTCGAACATAAGTTTGATCCGTAGTCTGTCGTTCCCGCCCACCGCCCCCTGTTCCAGCTAAATTGTTGGAGCCAACGCGGGGGGGGTCAGACGCGTCTGTGTTGGCGAATTTCAGGCGGGCAGATTTCGACCAATAATTTCGGCCGGGGAGGGTCAGCCGCACGTGCCAAAATATGAGGTTGCTCCCACTATGCATCTTTCCCCGTCCTTTTCTGTGATTGGGCGGGGTGGCTTGCTTGATCCTGTTGCCTTCGGCACTCCGCCCCCCCTCCCGTTCTCTTGGGAGCCGCCCTTTTTGGCCCTCTGCGCTGGGAGAGCGAAAAATATAGTTTCCTATGGCAATCGATGATTTTGGCTTCTTGGGGGCCTGTTAGGGCGCCTCTTGGACGCCTCTCGGGGCGTCTCGGAAGCCTCTTGGGCCGATCTTTGGGGCCTCTTGGGCCATCTAGGGCCTTCCTGGGACGGAAAAAGGGGAGAAGAACCGACGCGCATACAAAAACCCGGCAGAAAAGCCGAAAACGGCCATTCACGCCCACTCCCTCGCCCTACCCACCTCCCCTGGAACCCCTCCCTTTAGGGCTTCGCCCGCACCAGAACGTCATCACTCGCTCTTTCCGTTACCTGCTACAGACTGACCGTAGGTGAACCACATGTTTACGTTGTGACTACCATTGGCTTCACCGTAGGTCTAAGTTATACTAGATTTGCTGCAAGACGATTTTTAAACCACCACAGGCGCGCGGTAGGCCTACCGAGGACCTACCGTAGGTTTCAGGCAGGACCACCGTGGACCGATCGGCACCCTACGGACTTACCGTCACCCCACCGCAGGCCACCCATGGACCTACCGTCACTCGAGGCAAATCGCGAACATACCGCAAGCCTACCGTAGGCTCACCGTGGGCCTACCGCAGGCCTACCGCAGGCCAGCTATAAGCTTACCATGGGCCTACTATGGGGGTACCATAGACCCACCATCGGCCTACTACGGGCCTATCATGGACCTACCGTAGGCAAATTATAGCTTTACGATAGACCGACCATTGGTTTACCGTAGAGTTATCATAGGACTACATAAGCATGTGCACAGGATATCCATAGGCCTACAATAGGTGCACCAGATACTTACCATAGGCCTACCATAGACCTACGCATAATCTAAATCTAGGCCTAACGTGCGTGTATATGGAGATATACCGTGGCCTACCACAGGCCTACCATGGGCCTATTATAGGACTACGCATAGGCTACGCGTAGACCTATGCGTAGGCCTACGGAAGACCCATGGTCGACTTATAGAAGACCTACGGTAGGCCTATGCGCAGCCTATGCGTCGGCCTATGGTAGGCCTATGCGTAATCTATGCGCAGGCCGACATCAGGCCTAGGCACAGCCTGCGTACTACCAGGCAACACGGGCACACTTCGGGCCTGGCGGCCGCGGCATGCAACCTGTTGGGTGGGAGAAACCTTTCAGAAGTGTCCAATATCTCCGTTTTCGATCCTCCAGGGTCGGGTGCAAGACAGGAGCGGAATGGAGAGCGTGTCCGCTCATCGCAGGCCCCCCGTCGCCGTCCCCGGCGGCCGCGCTGCAGCTTGACGGCGACGAGGCGTCGTTCCGCGACAAGATGCGGCGGGAGCTGTCGAAGCTTGCGCAGGCCGGCAAGCGTCGAGGGGGCGAGCTGCGATCTCGGACGGAATGATGTTTCTTGATCCAGGCGTGTCTCCTCCGCCTCGAAAATGGGTTGAGGGACGGGGGGAGGGAGGGGAGCAGGTGGCAGTGGCAGGAGAGGGGAGGAGGCGGAATGAGGTGAAATGAGGAGCAGGCGGGCTGAGAAAAAATGCGATAGGGGCGGATGAGTCGGAGGAGGAGGAGGCGAAGGTGAGGAAGAGGGGGGGCGGGAGGGAGGAGAGGGATGGTTCGGTAGGGGAGGGGGATCAGAAGAACAGAAGGACATGACAGGAGCAGGAGGAGGATGGATGAGCAGGCGCATGGAGGATTACCAAAGTAAGCCCAATGGGGTTACAGCGATGCTCGAATACACCCTTCCGTCCCAAGCCCCCTCCTCGTTTGTCCCAAGAAGCATTCTTGCTTGCTGCGCGAAGCGACCTCCTCGAAAGAGGTGCACCCCATGGGCCCGCCGTCCAGAGGAGCTTCGTTTTGAAGGAGGCCGCCCTCCGTCTCTCGATGCACGTTCAAGACATTCGACACGGTTGGGATTCCAAGGTCGAAGAATTGCCTTGCGACAGCCTTGTTCTGAAAAGGAGCCGTCCTGCATCCGTGTAGCTTCTGCACGCTTGGAAACATCCCTAGGTAAAATCGAATGACGTATATCTCGATGGCCCCATTTTGAAAAGAAACCGCTCTCCACGAATGGAGTTGTTGCTCAAGCTTGCACCTGTGGTGTGGTAATCTCCGTTTGCGGGGTCTCACGGAGGCCCCCCCCCCGGGTGAGCCTCCCTGGGGGAGCCCCATTTTGAGATCGTGCCGGCGTCCATCCGTGTAATTGTCGGAAGGTTTTCAGACGAATGCGCATTGCGTAAGGGCGAAGGTCCGATTTAGAAGACGACGGGCCCTCCGTTCGCGAAAATGTAGGATCTTTCCTTTTAAAACGAGTGTGCGCGGCGACGAGGCGATAACCACGTCTTGGAAACTACCGAGCCTCCATCCGTGTGGTACACGGTTGGGAGCTGTAGGCCTGGACGTGCTGTGGAGACTCCAGCGAAACGCCCAGCCTGGCCTACGGACGCGTCTGGTGGTGCGGCCTGGAGGGTTCGCTCAAAAGGAGGCGGTGCTCGGGAGGACGGGGAGGTTACAGACGAGGAATATAGAACAGGGAGAGGAGGAGGAGGAGGAGGAGGAGGAGGAGGAGGAGGAGGAGGAGGAGAAAGATACGTATAAGGGGAAAAACAGGGCTTCTAGGGGACGTATTCGGGCCCTGTGAGCAGAACAAGTGGGCCCAGGGCGAAAACAGGTCCCTGGACGGGTGAGAGGTCGAGCCCTCTGGGCCCCCATCCAAGGGGCAAAATGCGGGTGCCGTAGCTGTGTCTGGCAAAGTGGCGCTGAATACGGTCAGGAGCTTTGGCTTAGAGTGTCGCGCCGCCGGTTCTGCGCTCTCTGCACCACACGCTATCCAATGCCCAGGCTTCAACGTCCCAAGCCTTCCCCAGTCTCCCGCCCCGCGGAGAATAGCGACACACCATCCGCTTGCCAAGCACAAAGTGTCGACGGGGCCGCCGCCGCAAAAGTTCAGACCGTAATCACACAACATATAGGGCGCCTCAGCCGAAAAAACAGAAGCCTCGCCGCCGAGTGCGGGCAAGACTTGTGCTGCCCATATCCACTGCAGCTCGGAGTTTCGGGCTCCCTTCCCCAGAAACCTGAGGTGCATTGGGTATGGATAAAGATCTGGCCCCTAGAGGCTTCATTTTTTGCATGTCGCATGCGCCTCGGCTTTGTCCCGCCCCTTCCAAGAAAGTCCAAGACGCACTGCATAGATGGATATAGATATTGCCAGCACCGAGGGGTCGAGAAGTGGGCTAACCTCGCCCTCGGCGGAAGCTGGCGGAGGGGAGCCGCGAAAGCCGTCTGAAGACAGAGGTGGGCTGCTCCGCTTGCGAAAGGTCGGAGTGAGTACAGGGTCCCCCCCCAGAGGTTCTCGGAGAAGAAAGGGCTGCATAAACATGAATTTTCGGAGCTCCGCGCGGATTTCTTGGATCGGTGCTGGGCCCCCCTAGCGGCGCTTATGGTGCCGCCCACCTGATCCAAGAAATCCGCGCGAACCTCCGAAAATTTGTGTTTATGCCGGCTTCTCTTTTTCTAGATTCGGATAACCCGTGTCCTTTCCTCGTCGTCACGGCTGGATTCGCTTCGCAATCTCGGTCAGAACGTACCGAGGGGGAGGTCCTAGGAGTGGCGGTATCGGTACCTTTGTCTGTTTCCACAAAGATATTGTTGGAGAGGGGATTCGGTCTTTCCAGAGCGGACCACGCGTGCGTGGTACATACGTGCCTGCACGACACGGCTAGGTTGCGCCCAATGAAAGGGTCTCACGCGTGGCTCGTGTGTGCATGCGTCTTGCTTAGCGTCATACATGTGTTTACTACTGGTGGTCAGCTCTAGCGTGATAGGCGCAGCATCAGCTCGAACTCCAGGTGTAGTTTGGGCATTGCCTTTAGCGTGAGACGGCGTTGGATACATCTTCCTGTGGACGGGTCTTCTTAACGTTAGCTCTGCAATCCATCTGCGTGTGCATAATACAGGATGTGTACACTTACACGCACATGCACATACATATAGTCACATACATCTATATACAGCTACAGACACTTACATACATATTTATATACACATACGTAAATATATACATATATATATATATATATATCCATATTATACAGAACTATGTTCATGCATACATGGACAGACTGTCGACGTGGTCCTTGGGCCCACCCCGCCTCCGCGCCTGGGTTTGAGGTCAGAGGCCTCTTGGATGCATGTGGGGATCTCTTGGGATGCCTCTGAGAAGCCTCTTGGAAGCGATTTTGGAGTGTCTTCGGGCCTCTTGGGGGAATCCTGGGGGCATCTTGGGTCCTGTTTTGGGGCTTCCTGGGGGCCTCCTGGGGCTTCGTGGGGGTCTCTTGGGGCAATCAGACGGTCTCGGGAGTCATCTTAGTGCGGAGGGCTTGAAAGGTCAGTTCGAGTTCACCCTCTTAGGGCCGTCTTGGGGGCCTCTTTGGCCGTCCTGAGGCCCTGTTGGGCCGTTTTGCGGGCCTCTGGCCGTCTTCTGGGGCCGTCTTCGAGCGTCAGAAGTGCAAAACCGTGAGAATGCTAAAATGACGCACCGCCGACCCCTTGGGGGAGAGTCGCTGTTGCGGCATCTGGGTGCTGCGTGACTTCTGCTTGCCTTTATATCTAGTGGCCCTCTGCCCATCCCGCCACCGTGCCTGGGTTGTGGTTCAGAGGCCTCTTGGATGTTCGCGTTGGGATCTCGTGAGAAGCCTTTCGGGGGCCTGCCCCAGGCAGTTTAGAGGCCTCTGGGGGGTTGTTTTGGGGCCTCTTTTGGGCCTCTTGGGGGTCTCCTGGGGGCCTCTCGGGGCCCCTTGGGGGCCTCTTGGGGCCTCCCAGGGGCCTCTTGGGGCGGAAAGCTACAATTTTCGGCTCGTGGTCCCTTATTGGGTCCCTCTTGGGGCCGTCTTGGGGCCCTCTTGTGCTGTCTTGAGTCTTGAGGCCCTATTGGGCCGTCTTGGGGCCCTCTTAGGCCTTCTTGGGGGCCTCTTGGGCCGGTGGGCGGAGGGCTCGAAACATCAGTTCGAGCTCCCTCTCTTGGGGCCCTCTTGGGGCCGTCTTAGGGCCCTCTTGGGCCGTCTTGAGGCCAAGCTTGCGGGTCTCTTGTGGGCCTTTTGTGGGCCTCTTGGGTTGTCTTGGGGCGATCTTGGAACCTTCGGGACCGTCTTCGAGCGTCAGAAGTCCGAAAAGTTGAGAACACTTAAATTATTGGAAACATGTCTCTTGGAGCTCTCTTGGGCCGTTTTGAGGTCTTTTGCAGCGTCTTGCGGACCCCCCATGCAGGCCTTCTTGGGCAGTCTTAATTCTGAGCCTGTTGGGGCCCTCGTTGCCTGTCTTGGGGCCTTGTTGCCTCCGGAAAGGATTCAGTAGCGCCCAGGAGCACCTCGATTTCGGGGCTGTGGGTCCCTTTCAACAGTATCGCGGTGCAGGGGCCTGAGGACACCCCACTTCGGCGACCTTCAGGATCCTGAAACTCAGCGGAGTCATTACCTGAATGATAGGGCAGCTGCTCTATGAGGACGTCTCTTGTCCCACATCGATGCGCTGCTCTTCGGCCGCGGTTTTCGTGAGTTTGTGACCTATCTGTTTATTTATCACCTGTTTCACTTCAAGGGGAACGGCCACCCGGACGCCTACCTCTTCTCATGCATCGACACCCCATGTCGCGCTTCGGGGCACAGTGGCGTGCATACACACATCAGAGTGAGGGGGCCGAACGCACATCCGCCGTCCCTGCGACAGGGACTGAAGTAGAATTCCGTGGTGCGGATGGTTGTTGTGTTTTTGTTGCGTTGTTGGTGTCGTCGTCCTCGCCCGCGACCCGCCGGCGACCCACCCGCGACCCACCCACACATATTCCTCTTCTTATATTTTTATAAGCCCGGGCGGGGGGAAAACCCGTCCCCCCCCCCCCAAAACCGGACTCCCGGGATCTGGGGCTTTGGAACCCTCCGGACGGGCCTCGAAGCGGCCCCCCGAGCCTTGCAGGGCAATTTGACAAGCCTTCGCAGCACACTTGGGGCGACCAGGGGGGTCATGGGAGACGTCCCAGAGACCCCCAAGACAGCACAAGAGCGCTCCAAGAGTGACCGACGTGACCTCAAGATGGCCCAAGAGGCCTCCAGGACGGCCCCAAAGGGGCCTCCAAGAGCTCTCCCAAGAAGGCCCCAAGAGGCAAAACTCATTGGTTTTCGGTGGGTTTTTGGTGAATTTTGGGGTTCTCCTCTTTTCGGCTTCCCGACGCTCCAAGACGGCGGTCTTCTGGGCGTCCGAAGCCGCCTGGGAGGCTCCAAAATCGCCCTACAAACATCCGAAAGGGCTTCCAGGCAGTCCAAGAGAGCTCGAAAACGGCACAACACGGGTCCAAGATGTCCCCCAGAGGCCCCCAGAATACACCCAGGAGGCCTCCTGAAAACATTAAGAAGCCTGAAACAACTTTTGTGAGGCCCCCAGAGGCTCTCCAAGGAGGAGCCTCCGCAATAAAGAGCTGAGGAGGATGGGGAGAATGCGCACGGTATGGCGAAAATGAGGAAAAGAAGCATGGAGGAAGGATAACGAATCACATTATTATAGCGGCGATGCCGGAAAAGGCAACAAGGAGTAATCGCCAAATTGTCGGCTTGACCTTCCTGGAATTCCGCTTGCATACCACACTTCCAGGACCAAGGTGCATGGCGCGAAGCGCCACTGCAGTCTTGTATTTATATATACACCAAACAGTGTTTGCATGTTTGGGGTTCTTATGTCTTTTCCAAGAAACTTGGCCCGTGCGCAGGCCTGGTAGCCCCGTTCCCGCCCATCGCCGCCCAGGCTTCCCCAATAGAAGGCACGTCTGCGGGCCAGGCGGCCGCGTTCCTGTCCGTTTCCGTACCACACAGCTTACGCCGAATAGCCTGCACCACGTAGATTGCATTGCATAGCTTGCACCACCTAGCTTGCACCATGCAGAATGCACCACGTAGATTGGACCACATAGCTTGCACTGCATAGCTTGCACCGTGTAGCGCGCATCACAAAGCTTGCACCACAAAGCTTGCACCGCATGGTTGCACCTCATAGCTCACAGTCGGACCGTATGAGAAGAAATACCCGCATGTTTCGTCAGGGTTCCCTGGGTTTCTTTGGCTTGAGTTCGGCGTAGAAGGTAATAACAGTCGCGAACACATTGAAATCTCAGAGATTCCTGGGTTTCTTGGGCGTCGGTGCGTTTTGGAGCGCGCGGCTGAACCTGCAAGAAACGTCTGGGCATTCGGGGTACCTTGGGTTTCTTCGTTCGCCACTCGGGTTGTTCGTCCCGCGTTGCCACGTTGCCCATCCATTCGCGGGCGCTCGCCCATCTGGCAAAGGGGTGCCGGCGCATTTCGGGGCACATGCCCGAAAACCCAAGAAATTGACAATCATGCCTAGTTCCGTTGCTTTTCTTTGCCCGCCACCGTGATTGTTGCCTCAGTGCGACGCATCCATCTGCGTGTTTTCGTCAGTCTGGCACGGGAGCGCTGTCTTATGTGGGGCGCGCCCGACAGCCCAAGAAACTGGCAGGCATTCGGGGTACCTTGGGTTTCTTGGAACGCCACCCTGGCTGTTCTTCCAGTGTGACGCATGAATTTGCGGGGGCTCGTCCATCTGACATGGGGGCGTTGGCGCACTCGAGGCGCATGCTCGACATTCCAAGACATTGAACTGCATTGTGGGTGCCTCGGTTCTCGTCGTCCACCCCAGTCGCGGTCAGATGAGTGCCTTTTTTTGACGGGAGGCGTCGCCATCTTCTCGTCGCCTTGGGTTTCTTGGTGTCAAATGGCTTCGCGCAGGCGATCAAGAAACCGGGTCAGGGTGCCCTGCCGTTCTCCGTTTGCGGCCGAAATCCAAGAAACCCAGCCTTGGTCCAAGAACTTTGGTGGATTTCAAGTTTGGGTTTCTTGCGGTGGATCTCTTGCTTATCCGTTATCACTGCGCGCATCGAATGTGCAAGAGCTTATTGCTTGAGGCCCACAGCGGCTAGCATACATGTATATATAGATACATGCATTCCATACTATATCAATGCATGCGTATACGTATGTTAGAGCAGGATGGAGAGAGAGAGAGGAGAGAGAGAGAGAGAGAGCGGACAATGTGTATATGTATATGTATAAGTACAGCGAGAGAGAGATGGGATAAATACACAACGAACTAGAGAGCGGGAGGGATATGAGTTGCGACACGTCTGGTATCCATGGTTCCGTGTCCGTAACTATCGTTATGATCATAGTATTTTCTATGTTTGATTATCACATGTTTGATTCCCCATTCTCGTTATCACCCTGTTACTGCGAGCCCTTCCCTGCTGTCTTCTGTTGTCCGACCATCCTTTGTTGTTTGGTCCTCGTCTTGAAGAGGTAGCTCCCTGCGCCACTCTCACCTTTTTACCGCTGCCCCCTCCCCATGCCTCTGCCCTCCAGGCTTTACTTGCGACGTACCCCTCGCACGCTTCGTTGCCACATAGGGAGCTCCACCGAAGGCTCCTGTGGCACGGTCCACATGCGGACCCCTTCCCATTTTGGCACGCCCCTCACACGTGCCATGGCCCCCATAAAAAAGGACGCCGCCACAAAAGGCTTTGGTGGCCGCCCTCGCACGCTGTGTCCCCCCCCCGTTCATGTCGGCGCGCCCCTCGCCCGGCTCGTGGCCCCGTAGGGAGCTCCACCGAAGGCCCCAGCGACCGTCCTCACACGGTCCCCCCCCCGACCAGTTCGGCGCACCCCTCCCCTCACTCGTTTTGCAGGCCCCACGGGCAGCCCGCGCCACGCGTGACGCCACAGGGAGCTTCACCGAAGGCCCCAGTGGCAGTGCCCACACGCGGCCCCGCACCCCTGTCGCGCACCCCATCCCACGGTTCGTGACCCCCGAAGGCCCCAGTGGCAGTGCTCACACGTTTACAGCCCCGCGCCCATGTCGGCACACCCCTCACACGCTTCGCAGCCCCACAGGGAGCTCACGCTGTTCGTGGCCCCCTGGGGGGCTCCTTCGCAAGCCCCACTGGCAGTGCCCACACGCGGCCCCGCGTGCACTTCGGCGCACCCCTCACACGAGTCGTGGCCCCCACCAGGCCCCAGCGTGTGCGCCCACATGCGGCTCCTCGCCTACTTCGGCGCACCCCTCATACGCCTCGTGGCCCCATGGGGTGATCCCCCTTCTTCGTCCGACATGTTTTGCGGCATTCGCACTTGCATATGTCCGCGTCTTTCGCTAGGATCAGTTCCAGTTTTTTTATTGAGGCTTCTCCTTGGCTTCTTCGGGGACTCAGGAAGCTTCCGGGGCGCGTTTGGGGGCATCTGGCGGCTTCTTGGGACAACTTTGCTGCCAACCACAGTCTGCCCCAACGACTGGGCAACGATTTGGAGTGCTTTTGAGGGCGTCTTGCGGCTTGGCCGTCATGGAGCTCTCTCTTCTGGCCGTCTTCGGGTCCTGTTGGGCCGTCTTGGGGCTCTCTTCGACTTTCTGAACGCCCTTTTTGTCAGATAGTATTTGATTTCCAGTGTCCTCGTGGCGGTCTTGGAAGCCCAGAAGTTCGTTGCGTTTGAGTGGCCTCTTGGGGTGTTTCGGTGTGTCGTCTTCGGGCGTCTACGGGAGCACCTGCGAGTCAAACTATGAGGAGAGAGTCTGAGTGGACCTGAGTGTGGGTGACAGAGTCTCGGTGGTTAAGTTATGGCTAAGCTGAGGGGGAGTAGCTTAAGCGTGAGTGAGTCTGAGTGAGAGGGAGTCTAAGTGTGAGGGTGTCAGAGTGTGAGTGAATCTGAGTGTGAGTGGGTCTGAGTACGCGTGAGTATGAGCGAGAGTGAGTATGAGTAAGTTGTTCGTGTGAGTGAGTCTGTGTACGAGTAGGTTCGAGTATGAGCGAGTCTGAGTGTGAGTGGATCAGAGTGTCAGTGGTGCTGGGCACGAGTGGGTCTTTGTGTGGAAGGGAGCAGGCTGGTGAGGAGTTGGAGGCGTCACACTCTTTCCAAGAACCACATCTCATTCAGGGAAGACACGGAATGCAGTTTTGAGCGTTGCATTATTTGTAGTTAGAGCTGGATTTTTAGTCTCTGGGTCTGCATCAGAGTCTGATTTGGCGTACACTTCAGCTCGACACCTCATGGACACAGTATCCGAACCAGGGTTGGCCGGACGGATTGTCACGGAGGGTTTGCCAGAAGGTTGGCTGGAAGGTTGGCTAGGGTAAGTCTTCTATCGGCAGTTCTCACCATACGTTTGAGTAGCTTTACGCTTCCTCAGCATTCACGAGGAACCAGAGTTGGAGCATCCCCATGGATCCAAATCGAAGGTCCTTTATGATCTAGCGCACGTTTGTTTTGGAGGAGGCCTCGTAAACGGTATCCCAGCGTCTCTCGGGTTCTCGTGTGCAGGACTTGGGACCACCTCTTTGGCCTTCTTGGCCCGTCTTCGGCATTATTGGGGGCTCTCTTGGGCCTTTCTTGTGGCTTGGTTTGGGCAGTCCTTGTAGTCTTTTTGGGCCATCAGATTCGGGATTCGTTGGCCGCCTCGGGGATAATTATTTGTCTGCAGCTGAATAGTTGAGAGTCTCAACGATGTTGATAGATATTGGGCCTCCGGAAAGCCACTTATGTTGTGGGGTCACCTGGGACCTACATTGGGGCCCTGCTCGGGCTGTCCTGTGTTCTTCCTGGACCATTGTGGTGCTGTCTTGGGGCGCAAGGTTTGCTATACCTGCACAGGCCAAGGGTTTTCGTGTTGGCTTGCCTATTGCACGTCTGCCTTCGCATGATTCCGGGCTTGCCTGGTGCATCTGTTTGTGCTCAGTTGTCCAATGATGGGCAAAGCATGGCGCCACCTTGAGCCCTCTCGAGCCGTGCGCCGTCCGTTCGGGGGCCGTTCTGGGCGCCTTTCGGGCTGCATCTGCGGCCGACTCCAGATCCATCGCGCCCGGCACCCCCGTGCGAGCACACCGGGCGGCGGATCGAAGAGGCCTGCGGCGAATCCCCGCCGCCCCTGGCCACTGTGGTAGCGGAAGGCAGTTGTGGATACGAATCGATGTGAAATTTGCTCTCTCTTGGGGTCGATTGCTAACTCCCCGAAGTGCTGTGGGTGCGGGCAAGATTGATATCCTTGCGTCCTTAACCTTCTGGGAAAGGGCACCAAAAGGCCAAGGCGCAGGGGATATGGATGAAGATCTATCCTCTTGGTGCAGGGTTCTTATCCGTAATTATCCACTGCGCCTCGGATGTTTGGGCAAGGGCGCCCTAACTCCAAGGTGCAGTGGATGTGGATATGCATCTTGCCGCAGTCGGGACGACTGTGGGAGCACACGGGGGTTCAGTGTGAAGGGCTTTCTTGAGGCTCCTGGGGACCCCTTGGATGTGATAGGGGGGCATCATGCGGCCCTCTTGGGCCATCCTGGGGCCTTTTTGGAGCTGTCAGGGGATCCTTTGGTCGTCTTGAGCCCTTGTAAGGGTCCTCCTGGGATCTATGGGCCTTATTGGCCCGTCTTGAGTCCGTCTTGGACAGTCCTGCGGCTCTCTTGGGGGCCATGTTGACCGTTCTTGAAGAGATTAATGTTGGTCCCTCTGGCCGTCTTGGGCGTTCGAACAGTCGAGTATTCGACAACCACCAACCCTGAAGACAGAGTGGTGATTTTATATTCAGTGGGCTCCCAGACGGGCCTCGAGAACATATTGGGGCATGTTGGGCGTTTGGATTTCAACCAAGCTCCCGATGCCGATGGAAGTGTCACGCCGCGCAGTCCTCGAGCTCCTGCGAGCGCACAGAGGCGCACGTAATTTTCCTGAAGCTCGAGTGTGTGGGGGGGTGCCGTGCACAGAACCCAGAGCGCTTGAAGGGGCCTGAGGCCACTCTACTTCGTGGCTTGAGGCACGGCTCCGCATGTCTGAGGCTGTGCAGAAATGGGAGTGGAGGGCGCCGTCGTGGAGTACTCGCTGGACAACGTCCCTCAATTTGACGGGAGGACCCCGAGCCTTTTTTTCGTGTCCAAGCGCAATATCGAACTAGCTTTCACATACTCGTATTGTTGCCTATCTTCTTTTAGCCTGGCGAGGTACTAGGCATCCGAGCTTAATCATGCTAGCACACATGTGGCATGGCGATTCATGTTTCTTGGGCACTCCTGTGACATCTTGGCACTTCCCGCCATTGCCATCGTGGGTGCCGAACCTTCGCACATCAGCTGTTTCCCTCTCCGGTGCCCGAACGGCCTGCGCCAGGAAGCTGCGGATCGTTGAGGACCGAGCCTGCTGGCAGCATGGGGTGGGCTGGCGCGCGGGCGGCCAGAGGCAGTCCGCGGGCTGAGAGGGATTGCGATTGAGGAAGCCATGGAGGCAAGGGACGGGTGGCGCAGAGGCAGGCTGCACGACGATCGTTGAAAGTGGGCGTTCTTGGATTCCCAGATCCCAATCTACTCTGGGCACCTTCCTACTTCAAAGTAGAGGGGTCTCCTTCTTCCCTCCTCTTCACGGGGCGGGCAGAGATCCAACCTACTTCCAACGCTTGCCCACTTCATGTTTCTACCTACTTCTTCCGACCGATGGGTATGATGAAGCTCCTGGGAGATCCCATTCAGCATCGGAGCTGGTGCATCCGAGGTTGAGGATCGGCCAAATCCAGCAGAGCCCCGCCTAGTCCCATGCAATCCGGCTCAATATGTCTGGATTCCCAGCTAAATCCAGGCTATTCCGTTTCAATGCCCTTGAATCGGGCTTGGTAGTTCTTCATCGTTCTTGCGACCACCTCCCAGACGTTGCTTCCTAAGGCAGGGTACTGCTTGTGCTCGCGGTCCCGTGCCAGCCGCTTTCCTTCTGTGCAGGGCTTGCCTTGTGGGTCTGCTCGCGGAGGGCCCCACGTTGTGGTAAATTGTTGACGTGCCGCGTATCCCCACATCCTCTCCAGATGTGACCCCCGCGCTAGTTGCCTTGATCAGGGACGCGTAGGAGCAAGCTGTTGAACAACGATGGGGCAGCCGTTTGGGGACCTGCCTGAGCAGACCCAAGACCCACCAATAAACACAGCCTAGAAAGGACATAATTGGGCCATCTTTTGGGTTCTGTTGGGGCCATGTTGGACGTCTCAGGGGCTCTCTTTGGCCCCTCTCAAGGGCCCTGGGCGCCCTCTGCAGACGCGGGAGGCATCTTTCCACACTTCTCTTCGTCTTGTTGTCGAAAGGTTTCGGTTGGGCGTGCGGCGGCGATGGTTGCCATCGAACAGACCTTTTCTTCTCAATTCTAAGACTGCGCGCAGGCTTGTAAATGTAAAGCTGGAATAGGTAAGCGTCTGGACAGTCGTTTTTCCAATTCAGCGTTACGTTTCGACGTGGATTGCGGGGCGCGAGCATGACACTGTGCCCGCGCGCGTGAGGATAATCACTTCTTGGGAGAGCTCCGGCGCAATCAGCCCAGCCCTTGAACACCTTGAGAATCTTAGCAAGTGAACCGATGCGCTAGGGCCTGGGATCCCGGGATCCCAGCGTCGGTCCCAAATTAATGAATATGTTCTAGCGGGGGGGCGCAAAATCCCGACGTGAGAAAACAGTGGTTTTCAACCTCCCGCACTATTGCGTAAAGGTCCCGCGAAGTCCCGAGCCCCGCATCGCGTCGCCGCGAAGCTTTCGGTGCGCCGATGAGGGACCACCGTCGGCCCGCTTATCATCACCGCCGACATTTCCCATCATCCTTGGTGTGCAACTGCTGGGAGCTCCCGGATGAGAGAATCGTCATTGGTGCGCCAGGCATCCTCGCAGATCAGAGTCCGTGACAGTTGCGTTGCGTTCTTGGAGGGGCGCAGCAGGATCCTTCAGTGTTTTGCGCTGACAAGGACGCGCGGTCTCGCCATTTTCAATGACGCGTCCGTATCCGTTTTGGCTCTGGCTATGCAGGCGCCATTCAGTACCGCTCAAGCCAAAACAGCGCGGGCTCGAGCCAATGGCTGCAGAATCAGGCTTTCCCATGCCTTGGAATTCCCAGCGAAGGGCCAACACAGAAAGCCGAAACCTTCCCCTGTCCGAAGGGAGATCAACAAAATAGAGGAGATCGGCAAAAGAGAGAGCGGCGCAGATGAGCACCGCCCCTCGAGCCCGACAGATCGTCTGTTGGGCGGAAGGGACAAGAGAAGTTCGAGGGTAAGTTCGGAATAATTGGAGGGGGAGGAAGGGAGAAGAAGGGGCGGATAAGATCGAGGGGATGATATCAACAGAGGGTTGAAAGGGGAGGGGTGAGGAGGGAGAGGGGAGAGGTCTGAGGGGTGGGGAGGGGAGAGGAAGGGCTTCGGGAGGGGAAAATCGCCCACGGCATTTTTTCGGGGGGTCCAGGGATTCTTACGGAAAAAAAGGTGCCGCACCATGAGGCGGAGGAGTAGGCAGGCCAGCCACAACTGGGGGAGCTGTGGTCCTTACCCCCCTGGGGGACCCATGGCTTTCGACACACCTCTCGAGAAATCGTCGATGCGATGGGTTCCCCCAGGGGGGTAAGGACCACAGCTCCCCCAGTCATGGCTGGTCGGGTAGGAGCATGGGGAAGAAGCAGGAGTGGGAGGAGCAGGCGCACGTTGGCCGACCATTCTTCTCATTAGGACCACTGGCCCCCGCGCTTGGTTCATCCCTGACTGTTGGCAAGTCTTACGTGCTGCACGCAGCCGAGCTGGACCTGCACGGTCTGGATCGTTGGTTCAGCGCGTTGCGCCGCCGGCTCTGGCCACCACGCTTCGGCGCGCCACGCCGAGAGCACGCCCCCGCCCTCCCGAGCATCCGCGCTTCGAAGTTCTTCCCCGGGCCCCGGGCCACGACGCGGAGCGACGCTCGCAAGGCGGTTTGCAGGTCGGAGGGGCCGCCGCCGTGACACTTTGAGCAGAATCTGCTGGCCGTGGGGAAGAGGGGGGGGGAGCGGCCAAGATGAGGATGAGGATACGGGGTGTGAATATCATGGCAATGGCCATGAAATCTACACTGATGTCACGGCCACCTCTTCTTCTCTCAACACGTCCTCTGGTCCCCCACTCGTCCGCGCAAATGCCTCGGGCCATGATTTGCGAGCCCCCCTCTTGGACGCCCTCTTGGACCCACCCCAAATCGGGGTCTGCCGAGTTCCCACCGCTCGGCGCCACGCCGTCACTCGCCTCGGACCGGCAAGACCTGAGCTCAGGAGGCTCAAGGGCGGGGATGGCAGAGGCGCAGTGGCCTTGGCCCCAGAGTTCCTTCAGCACAGCGCTGCACAGTGCAGCATCGGCCTTCATCCCTCTCGGTGTGGATTGACGACCTCGTTTCACTTGGCTTGTGATGCGAGCGGCACTCGCGCAAGCTAACAGACCAGGCGGCCTGGCCCGAGGGACACCACACTTCTCCAGCATTGCAACTATCGTCCCACGATGTGGTGCCACTCGACTGATGTGGCATGGCTTTTGCCGTGCTGAGGAGTTCATACCGAACGCTTGCTACATGGAGCTTACTCCCGAGCCGTCTGAAGAGCTGGACCCTCGCAGACACCGCTAAGCAAGGGGTCGGCCACTTCCGGTCTGAGGAAGTTGATGATGATGATGGTGATGTTGATGATGATGATTAGTATTACGATGGCGATAATGGTGATGACAGTGATGATGCTGATGATGTTGATGTTGTTGATAATGATCATGTTGGTCATGATCGTGATAACGATTATGATGTTGATGATGCTGATGGTGGTGATTGTGGTAATGGTGATTGTAGTGATGGTGCTGATGGTGATAACGGTGATGATGATGATGATGGTGCTGATGATGATGACGATGATGATGATGATGATGCTTCTTCTATTCTCTGTGAGCAAGCTCCTGCTGTCTCCGCAGCTTCTCAGCCCAAGTGCCCCCCCGTCGGCCGCGCGTGCGGACGCCTTATGCAGGCGCTCGCACAAGCGGCTCTCGGAGGCGCTGGGGAGATCTTCTTCAGGGGGCTGCGGGCCGCGCTCTACGAGCGGCTCGTGTCTGCCCCTTTTTCTGTTCTTCAGGACCCAGGGCCTCCTGCGCCGGCCTGGTCCATCCAGCAGGCGGACTCGTCCGAGGGTGAGGGGGCTTTCTGCCCCCTCCCTTCGGCGGGTTCCGCCTGCCCCACCGTCTGCCTCGGGCTGGCGGTGGATCTGAGCGGCGGGGTTTCGCCCTGGCTGCTCAGCACGGTCGTCGCCCTCCTTGGGGTGACGGCCGCGTGCAGCGCCTGCGCAGGCTGCTGCATCGGGCTGCTGGGCCCGTACGCGTGGCGGAGGCTCAGGGCCTCCGCCTGGCCGCGCGGAGCGGTTCCTGCCCCCTTTGAGCAGGACCGCCGTGCGGCGCGAGCGCTGGCTTACGGGGTTCCGCCGCGGCCCTGAGCGCTCGTGCGGGCAGACGCCCAGCATTCAGGGAGCAGCTCCCTCGGCTGCGCCCATTGATGGCCGAGCTGCCACCAGTTGGCGGAGGGCCTCTATGGCCCGAGCTCTACCCATTCGCAGCTCCCACGGCTCGCGGCTACGCACGTTGGCGTTTAGACGACGGCGACACCAGCTGGGCAGCTATCCCCCTCGCGTCTCGAGAAGGGGGCATCCTCCTGGCCCTGCCTGGCGCCTTTCGCTCTACGGCGGAGCTCGAGGCTGCCGAGGCGGGGGGTTTTGCGGGGATGATAGGCCCCTTCCAGCTAGTGGACGCCCAGCTCCAGGGGGCCGCTTCGCGGCCGCTCGCCACTACTGCCTCCGTCCTCGTCGTGGATATCGAGGTTGCAGAGCTCGAGCTCGAGTCGCTTTACCCTCTAGAGGTCGGCGAGGACGCGGCCATCGTCCCCTTCGCCGAGGTGCGGGGCCGCGTCTATTGGCCACACCCTTCAGGGGTTCGGGTGCTTCGCGAGGGTTACGCACGCTTGCACGGCGCCCCGCCTACCGCAGGGGAGGAGCCGCTCCCAGGGGCCGATCGGGCTACTCCCTATCACTCTGCCGACGAGATGGAAGAGCCCGAAGGGTTCGCGGCCGACGAGGACGCCGAACGCCCGGCCCCAAGTGCGCGATCTCCCGCGGACGCTGGAGCGCCTCGCGGCCCGCCCCCGAAGCGCACGGGCGCAGCCGCGCCGCCACGGGTCGCGGGCCCCGCTTCGATCGCTCCTGGTGCCCCTGCGGCGGCTCTGGACGACGGGGCTCCTATGACCCGTGCCGAAGTAGCTGCCGAAATGCGCGCTTTGCTTGCAGCCCACGCAGCCTCCACGATGGTCGGCCGACCCGAATCGCTGGGCCCCGAGCCGCCTGCTCGGAGCGATCGGCCCGAGGTGCCTCAGCTCTTCAGCGACGAAGCGGTGCGCCTCGGGCTGGACCCTGCGGGGATCGAGGCCGTCCTGTCCCACGCGCCCGTGGCCCCGCAGCGGGTCTCCGCGCGTCCCAAGGGTCCGACCTCCGCGCTGGTCTCGGCGTGGGAAAAGGCGCGCTCTCTGGCTGTCCCTCGGGCCCCTTCGTCGGGCTTCGGAACGATGGGCCCTCCGCCGCCACCTGGGTTAGCCCATCCCGCTGCGGTCGACGGCTTTGCCGAGGCGGGCGGCGCCGACGGGTTAGAGCCGCCCCATACGGCCAATCCGACGGACTTCAGCCTCATGCCACAGTGCCTGCACCAGTCCCTCCTTCTGCAGCAGGGGCGGGGCCATCGTCCAACCGTCCATCCGCTGCTGGGGACCCTGAGCGACTCAGCTCAATCTCCGCCCGCGAGCTCGGGCGAGCCCGCGCCCGTATCGGCTCAGATGGGGGGCATTGCTCGGAGGCGCGAGTGGCAGCAAGCGCTGATACAGCACGGCCCCGACGTGCGAGGGCTGATGAAGGAGAATCTGGCTCGCGTCCTAGGCGTGGAAGTCAGCGCCGTGACCCCCATGGCCATGCATCAGTACTTTCGGGAGCACAGTCCGTTGGGGGCTCAGCCGACGACGCACGAGTTGCTGACGCATTTCGCCTTTCTCAGCGCCGAGCTGTGGCGGGCCTGCGAAGAGGGCAATCCCGAGAGAGTCCAGACTCTACTGACGTGTCAGTGCATGTTCATCGACCAACTGGCGGGGGACCGCGGCTATCTCGAAGCCGCCTGGTTCCTCACAGGACTGGAGCCTCCCCCGTGTCGCGTGACGAGTCTTCACACGGAGCGCGAGGCCCAGACCCCGTTTTCACCTCTGGTGGACCCTCGTGGCTGTCGGCGCAGGGCGAATACGTGAAGGAGCTGCAAGCATTTCGGGCGCGTCTCGACGCCGAGCGCGCCGTCGCGCTCCCCAAGCACCCTCCTCACCAGCCCAAGCAGCCCAAGGTTGCGAAGCAGCCCTTCAAGACCCAGGGTGCTTCCAAGGCGCCGAAGGCGGTGCCCAAGAAAGACTGAAGGCGCCTTCGGCGCCCGCCACCTGGAAGGGTGGGCCTGCGGGGGGCCGGGGTACGCCGCCGCACACAGACTGCACCGACGCTGTTGCGGTTGCTAGGCGCGTTTGGGCACAGCGAGGGCGTGAGGGTAGGAATGCGCTCTTCCAGCGATGCTGTTGCGGCCCCGCAGGGAGGAGTACGTTCCGCCACCACGCCCTTCGCTCTGCTCCGAACCGCTTCTCGGATCCCTCGGGCCATTTTGGCCGACGCTTGCCTCAGTCGAGCGCGCCCTCCAGGGGGCCTGCAGCCCCTGAGGTTGGTGTCCCTGCTGGTGCTTGCTCTCCTTCAGGCACCTCTGCTGCTCTTGCCAAAGTCGCGCCATTCGTCGCTGACTTGTCTGCCTTGCTGCGCCTGTTCCCAGGCGCGAACATTGATATCACCCACTGGGCAGCAGCGCTGTCCCAGGTTGGGATGGGTGCTCGATGTTCTCTTGGTTCTTTCTCCCGCTCATCTATGCGTGCAATGGACAGGGACGGTCCGTACCTTTTGGGGCCGCCTCCCCGCGATCCTTGGCCGTGCCCGCCTGCTCCTCCTCTTGGTCCCCCGCCTGACGGCTTGTCGGCGAGGCGCAGGGAGCGCTGGAGACTGCGGCGCGCGGCGCGGACGCTCGCGCAGTATTCCGTTATTGCGTTGAACTGGCTCACCTTGGGTCATCCCAGCCTCGCTCCCGCCGAGGCTCGCGTCCGTGCCACGGTCTCGCCCTGCCAGGAGGGCGTCCGCACCCGTATCGAACGGTTGTGTCGGATCGCAGTTCGCCTTGCCCGTGGCGGCAAGAGCGACCTAGGTCGGGCTTTCGCCAAGTTCGACTCCACCGAGGTCTCGCTCCATGGCCTGGCCACCCATGTTGCAGCTCTGGAGGCCTCTTTCACCTCCTCTTCTTCCGTGCCTGCCCCCATGCGGCACTGCCCGACCGGCGCTCCTCCGGTGCCTGGGTCGTTGGCGACTGCGGCGGCTTGGGACTCCACCCAGGCCGAGCCCTTCGATTTGAAAGTCAGGGCATCTCGCATCAAGTGGGATTATTCGCCAGAGTTTGATCCCGTTCCCTTCCTCTCTGACGCGCGAGTCCGCGAAGCTTTCCTCGATCCTGAGGTTATGCGGCTACCGGCATCAGAGTGGCCTGCTGGCCAGAAGGGAGCGCGCGTCCATATGGACCGCGCCGAGCTGTGGGCCCTACTCCAGAAGTGGGATGCCTGCGGCGCCCTGTACCTGACTCCTGCTTCGGACCTCGCCTGGGATGAAGCCTGTGGAGCTTTCAGGGTACCGAAGGACAGCGATTTCGACAGGCTGATCCTGAACCCCACGGTTGTGAACAGCCGCTGTGCTTCAATTTCTTCCAGCACCCAGCGCCTTGGCCAAGGTTTCCTCCTGTGCCGTTTGGGGCTGGCACCTGGGGAATGGCTGGCAGTTTCTTGTGACGACCTTCGGGAATTTTACTACACGTTCCGCGTCCCTCCCGCGCGTGCCAGACGTAACGCCCTGCGCGTTCGCCTGCCATCCTCTCGTTTCAAGGCATTTCGAGCCTGGCGCCCCGAGCTGGAGGGTGTGGATGTCGCGCCCTGCCTCAATGCTCTGGCGATGGGCGACAACATGGCTGTGGAGATTGCCAACTCTGCGCATGAAGGCGTCTTGCACAGCTTCGGGGCTTTGAGGCCTCACGAGCAGGTTGTCCACCGCTCGCCCTTTCCGCGGGGCCCGTTTGTCGAGATGCTGAATATTGATGACCACACAGGTTTTCAGAAGCTCTCGTGGCGTGGCTCCGCTCCTCGCCCCGACGACCCGTGTCGCCGTGATCGTGAGGTCTTTGCCGCGTGTGATGCGGGCTACCCGCGCGTGGGCCTGATACAGCATCCAGGCAAGCGCGCGCGCGGTGAAACGCACAAAGTGGTGGTGGGCGCCGAGGTGGAGGGGCGCATAGGCATCGTCTGCGCTCCTCTTGTGCGGACAGTGGCCCTGTGCAGGCTGACCCTGATCCAAATCTACCTCGGGATCACCACCCGCTCCCTGCTAGCCTCTCTGGTGGGCTGCTGGGTCCAGGTCTTCCTCTATCGCCGCCCGTTACTCGCCATCTTTACGCACGTCTACAACTTCTTGTCGCGCCTGGCGACCGAGGACGGCATCGAATACGACCTGCCCCCTTATGTTCGCGACGAGCTCTTGGCCTGCACCTTCCTAGCCTTTACGGCTATAACCGACCTTCGGGCGCAGCCTTGCCCCGAGTTGTTCGGTACGGACGCGTCTCTCGGCTGGGGGGGCGTTGTCCGCGCTCCCATCAGCCCGCAGCTCTCTGCCGAGCTGTGGCGCAGATCGGAGCACGGGGGGTGGCACACGATTCTGCACAATCGGAGCCTCCTCGCCGTGCTCAGCCGCGGCGTGCCCGTGGGCCCTGAGCTCACCCAGCTGCATCACGACCTGGGGCTCCCTTCTCTTGAGCCCCCTGTCGCGCCGCGCTGGGTCACCGAGCTATCAGAGTCGCTGCGCTTTCGGCTCGCGTACAAATGGGAGTTTCGCATGCCTCGTCACATCAATATCCTTGAGACAACCGTGTATAAGAGTCTGTGCAAATACTGTTGTGTTCGCCTCCCCGACTCTCGGATCCCCGTCCTCTTGGATTCAAAAGTAGCTTTGGGCGCGACCGCGCACGGGCGCAGCAGCTCTCCTGGTTTATCACATGGTTCGCAGTTTTCACCAAGCAAGTCATGTAACGGATGCATAGTGGGCATGGGAGGCATGTACGTGCCCACGGACGTGCATAGGGCCGACGATCCCACGCGCAACCGCGCGGTGAGGCCCCCGTCCCGTGCCCCTCCCGCCTGGTTAGTGGAAGCAGAGAGAGGAGAATTTACTCGCTTTGATTGCATCGCGTACGCCGACTCTCGCTCGGCATTCCCTACTTGTCTCTGGGGCCGTTTTGTTGCGCAGCTTGTGGCTCGAGGCCCCGAGGGGTTGCTCAGCCACCGTTGGGCGGCCGCCCCCACCCTCCCGTTGGGTGCGGGCATGGCCGCCGACGCCGCCGGCGACGGCGCCCAGGGCGACGCCCTTGACCCCTCGGGCGCCGCCGAGAGCAACAGCGAAGCTGCTCTCGCCAGCGGAGAGCGTCGCGGGCCTCGCAACGCGCTCTTCGCTGACAGCGGCCGGCGTTTCACGTCCACAGCAGACGCCTCGCCCAAGGCGCCTGTATTCTCGGAGGGCGGCGCGCGCGGCCCCGACCCTGCCGCCGCCAGCGCTGGTTCGGCTCCCCCAGCCGCCAAGCGCCCGCCACCCCTGGCCCTCCGCTCCAAGGCCGCAGCGGCCCCTCCGCCTGCGATCGGGGGGGGCTCGTCGCGCGTCGGCTCGCAGGAAGCGCCAAAGGGGGCCACGGCTGCTACCCCCCGCGTCTTCCAGCGAGCGGCCAGGGTGAGCGCGTCTCGCCAGCTGCTTGGCGTCGTGGACGGGGCTTCGCGCAGCACCATCGAAGCCGCCTTCAGGCGCCAGTCCTTAGTCTACCATCCAGACAGGACCCCTGCGCACTTGGGGGCTGGCGAGCGTGCAGCCCGCGCGCTCAAGTGGAAGCAGCTCTGTGACGCCAAGTCAGTGCTGCTCCAGGCGCTCTCGCAGGCCGCCGCGCCGCCCGCTGCTCCTAGCACGGGCGGTGACGGTCCTGCCGCTCGCGCCTTCGCCCAGGCAAAAGCGGCAGGGAAGGGCGCCCGCAAGGGCAAGCTGGCTCCTGGGTCGGCCATGGCCCTTCAGGCGCTCGAGGAGGCGGTTTCTTCGCGGGTCGCCCTGGCGAGTGCCGAGCTGGCCCCTCGGGCTGCTCTCCCCGCCTCGGGTGCGCCTCTCCCGAGCAGGGTTTCGTCCGCCCTCGCGACGCGGGCGGCTGAGTCCGATGCCATCCTCGCCTCCGCCGTGTCGCGCGGCCGCGTGGAGCTCGACGCGCTCCGCACCGCGCGGGCCGACGCCACAAGGCGCACGGTGCAGGCTCCAGCACGCGGCGAAGGCGAGCGTGCCGTCGCTCGCGCCGAGCTCGCGGAGGGGATGGCCGACCGCGCCTACTTCCGCCGCTTGCGCGAGGCCGCCAGTCGTGAGGCCGCGGGCTTGCCACGTACGGCTCCCGTCCAGCTGGGTCGGGATTGGCGCAAAACTCTGCGCGCCGTCCTGCACAACGCTGAGGTCTCGACGGGCCTCGCCAATGCGGATCGTGCCGCTCGTGCTGGGGACGCCCCCGCGTCGTCCACGGGGCGCTCCCTGGCCGATGTGGAGGCTGAGGACCCGCGCGCCTTGGCGAGGCCTGCCGACGACCCAGCGTCCAGCTTCAGCCGTCGCGAGGGGCGCGCTGTCCGCGCCCGTTTGGGCCCGCGGGAGGAGGCTGTCGAGGACCAGCCCAATCGCGGTGGTCACGCACCACACTCCGCCTCGCGCACGGGCGCCGCGCGCAACAAGCGCGCCAAGAAGCAGCGGCGGGCTTCGACGGCGGCGCTTCCCGCCCCTGAAGAGGGAGCCGCCACGACGCCTGGCCGCAGGTCGCGTCGCACAGCTAATGCGCGCCACTGGGCAGGTGCCGCGCGCCCCAGCTCCGCCGCGGGAGTGGGCCCTCCACCGCGGAGCCGCAGCCCTGCCCGCAGCCGTACGCGGTCGCCGAACCCGTACGGGACTGATCACACTTCGCCCTCGGGAGGCGGCTCCTCGCTTCCCATCGACGTCTCGAGCGCGCCAGAGGAGCCGTCGGGGCCGCCGGCGGGAGAGGCATCGGAGGGCCCGCACACTCCTGAGGGGCCCCCTCCAGCGAGCGCCCGCAGCCGTTCGAGAGCGGAGCCCGCGTGCGAGGAGGACTCTCCGACGGAGCTCGAGGACGTCGTTTTGAGTGCTCTCACTGACTCCTCGGTGGACCTCGAGCGCGTCGTGGCGGGCCTGAACCCCGAGGTCCTCCGCCGCTTGCAGGCGGCCTTCCCGCGCCGCGCGGAGACCTCTCCGCCCGCCGCTCGCGCTGCGGCTCGCAGCCGCTCTCGGGGCCGCGGCCCGCGTGCTGGCCCCGAGCCGCCGCGGCCCGTTCCCCCGCCGCCGTCGCCACCCCGTCACCACTCTAGGGGGCGTGCGGCGTCGCGCTCACGTGCGCCGCTTGGGCGTCGCGCGGTGCGCTCTCCTCGAGTCGCTCCGAAGCGTCGCCCGAGCCCCGCCACCTCGCAGCGGCCAGCCGGCTCCCGCGCGGACTCCGCTGCTCAGGCTACTCCGACTTCGGTAGGCATGCGCTCTTCCAGCGATGCTGTTGCGGCCCCGCAGGGAGGAGGGCGTGCCGCCGAGGAAGGGGGGTCTTCGAGCGGCTTCGTGCGTGGCCGAGCTTCTGAACCCGAGCTGCCCCTCAGCGGCGCTCACAGCGGTGACGCTGAAAGCGCCGCGGCTGCAGCCTTCGCAGCGCGGCGCACGGCCTCGGCGGCCGCTGAGCAGCCCCTGCCTCCAGGGGCCGCGAGCGCCCTAGCGTGGCGCCTCAACATCGGCGGCGAGAAGATCACGGTAGTGAGGTGGGGCCCCGCCTGGCAAGCTGCCTTCCAGAGTGCGGCGTCGTGGCTGAGGACTTTCGCACCCGCAGGGGCCGCCGAGCCCGAAGGCAAGGATGACCTGCACTGCCTCCTGCGGGCCCTGCACGCCTACAAGCGCCTGTTTCAGACAGGCGGCGCCGAGCCGATCGACGAGGCCTCGTGGCTGCATCCTTACGCGGCCGTCGTCGAGCCCGAGGCTATTCCCGCACATGCTGACCTCCAGGCCATGGGAGCGGGCGCCATCCGTGGCATCGGGCTCGGCTCAAAGATCGAGCAGCGGCGGCGCGCGGGCAAACTGGCCTGCCTTTTCGACTTTCTGTACCACGTGCAGGACAGTCACGGCGCCATCCCAGCAGCGCTGTGGGGATCCCATTCCCCTCCGTCCGAGATCCTCGACGCCTTCGCGGAGGTGGTGCCCGTGCCTCATCATTCGGGCCTCACGTCCTCGGCAGCTCGTTCCGAGCTGGCCGAAGCAGCCGCAGCGGCGCGTGCCGAGCCGCGCCCGCCTTTTGACTGGCCGACCCTCGAGAAAGGGGACGCTCTGCCAGCCGAGATCGAAGCAGGGGCTCGCCGCGCCTACCGTAACATGGGCGGGTCCTTCAGCTCGGCGCGGGCGATGCTGGCTGAGGCGTCGGGGTTCGAGACCGACGGGCGGGACGCCCTCGTTCCGCCCTTCTACGCGTCCAGGCGCAGGAGGGCCGCCACACTCATCAGCTCTCCGAGCCCTGGCCGCCCTGCGCTCATCCCGTGGTGCGTCTGCGGCCTCTGCATCTCTCTGGGAGCCGCGGCGCCGACCGCCGGCCAAGGGCTTAGTGGAGCTGCGCCGCCCGCGCCCGCTCGCCCTCCGCGCACTCCTTTCGTGCGCGATTCTCACCTCACCTCCGCGTATCTCGACCGTCGTTCGAGATCGATTGATGCCTTCGAGCTGTGGTTAGCAGAACACACTGGCGTGCCACCCGCCACGCTTTACCGAAGCGGGATACTTCTCGCCCGTTTCCTAGCGACCTTCGGCGTGTGGCTTCATGATGCAGGTTTTCCCCATTATATTTTGGTCCACGCCATCTTGGGAATCCAGAGCGCCCATCCGCATTGGAAGGCCTTTCTGACAGAAGCTTGGGACGTAGCGAAACAATGGAAGCTTGCGGAGCCGCCAAAGCTCCGTCCCCCCTTGCCACGCGCGCTGCTGCGCGCCATGGTCGGGCTCTGTCTCGCCTGGGACTGGCCTGTGATGGCGGCACTGCTGCTCATGGGCTTCACGATGTTCCTCAGGCCTGGCGAACTGCTGGCGTCCCGCCGCTGTGACCTGTCGCTTCCGTGCGACCGTCTCGAAGTCGAAGGAGATGCTTTTCTTTCGATTCTTGTTCCAAAGACCAGAAGAACGTACCCGACGCAACATGCTCGCTGCTCCGATCGGGGCACGGTGAAGATATTGAATCTTGTGTTTGGGAGGCTGGCTTCCACCGATCCTCTCGCCCCCTTCGGTGCGAGCGGCTTCCGTACTCGGTGGAATCATCTGCTTTTGGCTCTGGGCGTCCCCCTTGCCAAAGCAGGTCAGGGGCTCAACCTGACGCCCGCTTGTCTGCGGGGCTCTGGCGCAACAGACTTTTATATCGCCACGGAAGACGTCCCTCGCGTCTTCTGGCGAGGGCGCTGGCGTCAGGCTTCCAGTGCCGAACGCTACCTGCAAGCCGCCGCCGCCTCTACAGTTCTTGCTGCGCTCCCCGAGCACGCGCGGGCTCGTATCTTGTTCTTCGCCACCGCCAGCGACCGCCTCGTCGCTTCGTTCCTCCAAGTCGGCCCCGCCGCTTGGCCTGCCCTGCTTGCGGCCGCCCGCCAAAACCTTGTCACTTCGCAAGGTCCTTGAGCACGGGTATGGCTGCCTCGCCGACCTCGGCGACCAGACGGACTCCACCGTCTGACGCGCGGCGCCCCGGCTTGAGCGCGCGGGACGGGCCTGCCCATTTTGGGCCGCCCCGCGCGCGCACGCCGCGGCCGCGCTCGGAGACAGCTCGCTGGCGCGCGAGCGGGAGAATGCTTCTTCTATTCTCTGTGAGCAAGCTCCTGCTGTCTCCGCAGCTTCTCAGCCCCCCTCCCTCCTCTCCCACTCTAAGGCTGACGGGCGCTGCCTCGCCGACCTCGGCGACCAGACGGACTCCACCGTCTGACGCGCGGCGCCCCGGCTTGAGCGCGCGGGACGGGCCTGCCCATTTTGGGCCGCCCCGCGCGCGCACGCCGCGGCCGCGCTCGGAGACAGCTCGCTGGCGCGCGAGCGGGAGAATGATGATGATGATGATGGTGCTGATGATGACGATGATGCTGGTGGTGGTGGTGCTGGTGGTGCTGGTGATTCTGATGATCGCGCACCGTGCGGCGCGGGGCGCGGAGCTTGGCGATCCGAGTTTGTTCTCCTCGGCGCATGTCGGCATCACCCAAACATATTTCTGTGATGTGTGCGTCGGCCACGCGGGGGCGACGCGCGCTCAGAAACCTTCGAGTATCTGCTCGGTGGCGGGCGAGTTCTGGCCATACTTCCCGGGCAACGGCCTGCTACAACACGTTTGTGTTGTACGTTCGGTTCGGACATGCGCCTCTACGGAGGGCGCATGTAGCACTGGTGGTATCTTCTCCGTCCCACAAGCAGCGGGCCATTGTCCGAAGTGTTCGATTATGGACCCCTTGTTGAACGCAGCCATCCAGCTTTCGCGCCGAAGACCGCTGGAAACAGCCAGAAACCGCCGAAGACCGTCAGAGGACCGCCGAAGACCGCCCGAAGACTGCCGAAGACCGCCGAAGACGGCCCAGTAGCAATGGGTAACCAGGGGTCCATGGTCGAACACGTAGGTTGTGTGTGCCGGCCACGTGCCCCAGGAGCTGGCCGGAGAGCTCGGCCTCTTCTGCCACAGGCTGGAGCTGGTCGGCGACAGCAGGCGGGCAGCCTCGTCGCGCGCACGCGTGGCCTCGCGGGCTGCGCTGCTGGTGCTGGGAGCCTTCACTCGTCGCTTAGATGGTCCTTTCGGGGACCTCCCTGAGGCCCACCTAATGACCTAATGGATCTGTTCGGTTCTAGTTCGACTCGAGTTCGACGCCTGTTCGACTTGAGTTCGATGCAGGTTCGACTCAGGTTCGCCTCGAGTTGACGGACGTTGGACGCAGCTTCGACTCGCGAGTGGAGCGAGTCGCTCCAGGAAGGTCCCCAGAATGAACTTCTAATGTTGCCTGCCTGCGGTTGCCCGCACGCGCTTGGCTCTCCCCGGGTCGGGAGGCGGGCTTGCCGGCGCGGCTGGGCGGGCTCAGTAGCGTGCTTTGGAGGCGAGTCTGCACGGAAATCGTGGGCGACATATCCGTATCCGCGGCCTCGAGGGCGGGGGCCCCTGAGCCGCAACCCCGCGGGGCCTTTTTCTTGTCGGATGCTCCGCGCGGAACGTATCCGTGCGACCGCGTATCGGCGGGATCGCGCCCCGGAATCCAGGCGGCGCGGGTGCGGATACGAACATGTTGTGTTCGCCGCTCGTGAAAATGATAAAAACGAGGAGATACTGGCTGGCGCCAGAAGCGCGACGCGACGGCAATTTCCGTGCCGTCTCGACGCGACGGCAGTCCAGTGCGCACGTGCCCATGGCGCGTTTCGGCGCTGAAGCAAAACCTGCCACTCATTCGTCTTTGCCCAAAGGCCTAGTGTTTCTTCGGGGCTCTGAAGCAAAACCTGTAGCGCCGATCTCGGCGATCGCGACGGGAAATCCCGACATGCATCCAAGGATCAGGGTCCTCAGCCTCTCCCGCGCCTGTCGCCGCCGACCCCTGCCGCAGCCGCCCCTTGCTGCCGCCGGTCGAGGCCCATGGGGCCGTCGAGGCCAACGTCCAGGCACAAAACGGTACATAACCTCAAGCCTCATGGGGGCCGCGCTGATTTCACGTATCGGCGCTGGACACCCCTCCCAGGCGCGCGGAGCGCGCCAGGGGCGGGAAGAGGAGGGTTGGAGGAGGAGGAAGAAAAGGAGGAGGAGGAGGAGGAGGAGGAGGAGGAGGAGGAGGAGGAGGAGGAGGGAGGAGGAGGAGGAGGAGGAGGAGGAGGAGGAGGAGGAGGAGGGAGGAGGAGGAGGAGGAGGAGGAGGAGGAGGAGGAGGAGGAGGAGGAGGAGGAGGAGGAGGAGGAGGGAGGAGAGAGGAGGAGGAGGAGGAGGAGAGGAGGAGAGGAGGAGGAGGAGGAGGAGGAGGAGGAGGAGGATGGAGGAGGAGGAGGGGAGGAGGGAGGAGGAGGGGGACGGAGGACGGAGGACGGAGGAGGAGGGGGGAGGAGGAGGATGGAGGAGGGAGAGGAGGAGGAGGGGGGAGAGGAGGGGGGAGGAGGGAGGAGGGGGGAGGGAGGAGGGAGGGGAGGAGGAGGAGGAGGAGGAGGAGGGCGGAGGCGGAGGAGGCGGAGGAGGAGAAGGCGGAGGAGGAGGGAGAGGAGGAGGCGGAGGAGGCGGAGGAGGAGGTGGACGGAGGAGGAGGGCGGAGGCGGAGGAGGCGGAGGTGGAGGAGGAGGAGGAGGAGGCGGAGGAGGAGGAGGAGGAGGAGGAGGGAAGAGGGAGGAGGGATGAGGGAGGGGGGAGAACAAGCTATGTGCGCACGCGTCATATCTGACGTCCTACCCCTCCCTCCCATCCCTTACCATGGCGCTGATTTTCTCTATCCGCGGACGCGTGTCGTAGCGGACCTGTGGCTCCGCGCGCGGGCGTGCGTAGTGGGTGGTGGTGCGCGTGCGTGCGTGCGTGCGTGCGTGGTTGTGGTTGTGGTTGTGGTTGTGGTTGTGGTTGTGGTTGTGGTTGTGGTTGTGGTTGTGGTTGTGTGTGGTGCTGGTGCTGGTGCTGGTGCTGGTGTGGGTGGTGTGCTGGTGTGTGTGTGCTCTGTGCGGTGGTGGTGGGGGTGGTGGTGGGGTGGGGTGGTGGTGGTGGTGGTGGTGTGTTGTGGCGGTGGTGTGTTGGTGGTTGGTGTGTGTGTGTGTGTGTGTGTGCGTGTGTTGGTGTGTGTGTGTGGTGTGTGTGTGTGTGCGTGTGCGTGTGCGTGTGCGTGTGCGGCGTGCGTGCGTGGTGTGAATGTGTGAATGTGTAATGTGGAATGTTGAATGTGTGTGTGGTGTGGGTGCGTGCGTGCGTGCGTGCGTGCGCGTGCGTGCGTGCGTGCGTGCGTGCGTGCGTGCGTGCGTGCGTGCGTGCGTGCGTGCGTGCGTGCGTGCGTGCGTGCGTGCGTGCGTGCGTGCGTGCGTGCGTGCGTGCGTGTGTGTTGTGTGCGCGCGCGTGTGATGTGGTGTGACGCGGTGTAGCGTGGTGGTGGTGGGTGGGGTAGTGGGGTGGTGGGGTGGCGGTGCGCGTGCGTGCGTGCGTGCGTGCGTTGGTGGGTGGAAGTGGCGGTGGGCGGGGCGGGGCGCGGTGCGGTGGTGGCGGGCGGATGGGCGCGCGAGAAAGAGGCCCGCGCTGGGGCGAGAACGCCATCCTGAACGACGGAGGCAAAACACCGATCCGAAAATGAGACCCACGCTGCAGCGGGAGCACGATTCGGAACGAGCGGGGCCCGAAAATGAGGCCGGCGCCTCAGCGAGAGCAGCATTTTGAAACAAATGCAGGCGAAAACCCAACTCCCGGGAATCCTGTGTGTAAAAAAACAGGACGCGGGGGGGGGCGAACACTCCCAGCACGTCATCAGGGGAAGAGGAAGAGTAGTATTCATATTGAGTAATTGAGGAGGAGGAGGAGGAGGAGGAGGAGGAGGAGGAGGAGGAGGAGGAGGAGGGAGGAGGAGGAGGAGGGAGGAGGAGGAGGAGGAGGAGGAGGAGGAGGAAGAGCGGAGGGCGCCAGGGGCGTCGCCAGAGGCGCCGCCAGGGGGCTCGAACGACGATCCGAGAAGTCTTTGCCAGTCTTTAGCTCCTCAGCGCGACCCGCGCCCGCCACCACCGACCCTTGCCGCAGCCGCCTCTGGCTGCCGCGGGCCGCGCCCCCAGGGGGGGCCCGTCGGCGGGAGGCCCCGGGGCCCGATGACGAGCCTCGACGCGGGCCCGGGCGCTGCGCTCTCGCCGCTGCCGCCGCTGCGGCCGACGGGCCTGGGCTCCGTCCGCGCGCAGAGCAGCTGGGACCCAGCAGCCTGGCTCCGCGGGGCGCTGGCGGCGGAGCGGAAGGCGCCAGGCGTCACGGAAGGATCGAGGCGGAGGTGATCTCCGCCGTGTCGTTGGCCTCTCGCGGGGCTCTTGCCCCGCTGAAGCACGACCCCGCGGGGAAGTGGGGGGCATGTCTCGAGCAGAATCCGGGCGCCAGATGCCTGGGAACGTACAGTGGGGGGGGGGCGCGCATCAAGAAGCCACATGCTTTTCATCAGGGTTTCCTGGGTTTGTTTACTCCGCGCGCTGTGCGATGACTTCCCGCAACCGTTGAAGAAGCTAATGCGTTCAGGGTGCTCCAGGTTCTCCTCAGGTTCACCTCGCGCGCGGGTTTTCAGGGTTGGGTGAATTACGAGGGTTTCTTGCGGCCGCGCCCGCACTGTATCCATGTCCATGCCCTCGCGGTCTGGATCCGGGGGCGCGGACACGCGGTCGCACGGATGCGTCTCGCGCGTGGATTGCGCGAACAAAACACCCCATATCCGCACGGCCGTGGCCCAGGGGCCCGACCCGTGAGACCGTGGATACGGATATTATGTTTTTGGCCCACGGGGGCGGGGCGGGGCCCATTGTCGCGTCGGACGGAAGGGCCACACCCTCGGAGGTCACGACAGGCTCAGAGGGGGGTGGTCGGACGTCCTCGTCGGATCTCGGCGGCTTTCCAGCCTCGAGGTGCGTTCCAGCAGCTTTGCCTCGCCGAGACCGTTCCGGGTTCCAGGGGGGTGCGTCGACCTCATCGCCGACGGGGGCCCGAGAGTCCACCTTGCCCAAGACCGTACGGATTCGAAATTTGAGGCCTATCACCGAACTGTCGGGGATGCATCGCCGATTCCAAGTCGAACCCAAATATTGCCCTTCAGAGGGGGAGTGGGAAATTTCCCCCCTCTTCTTAGGGGCAACGTTCAGAAATCCTGTTGTGAATGATTGGTTTCGTTTCCGCCGCCCCAGGCGCCTTCCTCGATGCACGGCCGTTTCTGGCGCCAACGGGGCGCCAGGAAAGTCAATCACATGACGCATTGATTCGTGAATTCTTCGAGCTGGAGATTGGACATGTCTCGAGCGGGGGGCCGCGGAAGATGCAGGCCATCCCACCAGGTGGACCCTCCCTGGCTCCGCGCGCTGGCGGTAGTGGTGCCAACATTCTTTACCCCTGGGCCAAGGCGGGCTGCCACCATGGGCGTCGCCGCCTTCTCCAGGAGGATCGAGGATCGGAGAGGATGGAGGAATCGAGGATCAGAGAGGCCCTTGGCGGCGTTCTGCTTGGGCGTTTTCGGGGGAGGGTGGGGGGCAAGGGAGGGGGGAGGGGCCCCCTTCGCCCCATGGGAGGAGGTGGTGGCGACCCCGCCCATGCCCAGACGTCTGGTGTCCTGATTTTTCAGAGCGGGCCCCGTGCTGCGGGGTGTCTGGAAGTCCCGACCCTGTCCCAAGGGCCGGTTTTTGATCCTGGATGGTTCTCTGAGGGTCTTGGGGCCAGGCGAGGGCCCCAAGAGGCTGAAAACCGCGAAACAACTCCGTCTCGATTTTTGTCAACACGTTTCAGCCCTGGCCCATGCCCTGACCATTGGATGCCAGAATTTCTTTGGTCGCGACGGACGAGGTCGATCGCTACCGAATTTGCCCAAGATTCCTGTATCTGTCGCGACCGGTGTGCTTCAAAATCGGTCGCGACCGATGGGTCGCGACTGGTCGCGACCGATTCTAGAATCCGTCGATATTGGTCGCGACCCATGTGGAGTGCCGATGGGTCGCTACCCTTCGCGACCGGAATCCTTGTCAGATCCAGGGACCTGGGTACAGGGCATGCGGCATACCCGAAGAGGTGCTGGCGGATGTGCTGTGGGAGCGGCACTCCGCGATGCAGGCGGAGCTGGAGTTCGTGGGCGCAAATCATATCCGTATCCACGGCCTCGCGAGCCAGGCCCCATGGCTGCGATCCCGCGGACACGCTGTGCGTTTTGTTCGCGCATGCCCCGCGCGGAGCGTGCCCGTGAGGCCGCGTGTCCGCGGGCTCCCCAGAATCCAGGCCGCGAGGGCGCAGACGAGGATACGTTTGGACGGAGCTAGGACGAGGATAAATCCGTTCCGAGGCCGTCCGGAACGCTCTCAGAGCGTTCTGGGACGCCCTGAGAAGGCCGCGGCGCCCGAGAGGTCCTCCAGGGCCGCCAAACCTCATCCTCGTCCTTTATCCTCGTCTTGGCGTCGTCTGATACGCTCACCGCTCGTGAGGAGTGCCGGCTCGGTGCCCGCGCTGGGCGCGCCCGCTCGCCCGCCGAGGCGGGCGGCCCGGCGGGCAGCGGGCCGCCGCTGCCGGCGGGGGAGGCGCGCGGCGGCTCCGAGGTCGACCAGGGGGGGGCGGGTCGGCTTGTCCATTTGGGTTCGTCGAGAGCAAGCGGGGCGGCGACGCAGAGCCCTATCTCGATGATTGGCGTCACTTGATCTCGATACCGAGACCTGAAGGATGCCCTCAGTTTCTCAGGGCGCATCCCTGAGATTGTCATCGCCTCTGGGCTTATCAACCTTACAGGGACAGGGATAGGGATCTACGGTCGAGGCTGGTCGGGAAAGAAGGCGGAGCCACGGACCCAGACGTCCCGGCGTCGCGGTTTGCTCGAGGCACGGGCGCCGGCCTCTCGACTACCTCCTGGGGGCCGGTTTTTTGTTGAAGCTCAGGTCGTCTCGTTGACGGTCCCGAGGCCTCGTGTAGGAGGGCCCGAGAGGCCGAAAACGATGGAACACCGCCGTTTCGGCCCGGTGTCTGGGACAATGGGGGGCCTCGGAGGAAGCAGGCAAGGACTATACATATATATATATATATATATATATACACACATACATACATGCATACAAGACTGCAGTGGCGCTTCGCGCCATGCACCTTGGTCCTTGAAGTTTGGTATGCAGGCGGAATAGCAGGAAGGTCAAGCCGACAATTTAGCGATAACTCCTTGTTGCCTTTTCCGGCGTCGCCGCTATGATCATGTTATTCGTTATCTTTCCTCCATGTTTCTTTTTCTTCATGTTCGCCATACCCTGCGCATTCTCCCTATCCTCCTCAGCTTTTTTTTGCGGAGGCTTCTCCTGGGAGAGCCTCTGGGGGCCTAGCAACAATTGTTCAAGTTCTAGCTAGGCCCCCAGAGGCTCTCCCAGGAGGAGCCTCCGCAAACAACAAAAAAAAGCTGAGGAGGATAGGGAGAATGCGCAGGGTATGGCGAACATGAGGAAAAAGAAGCATGGAGGAATGATAACGAATTACATTATTATAGCGGCGATGCCAGAAAAGGCAACAAGGAGTTATCGCTAAATTGTCGGCTTGACCTTCCTGCTATTCCGCCTGCACACCAAACTTCAAGGATCAAGGTGCATGGCGCGAAGCGCCAATGCAGTCTTGTGTATATATATATATATGTAGACTCTCCTTCTCTCTCTCTCTCTTTTCTCTCTCTCTCTCTCTCTCCCTATTTCTCTCTTTTTCTCTCTCTCTCTCTCTCCCTATTTCTCTCTCTCTCTCTCTCTCTCTCTATATATATATGTACATGCATATACACACTAGAACCACGCGCGCGCTTCGCGCGCGCTTGGGTTCTAGGAGGCCCCAGGCCTTGACGAGTTCACTGCTCCACTGCTGGTTTGAACGGGAAGTGAAGAAACGTCCATGACGCTGAAAGCATTATGGGCAGTGAGAAGTTCATGCATGTCAATCTGTATTCCGGAAGGCTTTCGGGGAAGATCGTTGCGTAGGAGCTTGATGAATCGGGTTCCCAGAAGGCCTTTTGGAAGCATGGTTTTTGGGGGTGTCTTGCGGAGCCTGTTGGGTCGTGCCGTCGTCGTCGTCGTCGTCGTAATGTCGTCGTCGCCTCTCGGGGCGCGCCGTCGTCGTTCTCGTCCTCGTCCTCGTCCTCGTCCTCGTCTTCGTTGTTTCGTCGTCTTCGTCGTCGTCGTCGGATGGACTCCTCCCAGGATCCATGCAGCGCAGTTTTGTCCACTCCAGATCGATGCCCGACGACTTCAGGGCCCGAGAACAGCCCCCGAAGGCAGAAAGCGCCGAACAACCCTTTCGAACATCGAAGTTCGAAGTTCGTCGTCGTCTTCGTCGCCGTCGCCGCCGTCGTCTTCGTCGTCGGCAGACGTCGTCAGAGAAGGCGGTCAGTCAAGCTCACAGCCAACTTCCCAGACAGCTCTCCGGCAGCGTGATGGTACTTCGGAGCCTCCAGAGATTCGGGCCCATGATGAACCATGTCCCCGGAAGGCTTTCTGGGGGCATGATTTGTTTGGATGTGTTGGGGGGCCTCTTGGGCGTTCCCTGGAAGCCCCTTGGAGGCCCCTTGGGGCTTCCTGGGGGCATCTTGGGGGCCTCACGGAGCTTCTTGGGAGCTTATTGGGGGCCTTTGGGGCAAGAAACCTCGACATGTCGGTTAGTGGTCCCCTTCAGGGCCCCTTTTGGGGCGTTCTTTGGACACTTGGGTTGTCTGGGGAGCCTCCTGGGCCGTCTGGGGCACTCTTCGGGGCCTCGTGGGCCGTCTTGGAGCGATCTGCGATCTGAAGGGCCCCCGAGGCCGTGAGAGAGCGTTGGGAAGCGGAAAAAGCGAGAACGCCGAAATATCCTCCCCAAACCGTCGGAACATCTATGAATTTTGCCTCCCAGGGCCCTTTTGGGGAGTCTCTGGAGGCCGCCGTGGAGCGTGCTGGGGTCCTCGTGGGTTGCGTGAGGGCATCCATCTTGGGCGTCTTCGGGGCCTCTTGGGACCGTCTTGGGCCCTCTTGGGACCCCTTTAGCCTGTCGTGGCCCGTTTCGGGGCGGGCCCGGGCCGTCTCGGGAGCCCTGGGAGCCCCCCAGAACCCCCTGGGGCGCACATGGGGGGTACAGTCACCAGCCTGCCCCCCACGCCTGGCCTACTCCGATATACATGCATGTATGTATGTATGTATGTATGTATGTATGTAGGTAGGTAGGTAGGTAGGTATGTATGTATGTATGTATGTATATATATATATATATACATGGATGTGTACATACACACACACATATATATATAGAGAGAGAGAGAGAGAGAGAGATTCCTCTTCCTGTATTTTTATAAGCCCGGGCGGGGGGAAATCCCGTCCCCCCCCTAAAACCGGACCCCCGGGATCTGGAGCTTTGGGACCCTCCGGACGGGCCTCGAAGCAGCCCCCTGGGCCTCGCAGGGCGTTTTGCCAAGCCTTCGCAGCACACCCAGGGCGATCAGGGGGGCCCTCGGAGACGTCCCAGAGACCCCCAAGACAACACAAGAGCGCTCCAAGAAGCCGTCATACCCCCAAAGATCGCCCCAAAACGTTCCAAGAGGCCTCCAAGAGCACCTCTAAGAAGGCCCCAAGAGGGAAAAATCATTGATTCTATGTAGGTTTTTGGTGCATTTGGGGTTCTCCTCTTTTCTGCTTCCCGACGCTCCAAGACGGCGGTCTCCTAGGCGTCCGAAGCTGCCTGGGAGGCTCCCAAATCGCCCCACAACCATCCGAAAGGGCTTCCAGGCAGTCCAGGAGAGCCCCAAAACGGCACAACAGGGGTCCAAAATGGCCCTAGGCGGCCCAAGATGGCCCCAAGACACCCTCCGAAGCATTCCAAATCGTGACTGGGACGTTCAGGGAGACCGCGGTTAGAGGCAGGTTGGCCTTAGGAAGCCTCTGCCCAGGAGGCCTCCAGAAGGCTTTCAGAAAGCCTGAGAACTTTGGTGAGGCCCCCAGAGGCTCTCCAAGGAGGAGCCTCCGCAAAAAGAGCTGAGGAGGATGGAGAGAATGCCCAGGGTATGGCAAGAATGAGGAAACATAAGCATGGAGGAAGGATAACGAACAACATCATTATATTGGCGATGTCAGAAAAGGCAGCAAGGAGTTATCGCTAAATTGTCGGCTTGACCTTCCTGCCACTTCCGCCTGCATACCAAACTTCAAGGACCAAGGTGCATGGCGCGAAGCGCCACTGCAGTCTTTTTTTGTTTCTATATATATATATACATTTGTATACATCGCCATGCAATGAGAAAGGGTTGGATACGTCACCAGGTAATTCGCACGCTGGGTATTTGGGACACCTCCCTGGTAGACACGAAGCTACGTGAGATGATCGGCGATTCGCGGCATCGTTTTTTCTGTCTGTCACCCCACGAGGGCCTGCTGCTGGCCCCGGCCGCGGGCCTCGACACCGAAGCGCCGCCGTCACCGTCCGAGCTGGCACCCGCCGGGCACGCGCGGAGGAAGCCGCCGCGAAGCGCGCGGGGCAGGAGGGAAACGGACGTCCTGAGCACCCTCAGAGCCCCGAATCATCAGGGGTAACTCGGGTCAGGGCTAACTCGGGTTCGTTTTTCGGGATTCCGAGCCCGACTTACCCCGGACCCGAGTTACCCCGGATAACTCGGGCGTCCAGAGCCCCACATCGTCAGGGGTAATTCGGGTCAGGGCTAACTCGGGTTCCTTTTTCGGGAATCCAAACCCGAGTTACCCCGGACCCGATTTACCCCAGATAACTCGGGCGCCCAACATCCTCCCCTGGGATCCGCGCGTTCTAGTTTTTGTTCACGCTTGGCGTGTTCGGTAAGTTTCGGGCCCCAGGGCCATCACATGCCGATCCGTCTCCACGAATGCTGCAGAAACGTTGAGTCTATGGTTCTGGTCGTGTTTTGTGTAGCGATGCTGAATGTTCTTCGCAGCGTCTGACCTGAGGGCTCCCCGTCTTCTGGCTCCTGGGGCCCTCTCGAGCGTCGCAAAAAGGGTTAGGATGAAACGTTGGTCCTGGAAGGCTTTTGGGTGCAGGACCCGCTTCCGTCACGCCAAGGAAGATCAGGCACAGGTCCAAGATTCTGTCGGTGGCGCTGGGTGACGAGGAGCTATTTCCCGGGATGGCGAGCCCCTCGAGCTCTCACCGGCTGTGCCCTCCTGAAGGGGTCGTAAAGGACGACCAGGCGGGCACGCAGTCGACCATGGTTGGGCCCGTGCGACTCCAAGACTGCGACGAGGGCGGGCCTTGCGAGGAAGATCTGCGGTGGCCGCCTCCGAGCGGTGCCGTCGAGAACGAGGCGGTTTGCCCGCGCGTGCCGCCGCCGCTGCAGGAGCGTGGCCGCAGCAAGGACGTCGCGGGCGAGCTGGCTGGAGTGACCGCGTCTGGGGTCTTCGGAGGAGAGTCGACCAGCAGGAAAAAGTGCCTCATGGAGGGCAGCTCCGAGTTGCTGTACCAGCTCGTGACGAACGCAAAGTTCGAGCTTTTCTTCTCAACGATGATCCTGCTGAACGCCGTGGTGGTAGCTTTTGCCGTGCAGTTCCGGGGCTTCGACGTCGGCTTCGAGCTGGGTTATCGCTGGTACGAGAGGCCCGCCGTGGAGACCTGGCCCATGGCGGAGTCGTCCTTCGAGGTCTGCGACTGGGTCTTCGGCATTGCCTTCACAGTCGAGCTCGTTCTGAAGGCGCTCGGCATGCGCCAGTACCCCCGCGCGTATCTGACTGACTTGTGGAACTATTTCGACTTTGCTATGGTCGTCCTCTTCTACATCGACGCTCTCGGCGTGACGCCCGTGAAGGCAAGGGTCCTGCGCGTGATCCGCATGGTCCGCTTCGCGCGGCTGGTGAAGCTCCTCAGGGCGACCGACGGTTTTGAGGCTCTCTACCTTATGGTCACTGCGATGAAGGGAAGCCTGGGAGCACTGGCATCGTCATGCGTGATCCTGGTCCTCCTCCAGATGCTGGTCGCCTTCTTAATCAATCAGGTTTTGTACACGTTTTATTTCGACAACGAGTCTTACGATTTGGATGAGAGGCAAGAGGTATTTGCTTATTTCGGCACTTTCTCGAGGTCGATGCTATCGATGTTCGAGATGACGCTGGCTAATTGGCCGCCGATTTGCCGGTTACTCCAAGAGAGTGTGAACGAGTGGTTCATTTTGTTCTGCGTCGTGCATAAACTGACAATCGGTTTCGCGGTCATCGGCGTCATCAATGGCGTTCTTGTCCAGGAGACATTCAAGGTCGCGTCGACCGACGACCACCTCATGATCTTCCAGAGGGAGCGCGCCGTCCGCCTACACAAGCAGAAGATGCTGCGCCTCTTCCGCGCAGCAGACGATACCGGCGATGGGCTGCTCGACATAAAGGAGTTCAGCAGCGCCATGGGGGACAGGGACGTTCAGATGTGGATGGCCTCCATGGAGCTCGACGTCAGCGATGCGCCCAGGGTGTTCTCCCTCGTGGACAAGGACGGCGACGGCGTGCTGACCCCAGAGGAGCTCGCGCGAGGCGTGGCCTCGCTGAAGGGCGCGGCGAGAAGCATCGACCTGCAGATCCTGCGGAAGGAGCTGGAGTCCTTGCGCACGTTCATCTCGATGGTCCTCAGGACGCGTGTTACGGCAGAGGGAAGCAATTGGTGGACACTCCCGCGGTCCCCCAAATTCAAAGTCGGCACGCGCGGGGAAGCTCGGGTCGAAGTGCAACTCGTGCAACCCACCGCCAACGTTGATCATTTGGGGGGGCATTGACAGATGAATGTGGCATGAGTGTTGGCTAATTTCTTCCGAGGCCTGTAGCTCGTTGTGTGTTCACCCCGTTCATCTCCACCGATCGTACGCAGCCTGCGTCTGTAATCATTACCCAGATCTCCGACGGCACGATTCTTGTGATTCCCAGCCTTTTTTCTCGATGTCGGCATCTTGGGCCCGTCATCTGGACCCGGGACCATCGGAAATGTATCCAGGAATGTTTGCCCCCATTACTCAATGGGTCGGACCGAAACAGACATCTTTGGGTGTTTGGGGTACGTTCTCAGAGTTGCATCGGCGGATCTCGGTGGACAAGCGCACGATGTCGCTGACACACGTCCTGGGGATCATCGATCATCGCCGGCGGGGGCTGTTTCCTAGCTAAGGGGGGATGATGAGGGGGCTGTTTCCTAGCTCGGCGGAGCAAGATCGAGGCTGGACGATCGGCCCGATGCGGCCGCCCAGCAGCATGGATCTGTACCACCTCGCAAAGCGAGGGGTCAAGAGCCGTCTCAAAGCCCCCGCGCGCTAGTGCTGGGTTGAACCCAATCCACGAGAAACGCTGAATCGAGGCTGAGCTTCTGGCGCCGCCGCCGTGGGCCGTGTCCCGGCGGCTGTCGACCCAGGCAGGGTCAATTTCGATTTGGTCGATCCGATTCGATGTCGATCTCGTCCAGCCCGATCCGACTCGATTCCGATATTTCGACGATCAAATGCGGCCTGATGCTTGCATGGCGCTGTTGTGCATCCTGGCTAAGCCGATCCGATTCGATTCCAATTCCCTGTCGACGCGGCCCAAGCCGATGCGCCTTTCGATGCGTTCCGACTTCTCGATTCGATGCTTGCCGATCCTGCCCCGGCCACGCGGCGACCCCGCCAGCGCACGGCGCTGAGCTGGGGCTCTTTGGCGACCCCTCCGAAGCGGTTCGGTCCGAGGTCGATCGAGGCCGCTTCCGATCCCACGCGGCTTCGGTCGGGCGGATGGTAGTGGGGGGTGACCCTAATGGGGGGTGCGGGCCGCAAAAGGGCCTTTCAGGGTCCCTATTGGAATCAGTTGGTGCCCAAAAGAGGCCCTACCTTGTGTCCCTCAATAGTTCTGGGTCCCCGGACTACTGGTACCCCCTGGACTACAGGTACCCCTTCCGTACACCCCCCCGGACTACAGGTACCCTCCCCGGACTACAGGTACCCCCCTCCCCGGACTATAGGTACCCCTCCCCAGACTACAGGTACCCCCCCCAGACTACAGGTACCCCCGTAGTTAGGCGCTACAAATCCTCTCCGAAGCTACAGGACCCCGTCAATTCGCTATCCCCTGGGAGCCAAAGCGGCCCACCAAGCATGTCTCTGCACATTTCCACCCATCGCCCACATTGGGTCAGCGGTCGAGACGCGGCACTATCCAGGGACGAATGGGCGTCGAAACAGGGACATAACGAAACCCGTGCGCGTGGAGCCACGCGCCGAAACCCGCGCGCGTGGAGCCACGCGTGCTTCGACGAATAACATGCGCGCCCCCCCAGACTACAGGTACCCCGGCGCGACCCCACCCCCGGACTACAGGTACCCCCTCCCGGACCACAGGTACCCCTTCCCCAACTACACTTACCCCCCCCCGGACCACTGGCCCCCCCCCCCCGGACTACGGGTACCCCCGCGCGGCCCCACCCCCAGATTACAGGTACCCCCTCCCGGACTACAGTTCCCCTTCCCCCAACTACACTTAGCCCCTCCCCCGGACCACTGGCACCCCCCCCGGACTACAGGTACCCACCCCGGACAACAGGTACCCCCAAAACTATTGAGGGACACAGAGTAAATGACCCCTCTAGGGCCTTTTTCTTAACCCCCCCACTTGAGCCACCCCCCCATTACCACCCGCCCAATTCGGATGCCGATGCGGATGCCGCTGTCCCAAGGAAGATCTGCCAGGCTGCCGATCAACTGCCTACTAGAGAGGCCTCCCAGGAGTAACTCGGAAGGGTCTTTCATGCTAGCGGGAAACCCTTATCTCCCCTGAGCTCTCCGCTGGCAATGAAGTTCGTCCTTCCCCTCCTCGTCCTTCCCCCTATCATCCTCATCACCATCAGTGATCCTCATCCCCCCCCGATCGTCAGCGATGGCCGCAGGAGGTGACTATTTATTTTCCCAGTCTTGTTTGGCAAAAGCCCGCAACCATTAAGAAACCCATTCTTGTTGATGTCTTCCCATTAATCTTGTCTTGTGCAGTCTTGTTGATGTCTTTCCATTCAGAAGCCCGCGCAAAAAAAACATGATTGCGAAGGCCTCAAGGCCGGTGCCGCCAACCTTGAAGGGGGACGACGACAGCGGCGGCGGCGGCGGAGATGACGACGTTGACGTGGGCCAGAGGGATGCTTCTTGGGGTCTCTTCGGAAGGCTCTCGGGGGACTCTGGGGAGGAATTTGGGGCCTCTTGGAGACGTCTTCGGAGCCTCTTCGGAGCCTCTTCGGGCCTTGTCGGGCTTCCTGAGGACCTCTTGTGGGCCTCTTGGGGCCTCTTGGAAACCTCTTGGGGCCTCTTGGGAGCCTCTCGGGGCCGAGAGCTCGGAATGTCCGTTCGGGTCTCACGTCTGGGCACGCTCTTGGAGCAGTCTTTCAGGCCTCTTGGGCCGTCTTGGAGGCGTTGTGGGGTGTCTTGGGGTTCTCTTGGGCTGTGTGTGGGGGCCCTCTTGGAGGCCTCTTGGGCCGTCTTGGGGTGATCTTGGGGGCCTCTTGGGCCGTCTTGGAGCGGCGGGGAGTGGAAAAGGCGAGATCGCCCAAATCTTGGAAAAACGACCGGGAACTCAATGAATTTTGCCTCGTGAGGCCCTTCTCGGGAGTGCTCTTGGAGGCTTCTTAGGACGTCTTGGCGGCCTCCTGGGCAGTCTGGAGGGCGTGAAGGCGTTTTGGACCGATAATTTGGCGATTGGGGGCCCTCTTGGACCGTCTCGGGGGCCTCTTTGGGCACTCTTGGCCTGTCTTGGTATTTTCGGCCCCAGGACCCAGGGGGTGATGCGTATCTGCCCCCCCCACCCCTACCCTATCCCCCCCAGGACCTCTCCGACGGAGGAGGGACCAAAGGGAAGTTACCTTCGACTCGATTGCGACATCGCTAGATTTTGTGCTCTCGCTGACAAGGTTGAGGAGGAGGGTGCAGGGACAGAAGCCTGCACAAGAAGCATGATTCCACCATTAATGAGGGGGGACCCTTATGGGTCATTCGGCCACTCGCCGATGCTTCTATTGATGTCGGGCCCGCGCCTTTTAGGCAGCAGCCTTCTTCTAAGAAGCATCCCTCCGTGCCCCTACACCCTTGTGCGCGCCTCCGAAGTATGAGAGGGGAGGAGGGAGAGGACCCAGACCCTTTCGAGTCAGGAAAAAATCGGCTTATCGGGGCCCTCACCGAGCTCCGGGACCGTCGAAAAATCATTCGGGACGACACACTGGTGGGGAATGAGTCGAGACCTTTGGGGGTCGACGTTATGAAAATCCTAGACGCTTCGCGTCCTCCCACCACCTTCCGTATGCACTGGCTCAAGCCGTCTCGGCTCGAGGTGGCTTGCGCAGCCTGGGCCCCGCGGCCTGGCGCGCGCGCCCGCGGGCTTCCGGCGGCGGCTTGGACGGGGGGGTCTCGCTTCCGTCCCCTCTCGTCTGCTGCCCCTGGGCGATGGAGTCCGCTGCGGCGGAGGCGGCGCCGGGCTGCCGCCGCTCGCGCAGCCAACGTGGCGGCGGCGCCGAGGCCCCCACGGCGCGGCGTCGGCGGCTGCGTCGCGCGGCCGGCGCTCGCGCCCCCGGCGCGGTTCTGGCCGGCGCCGCGGTGTCGCCGCCGTGCCTGCCGCAGCCCCAGCCGCCGGCCGCGCAGCTGCCGCCGCGCGCCGCACGGCCGCGGCCCCCGGTTCCGCGTGGGTGGCCGCCGTCCCGCCGCGGCTGCCAGCGCCGCGACCGCGGGCGCCAGCCCCGTCGTGGGCGCCGCTGCCACCTCGGCCGCCTCTGACGCGGCTGCCGCCGCCGCGGCCAGCTGCTCGTTTGGCGCCGCGGCCGCCGTGGCCCGCGCGGCCGCCCTGGGGCCGGCCGCTGCGCGCGCCGCTACCGCGGCCTCTGGCGCTGCGGCCGCTGCTGCGGCCGCACGCGCGGCGGCCAGCGCCGCGACCGCGGCTGCTGCTGGCTCGGCTGCCGGCGCAGCCGGCGCGGTGGCCGCGGCTGCTGCCCCCTCCGCGGTGGCTGTCGCCGCCGCTTCGGCTGCCCCCGCCGCGGCGGCTGGCGACGCCGCGACCGCGGTGGCCGCCGCCGACGCGCGGCCTGCCGCGGCTTCCGCCCGCGCCGCCGCCGCCACTGCCGCTGGCGCCGCCGGCGCGGTGGCCGCCGCGGCCGCCGCCGACGCGGCCGCCGCCGCTGCCGCCAGCAACTCGGCCAGAGCTGCCGCGGCCATGGTTCATGCGGTCGCGCTGTGGGCCCGCCGCGGCCGACGCTGCCGCGGCGGCCGCCGGCCGCCGCTGCGGCCCGGTGGCAGCTGCCGCCTCCTCTGGGGCCTGCGGGCCAACCCAGGGCGGCCAGGCTCCCGCGGCGGGCTGGGCGCAGGTCGTGGCGCGTGGCGTCTCCAGCAAGCTGCCCCAGGACCTGGGCCCTTCCTGGCCTCCTGCGCCGCCAGGCGACAGCGCGCATCGGGAAACATCACGTGGAACGACCGAAAGCTGCACGCCGGGAAGCATTGCGACCGGAGCCGTTGACCGCGTATTCCTGCGCCCCCTCATCAAACCAGATCGATCCGATGACACCACCCCCTCATCTCGCCTATGTTCGATGTGCTTGCGGCGATCAGCCTCCACCCTGGGGAAGACCTTTCGCCCGCGGCAGTTGCGATGAGTGGCCGTGCAGCCAGCCACGAGTGCCCCCGCTCCTCCGCCATCGTGACCGTCAGACGGCCGCCTAGGGAGGGGCCTGGGGACGCGTCACCTGCGACGATCAGTCGCGCACCTGGGGAAGACGACTCTGCGAATGGTGCGCCAGCTCTGCCCTGTCGCGTCCCCGGGGAGGCACATGATACCACCCCCGCCGCCCCGCTCGATCCTGCTCAGGCCCGGGGAATGCACGACGGCGCAGAAATACATTGCAACAGTGACCACGACTGCGCGTCCCGACTCCCTGGGGCCGAGCCGAGGTGCGGGGCGCGCCGCGCGAAAGAGCGACCCAGGGAGCTGCCGCGGCCAGCGTTGCTCACCGGGGCCACCCTGGGGGAGCGGCGGCTCCGCCGTCGCAGACGCGGGCTCAGGGAGATAGTCGTTTTGTCTTCGGCTCAATGGGGCGGCGGAGCGATGCTGGAACGGCCCGCCCCCGCCCGAGCAGATTCGCGCGGCGGCGGAATCGGGATCACAGCGACCTTCTGGCCCACCCGCCACCCTCCGCGGAGAGTCGCGAGGCCCCTCTTCCATTCGTTTCTGCGGCGATCAGCCGTCCATCCGGGGAAGAATCAAGGAGCGTTGCGGATCATGACGCCATGTTTGCGGCAATCAGTCGCGCGCCAAGGGTAGAAGATGAGATCGATGTGCTTGCGGCGATCAGCCGCCGCCCCGGGGAAGACCGCTGACCCGATCTCGATGCGCTTGCGGCGATCAGCCGCCAACTGTGGGATGACCGTTGCGACGCCCTTCTTTCACTTGCTTTTGCGGCGATCGGCTGCCAACCTTGGGGTGGGCCTATGAACGCTTCACGTCGCGACGCTGCATTTGCGGCGATCAGTCGCACACCTGGGGCGAGGGCAGAGACGGCGCGCTTTTCCTCGCCCGCGGCGCACTTGGGGAAGCAACCGATGTCGGCATCACCCCCGCCCCCGCCCGACCCCTTCCAAGCCTGGGGAAGATGTAGTTCCGACGCGGCGCGAGGCAAATTGATGCGAGGACAGTGCGTTCGCGACGATCAGCTGCCTGCCTGGGGAAGATTCACACAGGACACCTGCGACGATTAGGCGCCCATCTGGAGACGATGGCCCCCCTGGGGGGGGGGGCGGCGCTGCGCGGCCGTGCTCCCGGGGCGCGCAATGCCCCTCTGCGCCGTCAGCCGGCAACGGGCGCCCTGGCACCGGCGCGGCTTGCCCTCCCGCCGACGACGCCGACGCCGACGCCGACGACGACGACGACGACGACGACGACCCCGACGACGCCGACGCGAACGCCGACGACCTGGGGGCAGACGCCGACGCCGACGACAACGACAGCGACGACGACAACCACGACGCTCACGACGCCAACGCCGACGCCGACAACTTGGGGACAGACCGCCCTGGGGAAGCGGCGGATCCTCCGTCGCAGACGCGGGGCGACGGAGGCCGCGGCCATCCTGGCGGAGCGATCGAGAGCCGCGCCCCAGGATGCAGCGCGACCGGCGCCCTCGACCCCATCTTCCTGTGCCCTTTCGGGCCGGATCGAGACGCCGCCCTCCCCCGCTGAAGCGCGAACCCCAGCGCCGAGGAGCGACGGCGCGCCGGCCAGCGCGCGACGCGGGGGCGTCTGCCCGAGAGCGGCTGGACATTGGGCCTGGCCCCGAGGACCCGCGATCCCCCAGCCCCTCCACCGCCCGCGGGATGGAACTTGGCGCTCGGCAACGTCGACGGCTTGGCGGGGGGCAGACGACCGACGACGCCGACGCTGGCGCCGACGCCTACGCCGACGTCGACGCCGACGCCGACGCCGACGCCGACGACGACGACGATGCCGACGCCGACGACGCCGACGCCGACGCCGACGACCTGGGGACAGAGCAGGCACCGGAACAGAAGCGCGCGGCGCCAGCCCCCCGCGCACCTCCTCGACTGACCCTGTCGCCGGCGGCGTGGCCGCGCACGAACCATTCGAAAATGCCGGCGCCCTGATCTGAGCGACGAGCCCCCCAGAGGCCGCGGCGCGGGGCAGCGCCATCTATGTGCAGCCGCGCGGAGGCGGCTCGCCGGTTGCGTCCATCGGCAGGCGTCCGGAGGCCACTTCGTGGACGCCGCGCCTTCCTCGCGGCCCCCCCCCGCCCTCCGGCGCCGATGGCGTTGGCCCGGGAGGCCCGGCAGCGCGTGCCCATCGCCGGCGCGGCCATGCTCTCGGACGCGGGGGGCCGCTTCCAAATCTCTCGTCGTGACGTGGAGGCCGCGCGGCTGGGCTCCGCATCGTCTCGCGCGGGTTCCGGGGCTTCGCGGCGCGGCTGGCCCCGATGCAGCGGCGACAGCGCAGCTTGCGCGGCGCGCCGCGGCGGGGGGGGGGGGGCGGAGGCCGACGGGCGCAGCGACAGCAGGCTTCTGGGCGATCGGTCGCAACGCCCCACGCTGCCGCTCCGGCCGCCGCCCCAGCGCAGCGGCGAGGCGCGCCTCGGCGGAAGCGCGGCGGAGGCCGATGGATGCAGCGACAGCCGGCCATCTGGCGACCTGCGGCCCAGGCTGCCGCCCATGCCGCTACAGCCGCCGACTTCTTCGGCAGCGACGTCATCGAACGCTCCTCCTGAGCAGGCAGGGCCCCCCGCCGCTTACATCCCCTCTTTCGTTGCCTGCCCGTGGTAGCGGCATCGCCTTGGGTATGCCTCTGCCGAGGTCTTCAAGGTATCTGCAGCGATCAGCTGCCCGTCCACTTTGGGCATTCCTTTGCCGAGGCTCGCAGAGAAATTTGCAGACGGAACGACCGAAAGCCGCGCACCAGGAAGTTTCACGACTGGAGGTCTTGACCCCGTCATCTTGCGCCCCCATCAAGCTGGATCGTTCCGATGGCGCATCCTTGATGTCGATGCGTGTCTTCCGTGCCTGGGGCATTCCTCTTCGGGGGCTTTGCGAGTGCTTGCAGCGATCAGCTGCTTACCGCGGGCATTCCCCTGCCGAGGCTTTTCGAGCGCCTGCAGCGATCGGCCGCTTACTGCGGCCATTCATCTGCCGCGTCTTTGCGACCGCTTGCAGCTACCAGCTGCCTCCTATGAACCTCTTCCGGGTTGTTCCGGGCGGCGTGGCACTAGCTTCCCCAGGGGTTCGCCCCCGCCCGCCCCACCACGCGACGGCCGCAAGGGTTCGCGTTGGTTGTCCGGTCGGGCGGGCCCCATCCCTGCCAGTGGCCCGCTGCGCCCATGGCTTCGCGGCCCCCCTGGCAGGCACTTGCGCGCGCTGGCCTCCGCATGCCCCCCGCCGAACCACCCTCGGGCTACCTGATGGGCGGTGCTCAATTGCACGGTCCTGTCGTGCCGGTCATGTTTGCCTTCGGGTTCGTGCACGTGGGGCGCGCGGTGTCGGTCGACGGCCATTTGAAGTCCCACCTGTGCGACAAGGTTTTCCCTTGGCCTCGGGCACGCGTTGGGCTCCACTCTCGGGCTACCTGATGGGTGGTGCTCACCTGCGCGGTCCTCGAGCTCGTGCCGCTCATTATTGTCTTCGAGCTCGTGCGCGCGAGGATCGCGGTGGCCGCCGACGGCCATCAGAAATCCTACCTGTACGGCAAGGGTGCCCCTTGGCCCCGGGTGCGCGTTGGGCGCGGCTGCATGGATTTTGCCGCCGCTTGACGTGGCCTACACCCTACATGCTCGACCTCCTGCGCACTTGGGGTACGCCGTTTGTGCCTCTTCGTCTGGCTCGGGGTCCAAATGCGCGGCGCCGCAATCCGCAGTTCGGCCACCAGTGGGTCTTGTTCCGCGCCATTTGGGCCGCGTCTCCCGCGTTGACACGGCGGTGTTTTGTCGGCAAGGTGGTCCATCTTTACCCGCCCCTGGCCCCGTGTTTCTCTTCGTCGTTCTCTCTCCGCGCTCTCGGGGCACTGCAAGTGCTTCCTGTTCGACATGCATGCTGCCGAGCTTCGTGCTCGTCGCCTTCGGTACGCACTTTCGTAGTCGCCCGCTGGCTGGGTGGTACTGCGGTACCTCCTTCCGCGTGCTGCTGTCTGCGCTGCTTTTGACTTCCCTACTGGCGCGGCCCGCCCTAGTACGCTCGGCGTTCCACCATTCTGTGCTGCGCAGGCTTCACTACATCTTCGCCGTGTTCACTGCTCGGCTTCCAGCACTTACATCGTGTTCTTGGTGCCGCTTCACCAGTTCGCGCCATATTGGCCGCGCTGAGTCTCGCTCCTCACCGGGCGTCGTTCGCTGCTATGTTTTTCCCTTTGCAGGAGGCACAGCCTGTCCATGCCTGCCCGGCGTCCGACCCGCTTCGCGCGCCCGCGAACCAAAAAATAATCCCACCAGCCCATCCAGATACGACGCCCAGGCGAGTTGCGTTGATTAGGGATGTGGAGGAGCATGCAGTGGGGTAATTTGGGCGGGTGGGGACGAGGAGAAGCAGAAGGGCAGCCCATTCAGAGACGATGTCCGAACGAGTTGTCATGATCAACGACGTAGGGAAGCCTACATAGGAAACCTTCGTACCCCAAGAGGGGGAAGAAGGAGTAATACTCGGAGGAGGAGGAGGAGGAGGAATCGGGGGATCGTTGCGTTACTTGGCCATGCAGCACATTCTGGATGTTCGACTCATTCGTTGCATCGTCACGGATTCGCCATTGTTGTTTCTGACTGCTGCTCGTCAGACCTGGTTCGCTGCACTGCGCACGTTCGAGAACGCAACATGCATCGCACGTACGTTAGTCGAACGTAGAACGGAAGAGGATGATGACTAAGGAGGAGGAGGAGGAGGAGGAGGAGGAAGATAACGTGGAAAACAACAAGGAAGAGGACAAAGAGGAGGAAAAGTGGGGCCGGAGGAGGAGAACGTGGAAAACGAGGACGAGGAGGAGGAGGAGGAGGAGGAGGAGGAAAAGAGCGAACAAAAAAGCCAGAAACCTCTTGAATGCCTCTCGGAGTCTCGAATGTCCTTTGGGGCGTCTGGTGGTCATTTCTGTGGGCCCCTGGCAGTCTTTGAGCGCCTCGGGAGTCCTCTTGAGGCCTCTTGGGGGGTCTCTTGGAGGCCTCTTAAAGGCCCCTTGGGCGCCTTTGGGGGCCCTTTTTTGGGCGCTCTTGGAAGCTTTAGACACGCTCTTGGAGCTATCTTGCAAGACATCGATCAAAAAAGTGGGGAGCCTCAGTGATGGCCCCCCTCAGGAGCCCAACGAATCGCCTCTTGGGGCGCTTTTGGGGCCCCTCTAGGAGCCGTCTTGGGCCATGTTGGAGCCATCCTGAGGCCTCGGAAGGTCATCGGAAGCGAAAAGGCGAGAAAGCAAAACACCTTGACTACCCTGAGGTTTGGGCCTCTTGGCGGCCTCCTTGGGAGGCTAGGTGGCCACCCGGAGCCGTCTTAGAGCGTTTTCGGGGCCTCTTGGAGCATCTTGGGAGCCATCTTGAGGCATCTTGGGATATCTAGAGCAATCTTGGAGGTCATTTTTGGCTCCCTGGGGCACTCTTGGAGCCGTCTTGGGACATGTCGGACGCTCCACCCCCTCGCGACCCCCCGTCCAAGTCCAGGGGAGGGGCATTGGGAAGGGGTAAACCCTTCCCCGAGGGGGCAGAAGGGCGTTGGAAGAGGAAACGAACTAGACCACCTACGCCCAGAGGGCTGGGAGGACCTATCCATATACAATTACGAGCATCGCGGTCAGGTGACTTGATGGAGGGGGCCAGCATGGGCGAGCGGGGAGTTTTCCTGGTTTCGCGCAAGCCCCAGGCGCCGCTGTTTCGTGCCCCTTTCCTTTCTGGATCTTGCTCCGCTCTTTGTCCCTCCGCCCTGGCGCGACCCTGGGCAGACCGCTTCGCGGAGTCCCCGCGACGCGCGCCGGTCGCTCGGAAGGAGTCGCAGCGAAACGCGCGGGTCGTCCGCGGCACGGAGCAAAACAACAATCGGCGGCTGACAGCGTGGGAGGCGGCACTGGGCACACCGCGGGGGAAACGGGCGGCTCATGGAGCAGAGCGCAGGGGAGTCCCCGCGTGGCGCGCTGGTCGTTCCGAGAGGATTCCAGCGACGCGCGCGGGTCGTCCGCGGCGCGAGGCAAAACAATTGGACAGTCGACAGGAGTCGAGGCCCAGGCGGGCCACGATGCAGCCATGAAGCGTGTGAGGGGTGTGCCCACATGGTCAGGGAGCCGCGTGCGAACCCTGAGATGGGAGCCTTCGGTGGAGCGCCCTATGGGGCCACGAAACATGTGAGGCGTGTGCCGACATGGACATACGGTGGGCGGGGAACCGCGCGCGAACCCTGCCAATGCGGCAATTCGGCCTTCGGTGGGGCTCCTTATGGGGCCACGAGGCGTGCGAGGGGTGTGCCGACATGGACACTCGGTGGGCGGGGAACCGCATGTGTGGCCTTCGGTGGAGCGCCCTATGGGGCCACGGCGCGTGCGAGGGGTTTGCCGACATGGACTCGTTGTGGGCGGGGATCCGCATGTGGACCTTGTTGTTGGGGCTTTCGGTGGGGCCTCCTGTGGGGCCAGGAAGTGATTGAGGGGTGTGCCGACATGGACATGCGGTAGACGGGGGGCCGCCTGTGTGCCTGGCCTCTGGGGCCTTCGGTCGGTTTCCCAATGGGGCCACGAAGCGTGTGAGGACTGTATCGACATGGCACGCGGTGGTCGGGGAACCGCACGTGGATTCTGCCTATGGGATCTTCGGTGGGGTTCCTCCTGGGGCCACGAAACACGTGAGAGGTGTACCGACGTGGACATGCGTTGGTCAGGGACGCGCATGTGGATCCTGCTACATGGAGCCTTCGGTGGAGTTCCCTATGCGGCCACGAAGCATGTGCGGGGCGTGCCAAAATGGGCACGCGGTGGGGGGGGAATCGCATGTGGACCCTGCCATTGGGCCTTCGATGGGGTGCTTCCCGAGGCTACGAAACTCGCGAAGGGATTGCCGCCATGTCACCGGCGCGCAGGACAGAAGCAGGGATGGGAGGAGGGGGGTGGGGGGAAGAGGAGAAGACAAAGACGCGGGGCGCTGTCTGTTCAAAACGAAAATCAACACCACATGATGACGTCTGGGAGAGGAGGGGAAAAGCGTGATGTCGAGGGTCTGGAGAGAGAAAGGGGGATGATGAGGGGGATGTTACAGGATTGGGGAGGGCGGGGGGAGGGGGGACAAAAAGAGAAAGGGGGGATGGAGGCGCCGGAGGGGGTGGGCAGGTGGGGGGCAGCAAGTTTTTTTCTGCTCTCTCCTTACTCGTGCCTCTTTATTGTTTTTCCCCTCGTTCAGCCTGGATCATGAAGCACGTGCGACTTATCTGACCCAGCTGGGTCAGTTACGCGCCGGCTCGTTCGGATTTTGGAGTTTGCTGTGGGCTCGCGCGGGGATGGTGGAGTCGGGGAAGGAGGAGAAAGAGGAAAAGGAGAGGATGACAAAGGGAACGACATCAAGCAAGCAAGCCCTGTGGCCATGTATCCTGAGGGACGCGTAGGCTGGTCGGCAAGGGCGCTCGTGGCTCCGGCCATGATCCGATGCGACCAACGCATTCCCAAGAGCCCTCACAACGATTATGCGCTACGTTTCAGTCGACGGACGAATGCGAACAAATTCTGCAGGAGCCTCCCCGTCCCCGTCTGCTCAGGGTGCGCAGAGGTGGGCCACGCACGTGCCCAGGGCGCGTTTCGCCTTCCCCGCCCCCTCCTTCGCATGCGCCTGCTGCTGCTCCTCCTGCTCCTCGGGAGGGACAAAAGAGTATCAATGACACGCCGCCGGCGGGATCCCCGCCGGCGTGTTATTCGTCTTCGCCCGACGACCTGGTGTTTATTCAGTAGTAACGCGCCGATGATTTTCCCACGGCGGCGCGCCATTGATATTCGTTTCAGCCCCCCGAGCTCCCCAGACCATCGGATGCTTTCGGTCGCGATCGGTAGCGACCGATCTTTGTTCCAAATCGGTCGCGACCGCTATAGGATTTTGAAGCAAAGCACGCAGCGACCGATCTCGGCGATCGCGACGGGAAAATCTGGGCATGCATCCAAAGATCAGGGTCCTCCGCCTCTCCCGCGCCTGCCGCCGCCGACCCCTGCCGCAGCCGCCCCTGGTAGCCGCGGGTCGCGGCCCAGGGAGCCGTCGAAGCCGATGCCGAGGCACAACACGATACATAAACTCAAGCCTCATGGGAGCCGCGCTGATTTCTCGGATCGGCGCTGGACAGCGCGCGGAGCGCGCCGGGGGCGGGACGAGGAGGAGGAGGAGGAGGAGGAGGAGGAGGAGGGCGGAGGAAGAGGAGGAGGAGGAGAAGGAGGAGGAGGAGGAAGAGGAGGAGGAAGAGGAGGAGAAGGAGGAGGAGGAGGAGGGCGGAGGAGGAGAAGAGTGGAGGAGGAGGAGGAGGAGGAGGAGGAGGAGGAGGAGGAGGAGGAGGAGGAGGAGGGAGGAGGAGGAGGAGGGAGGAGGAGGAGGGAGGAGGAGGAGGAGGAGGAGGAGGAGGAGAGGAGGAGGAGGAGGAGGAGGAGGAGGAGGAGGAGGAGGAGGAGGCGGAGGAGGAGGAGGAGGAGGAGGAGGAGGAGGAGGAGGAGGAGGAGGAGGAGGAGGAGGAGGAGGAGGAGGAGGAGGAGCGGGAGGAGGAGGAGGAGGAGGAGGAGGAGGAGGACGAGCGGGAGGAGGAGCGGGAGGAGGAGCGGAGGGCGCCAAGGGGCGTCGCCGGAGGAGGCGCCGCCAGGGGGCTTCAGCGCCGATCCGAGAAGTCCGCGCGGACTTCTTGGAAACCTGCGCTCATGTCCTTCTTTGGCTCCTCGACGCGGCTCGCGCCCGCCGCCGCCGACCCCTGCCGCAGCCGCCTCCGGCTGCTGCGGGCCGCGCCCCCCAGGGGGGGCCCATCGGCGGGAGGCCCCGCGGACCGATGACGAGCCTCGACGCGGGCAAGGGCGCTGCGCTCGCGCCGCTGCCGCCGCTTCGGCCGACGGGCCTGGGCCCCGTCCGCGCGCAGAGCAGCGAGGACTTAGCAGCCTGGCTCCGCGAGGCGCTGGCGGCGGAGCGGAAGGCGCCAGGCGTCGCGGAAGGATCGAGGCAGAGGTGATCTCCGCCGTGTCGTCGGCCTCTCGCGGGGATCCTGCCCCGCTGCGGGTATGTACACAAAAAAACTTACCCCGCGGGCCAAGTGTTCGGGAGGTCGACCGGGGGCCCGTGTCTTGAGCAGAATCCGGGCGCCCTGGGCCAAGGGGGGCTGCCGCCATGGGCATCGCCGCCTTCTTCGGGAGCATCGAGGACCGGAAAGGATGGAGGCATCGAGGCTCAGAGAGGCCTTTGGAGGCGTTCTGCTTGGGCGGTCGGGGCGCTTCGGGGCGGGGGGGAGGGGCCTCCCCCTTCGCCCCATGGGAGGAGGTGGTGGCGACCCCGCCAATTCCCAGAACGGACCCCGTGCTGCTGGGTTTCTGAAAGTCCCGACCCTGTCCCAGGGACCAGTTTTTCATCCTGGATGGCTCTTTGAGGGTCTTGGGGCCAGGCGAGGGCCCCAAGAGGCTGAAAACTACGAAACAACTCCGTCTCGATTTTTCCAACACGTTTCGGCCCTGGCCCACGCCCTGACCATTGGAGGCCAGAATTTCTCTGGTCGCGACCGACGAGGTCGATCGCTACCGAATTTGCCCAAGATTCCTGTATCTGTCGCGACCAGTTTGCTTCAAAATCGGTCGCGACCGATGGGTCGCGATTGGTCGCGACCGATTTTAGAATCCGTCGATATTGGTCGCGACCTATGTGGAGTGCCATGGGTCGCTACCCTTCGCGACCGGAAACCTTGTCAGATCCAGGGACCTGGGTACAGGGCATACCCGAAGAGGTGCTGGCGGATGTGCTGTGGGAGCGGCACTCCGCGATGCAGGCGGAGCTGGAGTTCGTGGGCGCAAATCATATCCGTATCCACGGCCTCGCGAGCCAGGCCCCATTGCTGCGATCCCGCGGACACGCTGGGCGTTTTGTTCGCGCATGCTCCGCGCGGAGCGTGCCCGTGAGGCCGCGTGTCCGCGGGCTCCCCAGAATCCAGGCCGCGAGGGCGCAGACGAGGATACGTTTGGACGGAGCTAGGACGAGGATAAATCCGTTCCAGGGCCGTCCGGAACGCTCTCAGAGCGTTCTGGGACGCCCTGAGAAGGCCGCGGCGCCCGAGAGGTCCTCCAGAGCCGCCAGACCTCACTGATTCTGGATTTATCCTCACTCCACTTTATCCTCGTCCTGGCGTCGTCTCATACGCTCACCACTCGTGAGGAGTGCCGGCTCGGTGCCCGCGCTGGGCGCGCCCGCTCGCCCGCCGAGGCGGGCGGCCCGGGGGGCAGCGGGCCGCCGCTGCCGGCGGGGGAGGCGCGCGGCGGCTCCGAGGTCGACCAGGGGGGGGCGGGAGCGGCGAGCCCGGAACAGACTCGCCGCGCCGTCTGCTCCGACGCGCGGCCTCCCGCCTCGGGGAGGGCGCCGCGGCCTCCAGGGCAGACGCCGCCTCGGACGCGATGGGTCTGCCACGGGGTTGGCCGCGCTGCCGCCTGCGTCTGTTTCGGCGCGGGACGCAGGGCTTGCCGTGGGTTTGCCGTGGTGTCGGCTTTGTCCATTTGGGTTCGTCGAGAGAGCAAGCGGCGCGGCGACGCAGAGCCCTATCTCGATGATTGGCGTCACTTGATCTCGATACCGAGACCTGAAGGATGCCCTCAGTTTCTCAGGGCGCATCCCTGAGATTGTCGGTCGAGGCTGGTCGGGGAAAGAAGGCGGAGCCACGGACCCAGACGTCCGGCGTCGCGGTTTGCTCGAGGCACGGGCCGCCGGCCTCTCGACTACCTCCTGGGGGCCCGTTTTTTGTTGAAGCTCAGGTCGTCTCGTTGACGGTCCCGAGGCCTCGTGTAGGAGGGCCCGAGAGGCCGAAAACGATGGAACACCGCTGTGTCGCTTTTTTCGAGACGCCCAGAGTCTGGGACAAAGGGGGGGGCCTCGGAGAAAGCGGGCAAGGAACATAGGGGGGCGGCTCTGGCGAAGGATGGAGTCCGAGCCTGGCGCCCGCCCCTGGAACAGGAGGCGGGCGCCACTTCGGCGCCACTCTCACTGGGCGGGGTCGTTGCGGCTGGCCGCCTCTGCGGCTGTCGCAGAGGAACCCTCGGCGGCCTGCGCGCTCCGTGGCTCCCCAGCGGCTCCCGGCACTGGGAGGCGAGCCCAGATCTCCGGTGAGATCTCGGCGCTGATTGTCCATTGGTTTCTGTGGCCAGGAAAGTAGCCGAAATTGAGCGTTGTCGTAGCGATGTCGGACCAACACATAAATAACATGTGTGGACCCAAAACAGTTGTTTTTTCCTTTGTGGTGCAAGCTACGTGGCGCAGTATAGCTGGTTTAGTACGTGCGAGCAATATATATATATATATATATATATATATATATATATATATATATGCTGTGTAATATCTGTGGCGGGATCTTTGTAGTGCGATCTATGTGGAGCTATGTGGTGCAATTGCTTTTCACGAGCGAGTTGACACGTCCCACCCACCCACCCGCAGTGTGGTTTGCAAACCCAATGCGGTGGCGATTGCGATGCATGCTTGGCGTTGGCTGGTGCGTCTCTGCAACCGCGCCGACCCCAGCACGCGCGCGCAGTGGCCAGCTAGTTTAGCGCCACCGACGCGGCCGCTTTGGCGCTGACCGCTGGGCGCTTCCTAGCGGGCACGTCACTGCGAGTCGGCGACTTGGGCGGGCGTGGTATCATGATGATGGTAGTCACGATGATGATAGTGGCGATGCTACGGTAGTCACGATGATGATAGTGGCGATGCTGGTGACGATGTTCGCACCGACGAAGGCGCGGCCATTGCGGGCGCCGATGCTGATCACGCCGACGACGGTGACGGCGCCCTCCCGTCGGTGATGAAGATCTTGGGAAGAGCTCGACATGCTCGCGCGGCTGGCGCGCGAGAGTGGCCCGCGCGGTATTATTTGACACGGATCGTGCCCCCCAGCACGCGCGCGAGGGCGCGCGAGTGATGTCGGCACGCGCCCGCGCGAAGCCCGTTCTGTAGCATGTGATGAAAAGTTTGAAGAAGCGACGGTTTTCTTTAGAATTCGCAAGAGCGCGCGCGAAAGTTTTTATGGACCACTGATGTTGCGATACCATGTGATTTTGAATGTGGTTTGGCAATTCGGTTATGGGGTCGCTACGGGGTCCAAAGGTTTTCGAATGATTTCGGCACGCGCGCGCGACAACGCGCGCGCGTGCACTTCGTTTCGTGTTTGTGCAACGGATTCTCGCGACGGTCGCGCGCAAGGGCGTTCGAGCGATTTTGACAAGCGCGCGCTAAGCCCGTTTGGTGGCACTTGTTTTGGACGTTTTTACAAACAACAGATTCGTTTTGGCGTTAGAATGAGCACAGTGCGCGCGCTTTTTCTCTTTTTGCTATTAAAAAGAAGAACAAGAGAATAACAAGTTATACAAAACAAGTGTTCCGACGCCATGCTGCATTTTGTTTGACACCCAGTTTTGAAACCCTTTCGAAACCGAAGGTTGTTGAAGGATCTCGGCATGCGCGCGCGACGACGCGCGTGAAATCTCGTGACTTCCGATGCACAAGTGCGCGCGCACTGCGTGCTTCTAGCAAAGGATGGCGGGGGGGGGGATCGAACAAGGCTGGGCTAAGATGGCATGAATTCGTATTTCGGATGAACGATGGGGCAGAACCACATGTGACTTGCGACGCAAAAAGGTGTGCCGACAAAGCCGGGGAAGGGGAGAGTCTCTGTTCTTTGTGGACAGAGGATTCTATGTTGTGCCATGTATTCGGTGTTTTTTGTAGTGCGATCCACGCGGCGCAATCAAGTTCTGTTCGCAGCGAGTTGCCCACTCCACTGCTCTTGCAAAGATCCCACCCACCCGCCCGCCACGTGGTTTGCAAACCTCGCGCGTCTGCGATTGCGATGACTTGGCGCTGGCTGGCGCACCTCTGCGGTCGCCCAGCCCGCGCGCGCGCACGGCGGCCGGGTAGTTTGGCGCGACCGACGCGGCCGCGGTGGCGCTTGCTGCTCGGCGCATCCAGGCGGGCACATGAGTGCGAGTCAGCGACTTTGGCGGGCGCGGTATCGCGGCAACGTCGGCAATTTTAGACGCGAAAATGACGATGATAGTAGCGATGTTGGCGACGATGCTGACAGCGACGACGGCGCGGCCAGTGACGGCGCCGATGCCGATCACGGCGACGACGATGACAGCGTCTTCGCGTTGGCGATGGAGGTTTTGCAAGGAATTCGACATGCGCGCGCGGCAGACGCGCGCGGCTCGCATGGAATTACTCGACGCGGATCGCGCCGCCCCGGCGCCCGCGCAAGGGCGCGCGAACGATTTCGACACGCGCGCGAAGCCCGTTTGGTAGCACGTTATAGAAGGTTTAAGAACCCATGGCTCTCTTTTGAATTTGCAAGAGCGCGCGCTTTTGATGCACATCAGCGTTGTGAAACCATTTGTTGATGTATGCATTTTGCATTCGATTTTGACATCCTTCCGAATCCAAAGGTTTCTGAAGGATCTCGGCATGTTCGCGCGAAGACGCGAGCGCGTGCGTTTTTTCTTTTTTGCTTTCTCGCGACGGCGCGCGCTGAGGGCGTTCGAACGATTGCGACGTGCGCGCGCGAACCCCGTTTGGTCGCATCTTCTGAACATATTGCAAACCCATGGTTTTCAAGAGAATTCGCATTGCTTAATTTAATCATGGGTTTTGTAAATCCGCGTTGCGATACCTTGTTATTTTTAGGTTTTTCTTTTTGTTTCGATTTTGAAGTCCTTCCGAAACCTGAGGTTTTTGAAGGATTCGGGCGCGCGCGCGACGACGCGCGCGCGCACTTCGTCCCGTTTTCTGGGAGGCACTCTTGAACACACTTATGGTTCTTGATGGACGAGTGCGCGCGCATAGGTTTCTGATGCATGTTGCAGAGGATGGCGGGGGGGGGGGGGCGATGCCGGCCTGGCTGGAGTAGTATGAGTTCGCCGGTAGGATGGACAGCGGGTGAATCCCACGCGTTTTGCATCGGTTCCCGGGGGGCCTTTAACCCCGATGGGGGGGGGGGTCATGTTCTTTTTAGGAAGGAGAATTGATTTTAACATACGGGCTGACGCATCCCATGCCCTTGCAGAGATCCCACCCACCCACCCGCAACTTGGTTTGCAAGGCCCACGCGGTGGCGATGGCGATGCGCGCCTGGCGTTGGCTGGGGCATATCCGCGGCCGCGCCAACCCTTCCACGCGCGCGCAGCAGCCAGCTAGTTTGGCGCGGCCGACGCGGCCGCGGTTGCGCTGAACGCTGGGCGCATCGCAGCGGGCGCGTCTCTGCGAGTCGGCGACTTGGGCGGGCGTGGTATCATGGCAACGCCGACGACGGTAGACGCGACGATTACCGCAGCGATGCTGGCGACGATGCTCGTACCGACGAAGGCGCGGCCAGCGCGGGCGCCGTTGCCAATCGCGCCGACGACGATGACGGCGCCCTCGCGTCGGCGATGAAGGTTTTGGAAAGTGCGGCATGCGCGCGCGGCCGACGCGCGAGAGTGGCCTGCCTGATTTTATTTAACGCGGATCGCGCCCCCCCCGCCCCAGCGCGCGCGCGGGGGCGCCCGGGTGATGCTGGCATGCGGCGCCAGAGGCCCGCTGGGCAGAATCCAATTGAAATGTTAACGATCATATGGTTGTCTTAAAAATTCGCACGCGCGCAAGTTTATTTGGACAGCTGATGCGGCGGAACCATGTGTTTTTGAAATGTATGTCGGACATTCTGTTTTGAACTATGTTATGAAACCGATGGTTTTTGCAGGATTTCGGCACGCGCGCGCGCACTTCGTTTCGCTTGCGCAAAGGATTCTCGCGACGGCGCGCGCGCGCAGGGGCGCTCGAAAGATTTCGACGCGCGCGCGCGAAGGCCGTTTGGCAGAATTGTCTGGGCACGCTGACAAATCATGGTTTTCCCTTGAAGAAAACCGCAAGATCGCGCGCGTGCGATTGTTTTGCGTAGCATATATATATATATATATATATATATATATATATATATATATATATATCCATGTCTGTATACATATATATATATATATACATACATATACATATATACATATTTATCATATATTTATATGTATATATATGTACAAGGCTGCATTGGCGCTTCGCGCCATGCGCCTTGTTCCAGACGCTTCCCTGGCAAAACACTCAATCATCGCTTGTGGTAGCATAGGGATTTGAGGGTCTGCACGGGCGACCGGCGCCTGCTGACACCGCCCTCGTCCGATGCACTTGCACGCTTGTGCGCAGGCATGCTTTCCTATTCATCGTCGTTCCATGTCTTAGCTCCCCCCGTTGACCTCCTCCTGTGTGTTCCGCCAGTCATGGGGGAAGGTATAGAGAGGATTTGCGTTTGGTTGTTGATCTGCCAATTCGAAGGGGTCTCCCTACCCATTCTGTCCTCCTTACCTCCTCTTCCGTCCGTAGCCATTCTGGCTCAAGCTGCGGCTCGCCTTGTATTAGGTTCGATTTGTTTTGATCTTCGGTTGCTTCCATGGCCGAGGAACTCATTGTTCGCCTCCATGGCCAGGCTCTGCGCATGATCTGCGACACCACGGGTCGCGACTTCGCTGGCCTTGGTGTGGCCGCACGCACGCTCTTCAAAGACAAGTCCCGGCGGTCGTTGCGGCGGAGGTTCGAGCACGTCGACACTAGCTTCGCCCTCGTTCGGCACATCAACCGTGTCAAATCAGAGTTCCTCCTGACGGAGCTCGCCAATATGCCGGGCCAGTCTGGTGGCGTCGTCTCGCCGAACCTGCAGGAGGAGCACCGGCCTCGCGACGGTACTGATCCCCATCATCGGCTTCAACTTCCTGCAGGTGCTACTCGCGATCTGAATGTTCCACATGGCGCTGATGGTGCTGTTTCCGCCGAGCGACTCGTGGACGTTCATTGTGACCTTCCTCCCGAGACGCGTGAAGCAGATCGTGCTGGTCCACGTGATGACGACTCGCCTCCAGTTCCTGATGCTGCTGAGCGTGTCGTGGATGTACCTGGTGACTTTCCTCGCGAATCGCGTGAAGCTGTTCGTGCTGGTCGACATGGCGACGGCTTGCCTCCAGTTCGTCATGCCTCTGCTGAGCGACTCGCGGATGTTCGCGGCGACCTCTCTGCCGAATTGCGCGAAGTTGTTCGTGCTGGTCGACTCGGCGATGTTTCGCTTCAGGCCGACTATCCCTCGGGGCCAGATCGTGATGCGCCTGGCGATGCCTTTCCTGATGGCGACGGCGCCGCCAATGCGATGCCCACGTTCAGCGTGTCCGCCGCTGGCTCCCTGCACAAGGTGGTGATTTACAAGCCGTGCCTCTGCGCGGCCACTACTCCAGAGGATGTTTTTCCTCCTGCTGTCGAATCTCCTGGTGTTCCTTATCGAGCTCCTCGCTGTCGTGCGTGCGCTCTGTTACGGAGCTCATCCAGCGCGAAGCGGGCAATGGCGTGCCGATATTGTAGGCAGAGCGCCTACTGGGACTCCTGAGAGCTTTCTCTTCCCCCCCTCCGTCTGCTTTTGTCTGGCTGGGTGGGGGAGGGATGATTATGATTATGAGGAGGATGTGGTTGGATGGCTGCTACGCTTGCTATCGATATCTGGATAAATTCGTGAATGGAAGTTTTCCCCTTCCCTCGAATGTTGTTTTCTTGAGCCCTCCTCCCGTTTTTCCCTCGCACATGTCTGAGGTGAGCAGTTTGAGGTTTGAAGTGTTCAACTTTGAACGTTGTTTAAGCGTCCTGTGTTGACGTCTCCGTCCCTGGACGTTTTTGAATGGTGCACTGCTCGAGGCCCTCGAGGTTTCGTGTCCCTTGTTTCTTCGGTCGGGTCCCTTCGCTCGTCCTGTGTCTGGGTTCCTGGGTCCGTCCCTCGTTCCCCTTTTCGGTCCCTTTCGGGCCCCTCGCTCGTTGTCGTCGACTTCGGGCAGGAGTGATTGGCAGACGATCACCCGCGAGCAAATCCAAAAAAACATATTTCCTCTTCCGCCTCCTCCGGGTGTTGAGCTCATCCGTTGAGGAAGTAAGGGGTCTTCCCATGGGTCTCTCTTGGGAGTTTTTTTGGGGGCGTCGGGGTCTTCTGTGGGCAGTCCGAGGCTTTCTGGGGCAGTCTTGGGGCCCTCGTGGGCCGTCGTGGAGCCATGTGGGGCGCCTTTTGAGCCGTCTTGGGGCGATGTCGGTGGCCCATCGGGCCGGAATTGGACGTTGCAAAGGCCAACAAAGCGGGTGCGCAAAAAATGTTTATTTTCCAGAGGGAATGGGGCGTTTTTGCTGCTTTGGGGTTCTTTGAACAGCCTTTTGGGGCGTTTTGGGTGCCTCTTGAAGCGCCCGTGTGCTGTCTTGGGTCTATTTTGCGCCTTCCCGATGACCCTTCTAATCGCCTTGAGTCTGCTCGCAAGGCCTGTCCATGCGCCCTGGGAGGCCCGGAAAGGCCAGCGAACCTTTTCCAAGGGCGTCCAGGGGGTCCCCGAACCGTCCGAAAAGGCGCCCCGGCCGTCCCTTGGAGGAGGATCCGGTTTAGGGGGGGGGGGGTCCGGGGGGGTGGTGGTGGGGGGGGGGGGCCCGGGTAATAAAAATATAAGAATATACATATATATATATATATACCTCTTCCTATATTTTTATAAGGCCGGGCGGGGGGAGAACCCGTCACCCCCCCCCTCCAAAACCGGACTCCCGGGATCTGGGGCTTTGGGACTCTCCGGACGGGCCTCGAAGCGGCCCCCCTGTCCTCGCAGGGCGTTTTGCCAAGCCTTCCCAGCGCACCTAGGGCGATCAGGGGCGTCATCGGAAACCGGAAACGTCTCAGAGACCCCCATGACAGCGCAAGAGTGCTCCAAGAGTGACCGACGTGACCTCAAGATGGCCCAAGAGGCCTCCAGGACGGCCCCAAAGCGGCCTCCCAGAGCACCTCCAAGAGGCACGAATCATGGACTTTTCTGATAGTTTTTGGTGAATTTTGGGGTTCTCCTCTTTTCGGCTTCCCGACGCTCCAAGACGGCGGTCTTCTGGGCGTCCGAAGCCGCCTGGGCGGCTCCAACATCGCCCCACAACCGTCCGAAAGGGCTTCCAGGCAGTCCAAGAGAGCTCCAAAACGGCACAACACGGGTCCAAGATGGCCCTCAGAGAGCCCCATGGCGGCCCACTATGGCCCCAAGACGCCCTCCGAAGCATTCCAAATCGTGACCCGCTCGTTCAGGGAGACCGTGGTTGGAGGCAGGGTGGCCCGAGGAAACCCCCAGAGGCCCCCAGAATACGCCCAGGAGGCCTCCAGAAGGCCTTAAGAAAGCCTGGAACAATTTTTTTTGGGCCCCCAGAGGCTCTCCCAGGAGGAGCCTCCGCTAAAAAAAGCTGAGGGGGATAGGGAGAATGCGCATGACATGGCGAACATGAGGAAAAAGAAGCACGGAGGAAGGATAACGAAAAACATTATCATAGCGGCGATGCCGGAAAAGGCAACAAGGCGTTATCGCTAAATTGTCGGCTTGACCTTCCTGCTATTCCGCCTGCATACCAAACTTCAAGGACCAAGGTGCATGGCGCGAAGCTTCACTGCAGTCTTGTGTATGTATGTATATATATGTGTGTATATAAGCCCCTCTCGGCTCTGGCGATTGCGGCGGGGCTGGTGGAGGCGCCAGGTGGGCGCCAAATGTCCGCCATGCGATGAGGGCACCGCCGCGGCCGTGCTCCCGAGGGAGCCGTGGCATGATGGCCGCTCGAGTGTCCTTCCTTTCGCTCGCGGTCTTCAACCCATTCAGCCTCGTGGGCACTCGCGGCGAGGAGGTCAGTGCACAGCTTAAACAGGTGCACATCGTCGCATGCCCTGGCACAAAGATCCCGAAACATCCTCATAGAGCTCATCACACTCAGAACTACGATCACCACACGGCCATTCACTTCGGCTACGGCAGGCCCAGCATGCACATCAACAATTCAGCGGGTTGCGCGATTCTCCTGAACTCGAGGTTCAAGGCCAGACATATCAAGGACATCACATGCCCGCCCCAGGAACTACTTGGACGTGGGGGCGCTATCACTCTCGAGCAGGGCGCGACCAAGCTCAATATCATCGTGGCATACTCCCCACCAGCCCCATGGGATAAGAAGAAGGTCCCGCAGTGGAGGGCCACAATGACGAAGCTGGCAGCATGGGTACACACAGAGTTGTTGTCTACGCCATCGAGATTCACTCCGACCGTCATGATGGACCTGAACGATAGATTTGCCATGGGACCCGACGGTGACGAGACGGTCGGCTCCTTCCCTACTGGTCGCGAAGGCGAAGCGGGCAAACTATATCATATGAACATGCTCAACAACTACATGGCGGTGGCGAACACTTATTACGAGACGGGCCCCACATACGTGGGCAGATTCCCCTCGGTCACGGATTACATCTTCATGCCCACTGGCCTGATCTCACGGATTCAGAGCTGCCGAGTTTGGAACCATTCTGCTTATGCTCTTCAGATTTCAAGAAAGTTCAAGGATCACAAGCCCCTCGTCATCAAGATCGAGGCACCCCCATCATGCCACACGGAAGGCACGGCAATCCAGCATTTCGATCGAGACGCACTGGCACTGGATCTGAAGGAAGGCAACAAACGTGAAGAGTTTCCCAACAGCCTCGAGGACCAGCTGACGACCCACGCGGAGTTGCTCGACACCTACCTGGACTACGAAGACGGCACATATCACTGGGGACTCACCATGCAGTGCTTTCGCGACGCGGCCTTGGAACACTTCCCATTGCAAGTACGACGGCCACAATGGTATAAGGAGGCTCGCGCCGAAAAACTCACTAAGCTAAAACAACGAGCCGACCTTCGTATTCAGCGGTCTCAGATGGAAGAAGCTAATTCACTGGAAGAGGAGATCGAAAACTTGGACACACACATCCGCAACCTCAGCAAGAAGCTTACTCGACACATCAAGGACACCAATCACAAGTACACAGAGATTCAGTGTGAAGACTTATGGCAGGCATGGCGTGATCGACGGCTCGCAGAATGTCATCGAGTCACCTAAGGCATGCTACGACACCGACTACGAGCGCGACGGCGATTCTATGGCATATTACCGAGCAGCAGACCGAGCACCTACCAGTGGCAACAGTTCTTGGAACGACCAGGCGCTGAAGGAGGCTTACTCGCAGTACCGGCACCAGTTCACGTACCGACACGCGCCGAACTCCTACCAGAGCCGTCTAATATAGGATGCAGGCCAAATGCCAGCTCGGTTGCCCTTGGGGATCTAGGTTCCGTGCCGCCTCGTCGCCTCTCTCATTTGCTGGATGCCTCGAACCCCCAGGTCCAGGCCCCGCCAGGCCAGGAGGCCCACTCACGGAGGCACCACGCCCTTCTTGGGACCACGCCCGTCTTGGGTCCACCACGGCCCTACAACCAAGGCATGGATGAAGCAGAGGCCCCGTTCGATGATATGATGAACCAAGACGAGCCCGACATGCCTTTCGAAATGGGCCCACCTACGCCTATGCCGAGCACACCACCTCCTACGGCACCGAGTGCAGCTACTTCGACTTCGAATATCACGCCCGCGCCCAGATCGGCAAACCAGGGCCTCCAGCTCAACTTCATCACCGAGGCCGTCGACGAGCTGGCAGCAGTCACGAAACTCCTGGGCAAGGCAAAAAGACGGAAATATGTGCCTCCTTTCTCGGTCCCAGCAGAAGTATTACTCATGGTACTCCAACCTGAAGTACTACGACGACCAGGGAGGGCTCGAGGGGGGATCGGTGCTTCCAACGCGCCCGTCGCAGATGAAGACCCCTCTCGGCGAAAGCTCCAGCTGTCTCAACAGTATCGACTCGGACAATCGCGCCTACTCGCAGCTCTGGCCCACGTACGACAACACGACCGTGTACCGATGCAGGCTAATACTTCACACAGCTTTCAGTTAGACAAAGGCAAGATGCTCCCTGGGCCAAGTGGATTTCGACTCATACATTGCTTCGACGTCTTCTGGAGATGCTTTTTTCGGAAATCTACGCGAACGAGGCTTCCCTTCTCCACCGCCTGACTACGCATATGGAGGTATTGCACACCGACGGCGCGAATATGGCATGATCGTGACTCGAGCGATGGCTAGCAAGTTGCGCAAAGCAAAAGTTTCCTTCGCAGTTCGCTCTCACGATGGACGGAATGCCTTCGGGTGTACACAGCACGCCGCGATCACAGAACACGTTCTTCCAGCATTTCGAGCAGGTGATCGGCAACTCGCGCAGCAGCGCAGGAGCGAGTCCCAGACCATTGTCGACGCGAGCGACGGCACGCTCCTGATGCGCAACAGGGAAGGAGGACTGATGGGATGCTCTAACGAACCCGACGCCTTCATGAAAGTGCACAACGCGAAGCTGGAGGAGTGGCGCGAAGATACCAAGGCCACCATTTCCAACCTGATGTTACAATCACGCGCGCCAAAGTGGGACCCAGTTGGACCAGTGCCGGATGCGTCTCGGCAGGTGCTCGTGGACGACATTTTGAAGTTTCACATCGCCATCGGGGTCGGCACCAAGAAGCAGGCCATGGACGCACAGGGCAACCTCCACGACGCGACCACCACTGTGAACGACGCGCTGGCCATGATTATCGAGCGAGACCTGGACTCACTACGGCGACATCTTCGGACTGGCGGATTTGGACTGAATGAATCTAAGGAGGAAATCGTTCACAGCATCCCCTCTAAGTTACAACGCCGAGCTTTCTTCGACGACAACCGAATCAACTGCCGCAAGCTCACCTCCATGAAGCACGTGGGAGGTATGTTTGACGGAAAGGACACCTTCGGCGCAGAAAGAAATGCACGCCTACGAGCTGCTAATTCTGGATGGAGTCAGTATCATCATTTCTGGTTCAGTCGTGCTCCGAGACGATTAAAAAGATTGGTCTTTCAGGCAGTGGTCTACGAGGCAGCGATCAGTGGCGCCGAGACTTACTACTTGCACACGACCGACTACAAAAAACTGGACACTACCCTGGGCAAGAAATTTCGTGCTATGCTGAAGGGCAAAGGTTGTATCCGCACCCATGACCGCTACAAGTCGATATCGGCAGCTGAGGTCTGGCGAAGATGGGAGATTGCACCGAGTTCAATCGAGCTGAAAGTACGACGTCTTAAACTTCTTCAGGGCGCTGCAGCACACCCCGACGACTCCAAACAGATGGTCTCGGTCCTGTTCGGTGAACTCCAGATTGAGCATCACCTACGTGAACTCGAATTGCCCGTGGCACCACGCACGTTAGACGATGACGGCTACATCAACCCCGACGCGCACCTCATCGCTCGACAGTTTTCCACGGATATACAGGACATGCTGGTCCTGGACATCGCCGAGCCTCTGGAATACCTGGACTGGCGAGGCAACATTGTGGAGTTGTTTACAGAGCCCGACGTAGCAGAAGCTTTCTGTGGCGTCGACGTGAGCATGATGAGGGCAGCTTACCTTCGGCGCGCCTTTGCGCCTCCTGGAGCTCTTGCAGAGCTCCCCTCAGAAGTGGCCCCGTCTGACGAGGCCGAACTGTTCGTCTGCGCGCTGAAAACGTCCGAGGGTATCGCATGCATGTCCAAGTGGATGAGCGCACGATCACTTTATGCACACCAGCGGGGACTCGCACCAGGGGGAGAACATGGTATGTGCTGCTTATTATCACAGCTCACGATCACGAACGAGTGTATCAGATGCGGTACTACATTCCCTACACGTGTGGGAGCACAACGTCATATCACAGCTGCATGGAAATCACACATATGTCGCACGGATCAGACATGGGCACCATATCCTATCACGTCCCCGAAGACACTAACATGTCCAGTATGCTACCAGTCCTTCGAAGAGTACAGCACGATGCGCGCGCATCTCCGTAGCCATCTACCTCAGGGAGCACTGGGGACTCATACGCTCTCACTGCCACAGCCTACGCCGACGCCTACACCAGCACCGCAGCCAGACATCGACGATGGCACCAGGCACGGCGAGCGTCCCGACACCAGCTCGAGCGGGTTGGCGTGCCCCCATGGAGTCCTCAGCAGCGTCTGGGAATGGTGGAGCGCGCGGAAGGCCAGAACGCTCACGGAGCCAGCCACGCAAGGGTCAGGACGGAGCAATGGACGAGGACCCGAAGTTCGACCCCAGGAAGGTGACCCTCGCTCGAGTTCGGCGCCGCCGAGGAGCAGGCTTCAAGCCGAAGCAGGCGCCGACGATGTCCCAGGAGATGAAAGACCTGCTTCTCATCATCCTCCGTGCGACGTACCAGAACACGAAGCAGGTTCGCGAGCTCAAGGGCTGCATCGTCACGACAGTGAAAGTGGAAGACAAGGATCCCTTGGTCGAGGCCATCGAGTTGGAGAACCGCAACTACGCACGCATGCTCCGCCAAGAAGGCGACACTCACGGAAAGGGCCCCCTTGCCCCAGGCGCAGCCATGGCGATGATCGAGACTCTAGCCAGCCAGGACATCGGTGCGAAGTGCAAGGAGGAGCTCACCACGGCGCTCCAGCAGATCAACGAGCTCGATGTGTACCAGGCCCAGGATATGTTCCCGATCTGCAGGGTCGAGAAAGCGTACAAGAGCGGCTCGGCGAAGGTCATGTTCACTTGCCGCGACCTCAGCATCCGCCAGAAGATCATGGCCGCTCTCAACAATGCGAACAAGCCAGCCTGTCTCGGACCAGCCCCAGCGGGCTTTGTGGAGGACGAGTTGGCTCTCTACATTGACGTGTTGATGAACGACGAGGCGTGAGTACTACCAGTATGACAAACGACCTTGACCTGGAAATTGACGGCTACTCAATACGGCGCCTCAAAGCGACTTCCACCCATGATGAAGTGCTCCCCCGACTGCCGTTTGTGAGTGCCTCTTCAGATGCTATGGTTCGATTTGCTCTCAGTGGGAATTCCCAAGCTGGTGCATGCAGTGGCTTGGGCTCTAGGACTGCACGACCGCCGACCTGTTCACCACCACCTCCCACGGCACAGGGTGCAGCTACTTCGACTTCTGAGGCTGACGCCACCCGCTCCAGCTCCGTACCTCCTGCTCGAGATAGGCTCGAGAGGAAAAGGCCAGTTGTTTCTGATGTTCGGGGTCCCAGGTCTCAGACCCCCCCGAGTAGACCCCCTACTCCTGCGCCCGCTCGTACTTCCTCTGCTCGTGCCCCCATGCCGCCCTCTCACCCCTCTCGCTCCCCCCCAGAAGCGCGCACCAACCTACTCACCGCTCGGGGAGGGGGGCGAAGCCGAGGGCCCCAGGGGAAAGCTCGGGGTCGGGGTCGCCACCCTCGGTGAGCTGGTCTGTGTGTGCGCCGCTTCCGTGCCGCACTGCTCACAGTCATGAGCTGCGCGGTGCCTAAATGAGACGCCAAAGTGGCGAGCGCCGTCTAGGGTCTCAGCGTATTTCAACTAATACCTGATGTTTGGACCTTTGGACATTTTGGTGAGTGAGTGAGATGTGTGTATATTGACATTCGATTTCGAAGCCTATCCGAAACCGAAGGTTTTTTGATGGATCCCGGCATGCGCGCGCGACGACGCGCGTGCGTGCATTTCGTCACATGTTTTGCACAAGGGATTATGTGATTTTTTGGTTCTTGATAAACGAGTGCGCGCGCGTAGTCACTTTTGGAAAAGGATGACGGCGGGGCTCGAAACGGGCTGGGCTGGGGTGCTGTTCATTCATATGTAGGACGCACGATGGGGCAGACTCACATATGCATTGCAACACAAAAAGGTGCACCGTTCAAGCCGGGATGGGGTGGTGGTGGCGGTGGTGGACTTGATTTTTTCAGAACGGTGAGCTAATTTTAACCAACGTGCTGACACATCCCATGCTCTTGCGAGCATCCCACCCGCCCACCCGCAATTTGGCCTGCAATGCCCATGCGGTGGCGATTGCGATGCATGTTTGGCGTTGGCTGGTGCATTTCTGCGGCCGCTCCAACCCTGGCACGCGCGCGCAGCGGCCAGCTAGTTCAGCGCCGCCGACGCGGCCGCGGTGGCGCTGACCGCAGGGCGCATCCCAGCGGGTACTTTTCTGCGAGTCGGCGACTAGGGCGGGCGCGGTATTATGGCAACGCCGACAACGGACAGCGGTAGACGCGATGATTATAAACAGCGGCGCTGATGACGGTGTTCGCGCCGACAGAAGCGTGGCCAGTGCGGGCGCCGATGCCGATCGCGCCCGCGACTATGACGGCGCCCTCGCGTCGGTGATGAAGGTTTTGGAAGGTATTCGACATGCGCGCGCGGCCGACGCGCGAGAGTGGCCCGCATGAAATTATCTGACACGGATCGCACCCCTACCCCCTCCCCCCCCCCCCCAGCGCGCGCAAGGGCGCGCGAATGATGTCGGCGTGCAGCGCCAGAGGCCCGTTGGGCAGAATTTGGTAGAACCAAGACAAATATTGAATGGCTTATGGTAAGAATTTGCAAAAGCGCGCGTTTTTTTTCTTGATGGCGGGAAACTGATGCTGCGAAACTGCGTTTTTGAATGTGTCTTGGACGTTCTGTTTTGAATTCGCTACGAAACCGACGGTGTTTGAAGGATTTCGGCAGGCGCGCGCGGCGACGCGCGCGCGTGCACTTCGTTTCATTTTCCGGACAGGATTTTCGCGACGGCATGCGCGCAAGGGTGCTCGAACGATTTCGACATGCGCGCGCACGAAACCCACTTGGTAGCATGCCATGTACAGGTTGAAACAATGTATGGCTATCTCCACAATTCGAAAAAGCGCGCGCGCATTTTTTGGTGGAAGTCCGTGTTGCGAAACCATGTTTGTTATACGAAATATATTTTTTTGGGGGGCGGGCTCTCGATGTTGACATCCTTCCGACAACGAATGTTTTATTGAAAGGTTTCGGCAGGCGCGCGCGTGTGCATTTCGTTTTTTTGCATCGGGTTCTCGCGGCGGCATGCGCGCAAGGGCGTTCGAACGATTTCAACATGCGCGCGGGCGAAACCCGTGTGGTAGCATTTGCTGAACATGTTCAAAACACGCCATGTTTTTTGTGTTAAAAAATGAGTGAAAAAAGGGCGCACGTTTTTGTTTGAAAATCGGTGTTGCGAACCCATGTCTGTTGTATATGTTTTGGCGCTCGATGCTGGAATCCCTCCGAAACCAAAGGTTTGAAGGATTTCGGCATGCGCGCGCGACGGCGCGCGCGTGTGCACATCGTCACACGTTTTGCAAGGGATTGTTGGGAACTCGTGTTTTTTATAAACGAGCGCGCGCATTTATCTGTTTGCCGAAAATGGTGGGGGCGGTAAAACCCGGCAGGGTTGGGATGGTATGAGTTCATATTTCGGATGAGCGGTGGGGCAGAATCATATGTAATTTGAAACACAAAAAGGTGTACCGATAAATTCGGGGGGATCCAAATTCTTTCTTCGAAGAGAATCGACGCACGGCAATACAATGCAATGCAAAACAAAACAAACCAACGCAAAACGACGCAACGCAACGCAACGCGAAACAACGCCAAGCAACGCGACGCAAACTATGTGGCGCAATCGAACGGCCGCGACGAGCGGCGACGGCGGCGACGGGGCGGCGACGGCGACAACATGGCCGCCAGACCGACGTCCAGGCCCAGACCACGGGCGGCGACGGGGCGGCAACGGCGACTACACAGCAGCGAGACCGACCTTCAGGGCCAGTTTCTCAAGGGCTCCCAGGAGGGCGCGAAGTTATTCGCGCTTCGCGCTTCGCCGTCCTCCTTCCTCCTCCCCCTCCTCCTCGTCCTCCTCTTCTCCCCCTTGGGGGGCGGCGCGAGAGCGCGAAGTTATTCGCGCTTCGCGCTTCGCGCAGCGCGAAGCGCGAACTTAGGAGCCCTTGGTTTCCTTGAGCACTTGTGAGGACCCCTAAGTGCAAGCACCGTTTCAGGAACATCGGTCATGCCCGGGAGTGTTCGCAACAAGTCGGGCGTTGGTCCCGGTCACATCTGGGAAGAGTTTCAGGAAGATGCTCGGTCACAGTTTCGGCCACTGCCCCAGAAGACTCAACCCACTCCCAGGGACCAGCTTGTCATCCTCAGCCGTTTTTGACGGTGCTGGCCTGGCGAGGGCCTCTCGAGGCCGAGAACGGAGGAACGATTACGCAATCCTCCTGTGTTGGGTCCATCGTTTTCGGGTCTCTCCAAATTCCTTCCTCCCCTCCCTCCTGTCCTCTTCCTTCTCTTCCTCCTCCCTTCTCTCCTTCGTCCTGCTTGCGCCGCCTGGCCACTTTCGTGCGGGGCTCTCTCTGTCGCCGCTTTCGTGGGCTCCTGGGAGGTCCAGCGGAGTCTGTAGTCACAAACGCCACGTCGAGACCACGCGGCTCGCTGCGGGGATGCGAAGTGCGCAGTTGTCGCCACTTCCGCGGGCGCCTGGGAGGTCCCGGGGAGTGGAGTGGTACGCAGAACCCGTTGGGACTTCGGGGCTCCCGTGGGGAGCTGCGAAGTATGCAACTGTCGCCACTTTCGTAGGCTCCTGGGAGGTCCAACGGAGTGGAGTGGTACGCAGACCCCGTTGGGATCTCGCGACTCCCTTGTGCAACTGTCGCCACTTTCGTGGGCTGCTGGGAGGTCCAGCGGAGTGGAGTGGAGTGGTACGCAGTCCCCGTTGGGACCTCGCAGCTCCCCGGGGGGCTGCGAAGTGTGCAGTTGTCGTCATTTCCGTGAGCTCCTGGAAGGTCCAGCTGGGTGGAGTGGTACGCAGATCCCGTTGGGACCTCGTGGGCTGCGAAGTGTGCCATGGTCGCCATTTTCGTGTGCTCTTGAGAGGTCCAGCAGATTCGAGCGGTACGCAGATCCCGCTGGGACCTCGTGGCTCCCGTGGGGAGCTGCGAAGTGCAAAATTGTCGCCACTTTCGTTGGCTGCTGGGAGGTCCAGCGGAGTGGAGTGGTTCGCAGACCCCGTTGGGACCTCGCGGCTTCCGTGGGGCTGCGAGGTGTGCAAATCGCCACGTTCGTGGGCTGCTGGGTCCAGCGGAGTGTCGTGGTACGGAGACCCTTTGCGACCTGGCGGCTCACCTGAGGGGCTGCGAAGTGTGCAAAATTGTCGCCACTTTCGTGGGCTCCTGGGAGGTCCAGCGGAGTAGAGTGGCACGCAGACCCCGTAGGGACTTTGTTGCTCCCCTGTACGTAATTGTCGCCACGTTCGTGGGCTGCTGGGAGGTCCAGCGGATTGGAGTGGTACGCAGACCCCGTTGGGACCTCGCGGCTCCCCTGTACGCAACCGTCGCAACTTTCGGCGGCCCCTGGGAGGTCCAGCGGACTGAAGTGGTACGCAGTCCCCGTTGGCACTTCGCGGCTTCCCGGGGGGGGTTGCGAAGTGCGTAATTGTCGCCACGTTCGTGGGCTCCTGGAAGGTCCACTTGGGTGGAGTGTTACGCAGATCCCGTTGGAACCTCGTGGCTTCTCTTGGGGGCTGCGAAGTGCGCAACTGTCGCCACTTTAGTGGGCTGCTGGGAGGTCCAGCGGAGTGGAGTGGTACGCAGATCCCGTTGGGACCTCGCGGCTCCCTCTTGGCGAGCTGAGAAGTGTGCAAAATTGTCGCCACTTTCGTGGGCTGCTGGGAGGTCCAGCGGAGTGTCGTGGTACGCAGACCCCGTTGGGACCTTGCGGCTCCCCTGGGGAGATGCGAAGTGTGAAATGGTCGCCACGTTCGTGGGCTGCTGGCAGGTCCAGCGGAGTGGAGTGGTACAACAATGCGCTCGGCGCTGTTGTTGTTGCTGCTGAACATGTGTGTCCCTCCTAGAAGCTTCTCCCTCTTCCGCACGCTTCTGTCTCCGTTCCCATCCTGCTATTCCTGCATGTTCATGCGTACTCGTGGTAGTTTACATGCATGGAGGGTCCGTCAACATATTTGTAGTGAGCGGTCCCACATAATCGCATATTTACAGATCTACATGTACAGTTATACTTATTTACACATGTATGTATATGTATCTCGGCTTGCGATGAGAAAGGATTGAGTAGTCACCAGGTAGTTCGCACATTGAGTATTTGGGACACCTTCCTGATAGAGACGAAGCTACGTGAGAGGATCGGCGATTCGCACTATTGGTATTTTTGTTGTCTCCACACGAGGGCTTGCTGCTGGTCCCGCCCGCGGGCCTCGACACCGACGCGCCGCCGTCCGATCCGGCGCCCGCCGGGCCCGCGAGGAGGAAGCCGCCGTGACGCTAGCGGGGCATGATGGAAACGGACGTCCTGAGGTTGTTCCCCTGAGATTCGCGCGTTCTATTGTTTCACTCGTGGCGTTTTCAGCCAGTTTCGGGCCCCGGGGCCATGCCCTCAATACCTTGTAAGTTGTTTTTTTGTATCCTAAGTTATAAAATAATTCCTTTTCGATGATCATGATGATAATGTTTATTGTGTAGCTTTGTCTCTTCCAAGAGAAGTCAAACGTTAAATCGTCGACACTATGGTATTGAGGTTCAGTCAAATTTAAACGTGATCCCTTACAGAATAATGTTCAAGTTGACGTCTGAACAAGCTCACTATCTCACTCACCGCAGCATCTGCTTTCGCATAGGGCCACGAAACGCGCGAGGATTGTGCCGACATGGGCTCGGGGCGGCTTGCGCCGAAGTCCTCGCGGATCGGTCCTTCTATTCCCTCCCACCTTCCTCGTCCTCGCCCTCGTCCGTCGTCGTCGTCCGTCGTCGTCGCCCGTTGTCGTGGTCGTAGTCGTCGTCGTTCTCGTCGTCGTCGTCGTCTGTCGTCGTCCGTCGCCGTCGTCGCACGTCGTCGTCGTCCGTCGTCGCCCGTCGTCGTCGTCCTTCGTCGTCGCCTTCGGTGCGTCTCGTCGTCGTCGTCGCCCGTCGCCGTGGTCGTCGTCGTCGTCGTAGTCGTTTTCGGCTGTCGTCGTCGCCCGTTGTCATCTTGTATATTGCAAGATACCGCGCGCATGTATCATCTCATGTGCTGGGTCGAGCGCGCCCGCCACGCCCCCTGCCCTGGACGCCATACCCATGCAGGCGTCCTTCCAGGTACGCCGCAATCGCTCGCGCGCCCGCGCCGACGTCACGGCCGCGGACTATCAGGTGGTCATCCGCTTCCTCTGCGAGGAGCGGATGGGCGCCGCGTGCGCGGAGATATCTCTTCTTGGTTACTATATTTGTGTTCCTTGTAAACAAGATACATCGTCTGCATTCCCACCGTAAGTGCATCGTGCTGCTTCCACTGCGTACTCTTCTATTTCCCCCCCTGTGAACCACTTCTGGCGCACTCTCAGGCGGTCGATGTTTATATTCTGATGTTTGTAGTTATGTATCTTGATTTTCTGCATCGCTGCACTTTGTGCATGTTGCATATGACGTTGCCCTCGCGCGTGTAATTCCCGCTGGGCGCCTCGCGCACTTCGACGCCAGCGACGCCAGGGACAATGCAACCTCCATGGCGGCCCCCGACCAGATCAATGGCCTGCTGCGCCGAGACCGCCATGGGCAGGCCGTTCTGCAGCCCGACGCGGCCATCAACCAGGCGCGGCCGCGGGGGGCGACGCGCAGCACTGGGGCGGGCAAGCAATGGGAGTTCGATGCTGTTTTTTTCCCCACATCCTGAGTGGGGTTCTTGTTTTCCCAGAACACCCTCTCCTTCTCCTCCTCCTCCCGCGTCCTTCTCCTAAACCATACCATACCAAGCCATACCATACCAATACCTTACCATACCAATACCATACCACGCCATACCAAGCCATACCATATCAATACCATACCATACCATACCAATACCATACCATACCATACCATACCAAACCAATAACATCCCAAGCCGTACCAAGCCATACCATACCAATACCATACCATACCAATACCATACCAAACCACGAACATAACAGAACAGCAACCCCCTCCGTGCCCCTCCCACCCCTCCCGGAGGACGCTATTCGAAAACCCTCCAGGGAGGCCCCGCCTGAGCGAGGAGGGTATTCGCATCACCTGTTATTTATCAGGTTTCGTGCCCCTCCCACCCCTCCAGGGAGGCCCCGCCTGAGCGAGGAGGGTATTCGCATCACCTGTTATTTATCAGGTTTCGTGCCCCTCCCACCCCTCCAGGGAGGCCCCGCCTGAGCGAGGAGGGTATTCGCATCACCATGTTATTTACAGGTTTCGTGCCCCTCCCACCCCTCCAGGGAGGCCCCGCCTGAGCGAGGAGGGTATTCGGAATACCATGTTATTTACAGGTTTCGTGCCCCTCCCACCCCTCCAGGGAGGCCCCGCCTGAGCGAGGAGGGTATCGGAATACCATACTATTTACATGGTTTCGTGCCCCTCCCACCCCTCCAGGGAGGCCCCGCCTGAGCGAGGAGGGTATCGGAATACCATACTATTTACATGGTTTCGTGCCCCTCCCACCCCTCCAGGGAGGCCCCGCCTGAGCGAGGAGGGTATCGGAGGTTTCGTGCCCCTCCCACCCCTCCAGGGAGGCCCCGCCTGAGCGAGGAGGGTATTCGCATCACCTGTTCAGGTTTCGTGCCCCTCCCACCCCTCCAGGGAGGCCCCGCCTGAGCCAGGTTTCAGGTTTCGCCCCTCCCACCCCTCCAGGGAGGCCCCGCCTGAGCGAGGAGGGTATTCGCATCACCTGTTATTTATCAGGTTTCGTGCCCCTCCCACCCCTCCAGGGAGGCCCCGCCTGAGCGAGGAGGGTATTCGCATCACCTGTTATTTATCAGGTTTCGTGCCCCTCCCACCCCTCCAGGGAGGCCCCGCCTGAGCGAGGAGGGTATTCGCATCACCTGTTATTTATCAGGTTTCGTGCCCCTCCCACCCCTCCAGGGAGGCCCCGCCTGAGCGAGGAGGGTATTCGCATCACCTGTTATTTATCAGGTTTCGTGCCCCTCCCACCCCTCCAGGGAGGCCCCGCCTGAGCGAGGAGGGTATTCGCATCACCTGTTATTTCTCAGGTTTCGTGCCCCTCCCACCCCTCCAGGGAGGCCCCGCCTGAGCGAGGAGGGTATTCGCATCACCTGTTCTTTCTCAGGTTTCGCGCCCTCCCACCCCTCCAGGGAGGCCCCGCCTGAGCGAGGAGGGTATTCGCATCACCTGTTATTTATCAGGTTTCGTGCCCCTCCCACCCCTCCAGGGAGGCCCCGCCTGAGCGAGGAGGGTATTCGAATCACCTGTTATTTATCAGGTTTCGTGCCCCTCCCACCCCTCCAGGGGGCGAGGGCAGGGCAGGGGCGAGGGCAGGTCGGCAATTTCTCTACAAAATGTTGCTTGATCCCGCTAGCCCAAAAACATCATTATGTGGGGAACTCCGTTAGCATAATTTGTTCTCATCTTGATGTTTCACGATGGCGCGCTGCGGCCGCCGCGCGCGCGGGGGGCGGGGGCGGGGGGGAGGGGGCGAAGGGGGGCCAGGGCGGGCCAACGGGAGATCAGGGCAGCAACGACGAAATCGACGATGACGGACATGGCAGGCGAAAAAAGGCGGACGGCGACGACGGGCGACGAGGAGCGGCGGCATAATGCGACGACTACGATCGCCACGGGCGACGGCGACGAAGACGAGAGCGACTGGCGACGACGGCTATGCCGAAGCGCAGCTGCAGGACTGGCTGAATTTCATAGAGGTCACGGGCGAACATGTCTCCCGCGACGTTGCGTGGTATCAGGCGCCGCGTGCGTGTTTGTTCGGTTATCCCATGTTCTTATTTGGTGTATCTTCGTGATTTTGCGTGCGATCGATTGCAGAGTCGCGCGTTCCGTGCATCTTCGGTCTTCTCCGTTCGTGAATGTATCTTCCATCGATGGCGCAGGCCCCCCCCGCCCGCGCAGCCCGCGGCGCCCCCTGCCCCGCGGCGCACCCCGCGGCGCGCTGCCCAGGCAGCTGGCGAGGCAATTCAGGGAGACGAAAGGTCGCGCGAAGAAATCCAGGCTGATCGAGCAGCAGGTGGCCGGGGCCCATCGCTGCAACCCGCGCCGCCCACCAGTGCCGCGGGGGCCCGCGGGGGGGGGGGGGGGGGGGGGCGGGGAAGTGAGGGGCGTTTGGGGGGGCGCACTCGCCAGCACAATCTTAGAGGGCTGCGCGGGGGCAGGGGGCCAGTGAGTTGCGCTGCGACGCAGGGGCGCGCGCTGCAGCGCGCGTCGCCGCCCGGTCGACGCCCGCCGGCAGGGGTCGCATTGAGATGATATTACACGTCGTCGAATTGGGCCCTTGCCCACCGCCGTCGCCGCCGGGGGGGGGGCGCTTAGATTGGCTATCGAGGATGGGCGCTCCGTTGCCTCGTCGCTCGAGGAATTCTTCCGGCTTCGATCTGTTCGCGTCGGCGCGGGGCGGGTCATCAGTCCCAGTTGGTAGTTTCGGCCAGAAGCGTTCGACTGAGACGCCCAGGGTCGCCGATCCCACTTGGAAGGAGGGGGAATCCGAGGAGGGCCAGGAGACGGGCCGATGGGGCAGCCAAAGGCAGGGCCAAGGGGATGGACAGAGGAAAAGGGCAACAGGGCTGCGGAGGGGAAGGCGAACGCCAAATCGAAGGCTGCCGCGATGCCTGGGGGGAGGACATCGGCAGCGTGGCATCCTGCTTCTCATGATGCGCAGTGTTGCGCTGGTTTTCTGGGCGCGTGGCAGGTTGCGCCGCCGCGGCGTGCATTGCTCGCGCTGCGCCTTAACGCATCTATCTCGGCCCCCGCGCGCGCGCTCAGCCCCCTCGAGGGCTCGAGGGCCGCGAGGGTTTGGCGGGCGCGTGGAAGTTAGAGCGCCGCCGCGCTTGGCGCGCCGGGAGGACGAGGTCGACGGCTGCGGGGCAGGGGGGGGCCGAGGCGTCTGCCACGGCAAGCGCACTGGCAGCGAAGAAGAAAGTTGAGTTCTACAAGAACTGGGGCGAGTGATCGCGGCGAGCGCGCGCATGCGCCCGGGGCGAGTGGCCGCGCGCAGGGAAATCCCGCGCGCCGCGACACATGGCAACGCGATGTTTGTGCGGAGGCCAGCAGTTTGCCGTCGTTGGTCGCGGGTAGTTTGGTTGCAGGTTCAATGAAGTTACAGCCGAACGTCAATGTGCATTGTTTGTAGTTTGTCCGTCGTTGGCTCCGTGTAATTTGTCTGTAGTTCCGGCGAAGTTTCAATCAGGCGGCAATGCGCTTTGTCTGTAGTTTTCCCGTCGCTGGCTGCGCGCCGTTCGGTCGTAGTTTCGGCGGGGTCCCCACCGCGCTGCGCCATGCGCGCGCGTTGCCAGTGTTTCATGGAGCGCAGTTCGCGCGCAGTTTCGGTTCGGGCCCAAGACAGCTGCCGATTGCCTGAGTCGGCGGCGCATGTATCTGGAGCGGCGCATAGCTAGGTGCCTCGCGAGCGCACTCCACGTGAATCAGACAGTTGGCCGCGCCAATCAGGTCCACGTCGGGAAGGGGCCGCCGGGGCAATCAGACATTGCCGAGTGATGTGATAGCCTGCAGACGCCCTGACGTCTTCCTCCTACTTCTTCTCCGCGCCCTGCTCCTCGCCCGCCTTGCCCTGCTCCTCCTCGCGCTCTTCGTCGCCTCCCCAGCGCGCCCTCCTCGCCCGATTTCACGGGGCCGCCTGCGCGGGCCCGTCGATCCTCTGATGCGCTCGCGTTCGCCCGCGGTTTCCGTTCCACTCCACCTTTTGATGTTCGGCGCCCGCCCCCCCGCCCCTCCCCCGCGCCCGTCGCCCTTCTCCCTCGCCGCAGCAAGCCCTCGTCCTCGGCGCGCGCCCGCGGCGTTCAGCGCTCGTGGCGCTCGGGCGACGCCGCAGGCTGCGCGCCCTGCGGCCCCGCGGCCCCGTGGCAGCGGCATGTGCTGCGATTGTTATATTTCCCCCCCGCCCGGCCCCAACGCCGCAGCATCTTCGCCGCCGGGGCGCGGCGCCGGGGCGGGGGCCGGCGGGGCTGCGAAGGGCGCGGGGCGCGGGGAAGTGGAATATTCGTCGGGCCCTCATCCCGCGCTTGGCGACTTGGCGCCCACTGGGCTCCCGGGCGCTGCCCATCAAGAACTTCTGCCGCGGGGCCCGCGAGAGGCAGCGGTGAGGGTTGCGGCATCTTCATTTGTTTATGCAGCAGGATGCGCGACTGAAAGCGCGCGCTACCGCGCGTCTCCATGTAGTATTGTTCTTGCTTGTGTAGGAGCGGCGCCGCGTTGGCCGTCGCGCGTTGAGCGTTCCGCGCGTGGTTATTTTAAGTCCCTGCCCCCATTCGGGCCGTCGGGCCGCCCGCGTCGCGCATGCCGCTGCTGGTCGTTGCGCGAATGGGGGGGGGGGGGGGCGCGGGGGGCAGCCCCGCGCAGCAGCACCTCTCGGACCTCGGCGCGGAGGGCAATTCCAACCTCTGGGTCAAGCGCATCGACCCAAGCTCGGATCCCGCGGTTTCGTTGCTCTGCTTTGTTCATGACATGCTCATGGCGCATTGGTCGATATAGTTTTCGAACGGCTGGCTATTGCGAGTGCGTGCCTTGGCCATGTTCCGACCCACCCCCTCCAAAACATGCCCGTAGGAGTATGAACTTACATGGTATTAACCAACGCCCGATCCGACGATCATATTATTTCCATGGCCCGCCGCGCACTTATCTTGCAGGGCGATGGGCCGACGCGCCATCTCAAGTATATTTCTTTTGCCGGGGATCGCCGTGCCTCGTGAAGTTCGAGGCGGAGGGGGCCGCGGCGAGCGCGCTCAGGCGCCTCCACGGGGCCCGCATCCATGGGCTCTGCAGCGGCGGCAAGCTGCTCGCGGCCACGCGCGCGTGGGCGGGCGCGGGGTGGATCGCGCATGTCATCGCGTCTTAGCGATGCGAACGTTGCAGCGCCCATGCGTTGTGTAGCATCTGCGCGCAACTTGCCAGATGCGTGCAAGATGCGTTAGGGACGCACGCGATGCATGTGCACAAGTGGTGCATGATGCGGGCTGCAGCGCGTTGGCGCGCTTTTCGCATTGCGACGCGCGCGACGGTGGACGAGCAGGGGCAGATTGTGTTTGCGGTTTGCGCGCTTATCTTTGCGCGTGCATGTGCGGGGAGTGGAGATGTCGCAGTATCTTTGCACGTGCTAGCGCGGTTAGTGGAGATGCAGCAGTATCGGTCCACATGGTAGCGCAGGGAGTGGAGATGTCGCATCGCGGGTCAGCCGACTCTTTTGCCGCGCCGAGATGCCCGCCACCGCGCGGCCCTGCTCCGCCCCGCGGCCCCCCGCCGCCGCAGCTCAGGCCGCCGATCCTGGCGCCGAGGCTGGCCCCGCGCTCCTGCCGACCAGCAGGTTCGGAGCGACGCGCGCGCGCGTGCGCCGCGCGCCGTTCCACCCGCGCTCCCTCCCAGGGCGCTTGGGCCCTGGGCCGTTCGCACTGCATCAGCTGCAATTGCCGCGGCAACTGCCGCCGCGCGCGTGCGTTTCTGGGCGCGCGCGACGGGCCGCCGCCATCTGCGGCTCCGCCGCCGCCCCCTGGGCCGCCGCCAGCGAGGGCCCCGCCGTTGCCCAGGCGGCCCGCGCCTCCTTCGGCGTTCCCGCCCGAGCATTTCAAGCGCCCCCCGCCGCGCGCCGACGGCGGCGGCCGCGACGACGCTGCCGGGCTCGGCAGCAAGCGCCCGGGCACGGCTGCGGCGCCGAAGAGACAGCCGCTCTGCTGTCGCTTCGCGTCGGCTGGTTTGACGCGGCAGAGGGGGGGCAACGGGGCGGCGACGAGCGATGGGGGGGCGTTGCGGGGGGCGCTGGGGCAACCGCCCAGACCGCGCGCGGGTTGCGCGGTAGAGCGAGCGATAGCACGATTGTGATTATATGTGTATGTATATTTATATGTGTGCATATTGTTGTGCGTTGATGCATCTCGCGTTGTTGCGACATGTACCTTGTCGATCTCGGGGAACCCGAGCCACCCCCCAGGCCGCCGCTGAAGGAGCTCGAGCTGGCGGCGGCGAAGGGCGCGGCTGACAGCGGCAAGGGCGGCAAGGCAGGGGCGAAGGATATGTTTTCAGTTGTTGGTTCCTTGTTATTTATATCTCGCGCTCGGTATCTTGCGCGCCGACGCGGCCGGCGCCCATCTTCTCGCCCGGCAGCTTCTCTCATTCAGCGCCTTGTGGTCTCTCTATTATATGTGGTGATCACCCTCCCCCGCCCGCCTCTCTCATTCGGCGCGCCCGCCAGGGCCTCGAGAGCATGGGGGCGCGGGAGATCGACCTCTTCCTCGACCAGCTGGCGGGCAACGAGACTCCCTCGATGCACGGGCCCATCGGGGGGGCCACTGAGGTGGGGGTCGAGGGAGGGGTCTGCGGGGAGGCAGACGCGCGTGGGCCCAGTGGGGGGGGGGGGGGCAGAAAACCGATGAAGTACATGAGGTGCGAACGCACGGTTCACGACGACTGAGTTTGTCCTGTTCTGTTGCGCGCGCACTCTCCCTCTTCCCCTGATGACGGTTTGAAAGTGTCCGACCCCCCCCGCGTATTGTTCTTTTGACGCGCAGGTTTCCCCGGAGTTGGGTTTTCGCTTGCATTTGATTTCAAAAGGCTGCTCTCGCTGAGGCGCCGGCCTCATTTTCGGGCCCCGCTCGTTCCGAATCGTGCTCCCGCTGCAGCGCTGGCCTCATGTCCGCGCTTCCGCTCGTTCCGAATCGTGCTCCCGCTGCAGCGCTGGCTTCATTTCCGCGCTTTCTCTCGTTTCGACTCGTGCTCCCGCTGCAGCGCTGGCGCCACTTCCCGTGCCATTCCACGGCGTGCAACGCAAGCTAGGTGCGCTCGCGTCATATCTGACATCCTACCCCTCCCTCCCATCCCTTGCCATGTCGCAGGTCCCCTCTCTACTCGCACAGTCGGATGTCGAGCAGAGCAATGATCCCGAAAGGGTACGCGATGCATTGTAGAGCACGGCGTGGCATGGCGTAGAAGAGCACCGCAAAGCGTAGTATCAATCTAGCATTGCATTGCATGCCGTGGCATGGCACGGGAAAGGACGCCAGCGGTGCAGCGGGAGCACGAGTCGAAACGAGCGGAAGTGCGGAAATGAGGCCAGCGCTGCAGCGGGAGCACGATTCGGAACGAGCGGAAGCACGGACATGAGGCCAGCGCTGCAGCGGGAGCGCGATTCGGAACGAGCGGGGCCCGAAAATGAGGCCGGCGCCTCAGCGAGAGCAGCCTTTTGAAAACAAATGCAAGCGAAAACCCAACTCCGGGGAAACCTGTGTGTACAAAAACAGTACGCGGGGGGGGGGGGGTCGGACACTTTCAAACCGTCATCAGGGGAAGAGGGGGAGTAGTATTCATATTGAGTAAATGTGGAGGCAGACGCGCGCGGGCCCAGTGGGGGGGGGCAGGCGCGCGGGGATAGCGCGCGGCATTAGAAAACCGATCAAGCACAGGAGGTGCGAACGCACGGTTCACGACGACTGAGTTTGTCCTGTTTTGTTGCGCGCGCACCTCCCCAATCTGCAAGAGCGTTGCGACGTCAGTGCGCGTGCGAGATGCCGTTGCCATGCCAGCGTGTCTTCGTGGCCCTCGCATTCCGCTGGCATGCTACCCCCAGGTTTCCAGCGCGTTCCGCCTGCTCCCTCGCGCTCGATTCCCTGCGTCCTCGCGTTCATACTGCCCCGTCTCATTGCGCGGCCGCGTTTCCCCGCGCGGGCGGCGGGGGGGGGGCCTGGAGCTCGCGCGTCGGCAGACGTCGCCGCGCCGAAGGCGAAAAAGCGCAGGAGTGTTGGCGCAGACAGGGATCGCTGCCGCGCTGAGGGTGCGAATGGGATCAAGTGTCGCATCTTTGCATGGGCCGCGGTTTCAATGCACGGTCGCGTGTTTTCGTTGTGGCCAATGGTGTTAGTGCCGTTCGTTTTGCATAGCGCGTAACTCGCGGCATCGCGTCACGTTCGAGCCCCGCGCGCGCCTCCTCTGCGCCGGGACAAGGCCGCCTTCGGCGCCGATTCCATGATGAGGGCGACGGCGAATTCAAATATGACGGCGCGGGGGGGGGCCTGCATTGTTCCGGATGTATATTATTGCCTCGCGAGCACGCGTTGAAGCGCATTGAGTTCTTTTGTGTGTGCAGCATAGTGCCGTTCATTCTGCGCCCATGGCATTCGGCTTCCTGAAGAACTCGCGTTCCGGAGGTTTTTCTGTATTTGGGGTTCGTGGAAATCTCTGACCAGCGGTTATTATTGAGCATGTTGTGTTTCTGGGTTTAGTGGAAGATGACTGCGTTTCCTGCGCGTTGTGGGCGTCGGCTCCGTTCTGCGGAACAAGCCGGAGTTGTCTGCTCTCTGAGGATTCGGGATAGACGGCGATGCGCCCATCGTTTATGCACAGTCCGTTTCGGCCAGTTCCAAATTCCAGATTGAGCGTTCTTTCGGGCGCGTTGCATCTGGGGGCTTGCATTGATGATTTCATGTTGTGTCCTGTGCGTGTCGGTGCTGCTGTGCGCTGCGCTTTCCTCATTACTTTCATTCGAGCCCCCGTCTTGTCTTGGGCGCTGCCATGCGCCGCTTGCGACGTTCGGGGCGGGCTGGGAGATCAGCCGGCACGACCGGTTCGACAAAATCATTGCAATGCGGCTGGTTGACTGGTTGACAAACTGGCGCGATCTGCCGCGGTAGACAGAAAAGCTTGCGATAGCGCGAGGGGGTGGGGCAGGGGGGAGCGGGGGGCCCCCGCTGGGCGCTGCTCGTTTCGGATTTTCATCCGCCCACCTCGCCCCCGCCCCCCCCCTCCCAGCGCCTCGCAGAATCACCCCCCGCGGGCCCGACTGCGCGGGGGGAGTTGGGGGGGGGGGCGGGCGCTGAAAGCGCGGGCGGAAAAAAAGTGCAGCGCGAGCTCCCCGACGACTGGCGCGCTCCATTTTTCAACGGCCCCCTGGGGTGCGCCTCGCAGCGCGGCCGCAATCCAGTTGATCATCGCGTTCGGTTTTCGCTGAAGTGTAATGCTTATTGTCAGGTGAATGGAATGGGGCTCGCCAGACGCTCTGAGTCGCCACCGTTGACAGGGGCGGTTCCAAGCGCCAGGTAGCTCGCCCGAGGGTGGCGATGCATCTTGTTCAGACCCGCCGCGCCAACAGCGATCCGCTTTGCATGTCCTCAGTTGGGCTTGGTGCTTCTGTAGCTTTGGACGGTTCGCTTCCGCGCGACTTCCTCCAAGCTGAGTTCTCGACCGATGTGGTTTTCGCTGGTGCATGTAGAATTGGTTAGCGCGGGGCGTCTCATGCCATTAAATTTGTGCAATCTGGCGCCGTGCGAGTATCTTTCAGGTTCAGCACGTAGCGCAGATCGCCTGCGACGACGTGAACGCATTTCCTGACGCGGCCTGCGAGATCCCCGACTTGGAGATTATGGCACATATTGGTGCGAGAAGGAAATGCCCCAATCATGCAAATACCGACCTGGTCAAGATCATGCCAGACCCGAAGTTACCGCAGCCTTTCATGGTGGAAGTGCCCTGCAAAATTTCGGGGCAGGCCATCTTCGGATCGCCCAGTATCCATTTTACCCCCGCGGGAGATGTTCGCATCTTTGCACGGGAACTACAGCGCGCACCGGCACGGGGGAGGGGGGGCGGGGGGGCGGGGGGGGGGGCGAGGCCGCGCGGATGACGAGGCGCTGCGTCGCGGGATCTGCGCATTGATATTCCAACATGTTACGGGATGCATGTATTTATCTTCCAGTCACCGTTTCCCCGCGCTTTTTCCCGCGCGCGTTTTGTCTCGCTCGTTGTCTCGTAGGTTTGAGCCCGCGTGTATCTTTCGATTGGCCCTGTCATAGGATCTCGCGCAAGTTTGGAGCGACGTTGACAATCGCCCCATCATGGTGAGAGACCGCCCGCTGAGGGCGGCCCCAGTTTACGCGGCGCGCGCCGCCCCCGCATCGATTCGCGGAGATGGAGTTCCAGTCGAAGGCGTCGGCGAGAGCGGGCCCGAGGATATCGGCGCCCGAAGTTGGAGCAGCATCGTTGCAGGGCCAGGCGACACATTGGAGACGTGCATATTGATTCCCACCGCATTCAAGCAGCTAGTTGCGAGCGCGAGCTGCGTCGAGACAACGGCGCACACATGGAAAACTATTGAGTGGTCTGCGTGGTGATGTTTGACGGGGGGTGGCCTGCTAGGGGGCGTAATAACGAGGAGCTGCGCAATCTTCGCGGCGGCGTCCTTGGCGGGGGGGGGCCCAGGGCAGTCGCGTTCTTACTTGAAGGTGGCGTTGAATTATTGTCGCAGGCGCCGCGCAGGACAATGCCAACCAGCGCCCCAGGGTCGCATTATCCAGGTATCTCGGCGTCGCTTGCGCGTTGCGAATCGACCAGGTTTCAGTTTTGTTGCGCAGTGGTTGAAAAGGGCTGGTTTGTTCTGGCCGCTCCCGCGACGAGAATTCGTCGCCCCCGGAGCGCGGCTCACCATGGCGCGCGTCCAACGCGCCGCCGCGCGCGACATGCGAAGCCAACGCGACGACGGCCCCAGTCATTGACATGCGTCATGGAGCAGCTTGGGGGGCTGCGCGCTGGGACAGGGAGGAATGGTTGAGAAGGCGCCCAGACCATCATAGCATCAACAAAACGTTCCGTTCGATCCGGTGCTCTGTGAGCACTTAGGTAGCGATCTGTGTGATGACGGTTTCGTGCTGATCATTACTGCGCACGCGATCATGCCTGGCACGGTTGATGCAAACGTTCGCCAGATTCTAGCCTATTTCACTACTTGCTGGATGAACGCCGGCATCACTGGCTACCGCCGCAATTTGAAGCCAATCATGCTTTGCAGCGTTGAGCACCGCTGGGACCGCGCGCCGAGGCTGAAGGGGCGCGCTTGCGAAATGCGCTGCGTGGTCGAAAATTTTGATCGAGGCTTGGGATTTATATTCGGACGAGGATAGACTTCCTCCTGCGTCGTCGTCATCCTTTCTTTTCTCTTCGTGCTTCGTCGTCGTTGTCGTCGTCTTCTTCTCTCCGCCCTCCACCCCGCGAGAACAGCAACTGGCGTTTGATAGGCCCCCCGGCCCCCCATTTCAATGTTCATCGCGCGACCAGCGAAGTTCGATAAAGAAATCGGCACCGCATTGAGCGTTGAAATTTGGGGCCAGGGTGGGGTTGGGGGGAGGTGTGTGGAAGATAACAAGTTGTTCTGTGTACGGGGGGGTAGGGCTTCGTGTGTCTGCAAAAATCGAGGACACCATGGGCGCCTGACATTTTTCCCGCCCCAAGAGGCCCTTGAGTTTTCACGTGCGTTCAGAGGGTTCGCTCACTGTCGGGGTGCTGCGGTCGCGCATTATATTGCCAGGGGCTTCTATCTATTTGACGTCACTGCGAAATCGCAGTGCTAGGCCCGCATATTTGACGACGCCAAACACGTCAACCCTAGGAGGGGGTGGTGTTAAGGTGGAGATACGTTCGTATTCACCATGCAGACTGGCGCGAGCTCGTGTCTGTGCGGCAACAAGGCCTGGCAGGCGAGCAACAACTTGCGCGCTTTGTGCCGGCGCGGTTTTCACGACGCGTTTTTTCTTCCCCAGGATGTTTGAATGACGCATCTTGCTTCGACGCCCCCCCTTTCGCCGCGCACCCTACCCCGCCCCTCGTCTCCGCGCCCTTCCCTATCATGTTCACGGGATGCGAGTGAAAATGGCCAGCGCGACGACGAACGTTAGGTGACGCACGGGGCGGTCGCGAAGATGCGAGCGCGAAGTAACGCGCGCGAGCAGTCAGCGCGAACATACTAGGGGGGCGGAAATGCGAAGGCGCAGGCCGCGAAGATAAAATCGCAAATGTAGCGTTTCCCCTTCCCTCCTTCGCTCCCCCCAGTTTTTCTCCTCGTCCTCCTCCGCCTCCTCCTCCCCCGTTTTTTTCCTTCCCCCCCTTCTCCGTGTCCTCCTTTTCCTCCTTCTCCCTCCTTTTCTCCTCCTCCCCGCCCTCCTCCTCACCGCGGCCGTCGTTGCCCCCGTCGTCGCAATCGTCGCCGTATTCTCAGCTCCCTCGCGCGCGGCCTCGCGGTCCAATTGGGCCGCGGGGCCAATTGGACCACGTGCCCGCGGACGGGTGCAGGGGCGGCGCCTTAGCGGGCCGTTCGGCACAGGGCGGGGCGCGCTCATGGGCCGTCGCCGTCGTCGTCGTCGTCGCCGCGCGTCGTCGTCGGAGGCGGGGGAGGGGAGGACCTTCGATTGTGAAATGCCCCTGTGCGTTTCGAGTGCGTTTTTGGATTTTAGTGGGGGGGGTTCAACGGAGTCGTCGTCGTCGTCGTCGTTTTCGGCGTCGTCGTCGTCGTCTTCGTCCGTTGTCTCCCCTTTCTTTCTCCCTTCACTCCCGTTCCTTCCCCCCCCGACCTCGCTCCCCCCGTTCCCCCCCCTGCCGCTCCCCCTTTCTCCCCTTCCTCCCCGCGTTTCCTCTTCATGCGTTTTCCTTTCTTTTCAGAATGGTGCTCTCGCTTAAGAAACCGCCGCGCCGCGCTCCGCGGCCCCCGCAGGCGTCCATATCCGGAGGTCGGCAATTTCGGACCTCGGGTGGGGACGGTCCAGTTGGGTCCCCTTCCCGCCAATCCCCGTGGGGGTGGCGGATGGACCAGCAGGTTCGCGTCGTCGTCGTCGTCTGTCGTCGTCGTCGTCGTCGTCGTTTGTCGTCTTCGTCGTCGGTCGACGTCGTCGTCGTCGTCGTGAGCGTGGTCGCGGTCGTCGCCGTGCCTGGCATCGTCGTCAGCCAGGTCGTAGTCGCGGTCCTGGTCGTCGTCGTCGCCGTCGTCGTCATTTGCGCCGAGGTCGTCGTGGTCGGTTGATGTCGCCGTCGTCGAGGTCGTCGCCGTCGTCGGTCGATGTCGTCGTCAGCGTCGTGGACGTCGTCGTCGTCGTCGTCGTCGCGGTCGTCGTCGTCGTTGTCGGTCGGCGTCGTGGCCGTCGTCCAGCAGGTTATTCCAGCAGGTCCACGCTCCTCATTCCCATATCATCCCTCCGTCCCCTCCCTTTGCTGTTCGTTAGCCAATGTAGTCTTGGTATCCTCTCTTTCCCCTGCAAGTATTTAATACGGGTGCTCCTGTTTTAAGGCAATAAAGCAAATTAGCGCCTTCATTGCTTAACTTCTTAATGTGTCCAAAAGTTGCATGCGAGTTATTCCTAACGCTGCCACGTGCGTTTGGAATTCGCGATCGTTAAATGTTGCTATACCGGTTTAGTGATTTATTTAATCGCTTCGCTCATTCCGCCGGCCCTGGAACGCTATTTGGGGCCTCTTGGGGCCGTCTTGGGGGCTTTTTGGGGGCATTTTGGGAGCGTCTTGGGGCTCCTTGGCGCGTATTGGGCTCCCCTGGGGCCTCTTGGGGGGCTCTTGGGGGGCCCTTGGGGCGGGAGGGGGGGTAATCGTTGGCGCCCCCCCCCTCGGAGGCCACGATCCTCGTGAGGGGTGGCGAAAAATAGCCTCCCTCCTGGGGATCGCCCGGGGATCAGCCGGGGATCGGCCGGGGTACTTTTCGTCCGAGGCCCCCCAAGGGCCGCCCCGCGCGCGCGAACTAGAAATATTGTTAAGTAGTTACCGGAGATCTTAGCACGCCTCTGGCTCGCTGGGCCGGCGAATTTTCTCATATGCTAAAGTATTGTTAACCTGCGTTTAACAATACATTGCCTGGTCTTCAGGAGGATAGGTCGATCCGTCTCCACAAATGTCGCAGCAACCTTGAGTCGATGGTGATGGTCGTGTTCTTCTGGCGATGCTGAATTTGCTTTGCAACGTCTGACCTGAGGGTTCCCCTTTTTCGGGCTCCTCGGCCCCCCCTTGCGTCGCAAAAAGGGCTGGAATGAGAAAATGATCGTGGAAGGCATTTGGGTGCAGGAACCGCTTCCGTCACGCCAAGGAAGACCCGGCACAGGTCCAGGATTCTGTCGGTGGCACTGGGTGACGAGGAGCTGCTTCCTGGGATGGCGAGCCCCTCGAGCTCTAACTTGCTGTGCCCTCCGGAGGAGGTCTTAAAGGGCCGCCAGGCGGGCACGCAGTCGACCATGGTGGGTCCCGTGCGGCTCGAGGACTGCGACGAGGGCGGCCAGTGCGAGGAAGATTTGCGGTGGCCGCCTTCGAGCAATCCGAGCGGCGCCGTCGAGAACGCGGCGGTTTGCCCGCGCGTGCCGCCGCCGCTGCAGGAACGTGGCCGCAGCAAGGACGTCGCGGGCGAGCTGGCTGGAGTGACCACGTCTGGGTTCTTCGGAGGAGTTTCGACCAGCAGCATCGAGTCCCTCATGGAGGGCAGCTCTGAGTTTCTGTACCAGCTCGTGACGAACTCAAAGTTCGAGCTCTTCTTCTCCACGATGATCCTGCTGAACGCCGTGGTGGTGGCTTTTGCCGTGCAGTTTCGGGGCTTCGACGTCGGCTTCGAGCTGGGCTATCGCTGGTACGAGAGGCCCGCCGTGGAGACTTGGCCCATGGCGGAGTCGTTCTTCGAGGTCTGCGACTGGGTCTTCGGCATTGCCTTCACAGTCGAGCTCGTTCTGAAGGCCCTCGGCATGCGCCAGTACCCCCACGCGTATCTGGCTGACGTGTGGAACTATTTCGACTTTGCCATGGTCGTCCTCTTCTACATCGACGCTCTCGGCGTGACGCCCGTGAAGGCAGGGGTCCTTCGCGTGACCCGCATGGTCCGCTTCGCGCGGCTAGTGAAGCTCCTCAGGGCGACCAACGGTTTTGAGGCTCTCTACCTCATGGTCACTGCGATGAAGGGAAGCCTGGGAGCATTGGCGTCGTCGTGCGTGATCCTGGTCCTCCTCCAGATGTTGGTCGCCTTCTCAATCAATCAGGTGTTGTACACGTTTTACTTCGACAACGAGTTCTACGATTTGGAGGAGAGGCAAGAGGTATTCGCATACTTCGGCACTTTCTCGAGGTCGATGCTATCGATGTTCGAGATGACGCTGGCTAATTGGCCGCCGATCTGCCGGTTACTCCAAGAGAGTGTGAACGAGTGGTTCATTTTGTTCTGCGTCGTGCACAAGCTAACAATCGGTTTCGCGGTCATCGGGGTCATCAATGGAGTTTTCGTCCAGGAGACATTCAAGGTCGCGTCGACCGACGACCACCTCATGATCTTCCAAAGGGAACGCGCCGTGCGCCTGCACAGGCAGAAGATGCTGCGCCTCTTCCGCGCAGCGGACGATACCGGCGACGGGCTGCTCGACATTGATGAGTTCAGCAGCGCCATGGGAGACAGGGACGTGCAGACGTGGATGGCCTCCATGGAGCTCGACGTCAGCGACGCGCGCAGCGTGTTCTCCCTAGTGGACAAGGACGGCGACGGCGTGCTGACTCCAGAGGAGCTCGCGCGAGGCGTGGCATTGCTGAAGGGCTCGGCGAGGAGCATCGACCTGCAGATCCTGCGGAAGGAGCTGGAGTCTCTGCGCACGTTCATCCCGATGGTCCTCAGGACGTGTTGTACGGTAGAGGGAAGCAATTAGTGGACACTCCTGTGCCCCCAATTCAAAGTTGACCACCACGGGGAAGATTGCGGTCGAAGTGCAACTCATGTAACCCACCGCTAACATTGATCATCGGGGGTGGTATTGACAGATTAATTTGGCATGAAATGTTGGCTAATTTAGGGGACCGCACGGTCTGCTCTCTAGGGGGCCGCTCCCCTTGCCAGAGTTGGCGCGCAGACCGCCATGCCATCCATGCCATGCCATACGTCTTCTGAGAGTTTATGTATCAGAACTGCTGAATTCAATTCCGTGCTGTTTAGCCGATGCGCCGTGGGGCGCGGCTCCACTGACTGACTGTTGGCTAATTTCTTCCGTGGCCTGTAGCTCGTTGTGTGTTCACCCCGTTCATCTCCACCGATCGTGCGCAGCGTGCGTCCGTAATCATTACCCGGGCCTCCGATGGTATGATTTTCCCCGGGACCATCGGAAATGTATCCAGGAATCGCTGCAACCATTCAAGGGGTCGAGAGGTCTGGGGGCCTGGATCGAAACAGACGCTTTTGGATGCCTGGGCTACGTTCCCAGAGTCGCATCGGCGGGTCTCGGGGGACAAGCGCACGATGTCGCTGACACACGTCCTGGGGATCATCGGTCATCGCCGCCGCCCTGGGCAGTGGCCCGGCGGCTGGCGACCCAGGCAGGGTCCATTTCGATCGGGTCGATCCGATTCCATGTCGATTCCGTCCGGTCCGATCCACTTCGATTCCGATATTACGACGATCGAACGCGGCATGACGCTTGCATGGCGTTGTTGTGCATCCTGGCCAAGCCGATCCGATTTGATTCCAATTCCCTGTCGATGCGGCACGAGCCGATGCGCCTTTCGATCCGATCCGACTTCTCGATTCGATGCTGGCCGATCCTGCCCAGGCTACGCGGCGGCCCCGCCAGCGCACGGCGCCGAGCCAGGGCTGACCAGCGGGCCCAGCGCCGGCAGTATCAGCTCGAGTAGGGGATCGCCTACAGAACTGATTTACCCCAGATTTGATTTCTACGTCGAATCTTCAACACGAATACGTAGAAAGCTCGTAGATCAGCGAAAATTCTAAGAATTGTTTGTGGATTCGACGCGAAAAATCAAATCTGGGGTAAACCAAGTCTGCAGTCGATCCCCTACTCGAACAGCAGCTCCATCGCCAGCGGCGGCCTCTCGGGCGGCCTCGGCGCCGTGGTGGGCCGCCGCAGGCGGCGCCCGAGCACAGGCAACACGCTCTTCGGCACCCCCGCCGCCGGCATGGCCCCGAAGCTCGGCCAGCGCTCGGCGGGCAAGTTTCTCGACGCCCAGGCGGCACCCCGGGCGCCCACGGCGCGCCGGTGGAGCTTGCCACAGATGCCCCGGTTCTCCGCCATACGCCGTGGGTGAGTGCGTTTTTTTCTGACCAGGATAACGCTCGCTACCCCGGCCCCCCCCCCCCCAACCCTCCCAGGTAAAGCTAACGATCGCACTCGGGGGGGGGGCCTGGACCCTCCCCATGCTGTGGTGCACGCAGGCGATTGATGCACTGGTGGCGTGGACTCACCCTGGCGGGTGCACGCCGCGGCCGCCGTTCCCGTTACCCTCCCGCCCGACGCCCCCCACTCCCCCTGGGGGTAGCGACCGTTCCCTGGGAAAGAAAAAAACGGATACTGGGCGAAGAGCATATCCGTATCCGCGGCCTCGCGGGCCAGGCCCCTGGGCCCCGACCCCGCAGATCTATGCGGGGCGTGTTTTTTTCGCGGGGTGCCCCGCGCGGAACGTGTCTATGCGACCGCGTATCTACGTGAGCGCGCTCCCCGATATCCAGAGCGCGAGGGCGCGGAGACGGACGTTCGCCGCTCGTGACCAGGGCCGGAGTCCGACGCCCGTGGCGGCCCGTGAGCCTGGCGCCTGGCGGCATTCGCCCGCGTCCGCGCGCGTCCTGGTCTCCGCATGATAGGGACGGGTACAACAAAATGGTAGGATGTCCAAGGGCAGCTGCTGTTCTTTTTGAGCAGGGCTCGCTGTCCGCGCCGCCGCGGACGTTGTCCATTCGAGCCAGAAGGCCACCTGCCCAACAGCGTCTGCTGTCGGTTTTGGACAACATGTGTTGTCGGGCATGGCACCCATTGTTTCCGTACCCACTTCGGGCGCCCAAATGGTTGGCGGGCTATGTTCGGTGGCCATCACCGCGCAGCCCCGACGCCCGTCGGCGCTGCGCCATGTGGCGCGCCGGCGGGCAACACGCTCAGAGGCGCCGCTGTCAGGGAGGCTCTGCGCGGCCTGGGCCGCGCGACGTTGCGCGGCCGCGGCTGCGAGCCCTGGCGCGCACCCCCTCGGCCAGGTCACGATAGGCCACGAGAGTCGAGTAGGGGATCGACTACAGAATTGATGTACCCCAGAATTCATTTTTCTCCTCGAATCCATGGGAAATTCGTCGAACTTCTTTTGATGTACGGGCATTCTACGTGTTGTGTTGAAGATTCGAGGTGAAAATCAAGTTTGGGGTGAATCGCATTCAATGCTTTCTTGTCGAAGATTCGACGTGAAAATCAGTCTCAGGGTAAATCAATTCTGTAGTCGATCCCCTAGTCGAGAGAGGTAGGCTCAGCTAGGCTCAGAGGTGAGTTTTTTGACGTTTTCGTCAATTTTCGATGGCTTCCCAGCCGCGGGGTGCAGTTTTCAGCAGCTGCGCCTCGCCGAGGCCGTTCTGGGGGTGCCTGGGTCGTTCCGAATACGGCCGCCACAGAACTGAGCTACGACCCGAAAGCTGGTCGAGGAGAATCAACGAGGGGCAACATTTGGGGGGCATAGGGCATAAGCTCAGGGGAAGATGACCGATGTATCTTCCCCCAATCGCGCATTCATCGCCGACGGGGGGCCAATTAGCCCTATCCGCCCAGGAACACCCAGTTTCGTTATCGGTGCCCCTGTCGCCACTGCATGAGCCAGTCAACCCTCCTCCTCCTTTTCTTCCTCATTCTCCTCCTCCTCCTCCTCCTCCTCCCTCCTCCGCCTCCGCCTCCGCCTCGCCCTCTTCCTCCGCCACCTCCTTCTCCTCCGCTTCCGGCTCCTCCTCTGCCTCGGCCTCCGCCTCTTCCTCCTCCTTTTGAGTTAGACCAACATTAGGTGCGAGCCTGTTGCGTTAATGATGTAGCCGGGAACAAAAGAACGACTCGGGCCCAACAAAAACAGCACCTGCCCGGCAGGCACCGCGGAAGATGCAAGAGAAAGAGCGCGGGATCATGTGATTGTTGAGAGTAGGTGCCCGCCAGATGTGATGACTCTCACCTTAGTGGAAACATAATCATGAACAGTAGTAACCTCAAAGCAGAAGCCTTAGATCGGTGATAAGTGCCGTCGTGTTGTAAGGCAGTGCAACGCCTTGCTGTTCGTAGCAAGAGACTAAAAGGCACTGTGCAGATCTAGGGTTGCTGCCCAGGGTCGCAGATCTGGGGCAGACGATGGGCTGGTCGCTGAAATGTTGAAGACAAGGCATGCCAAGCTGGTTGGTGTCATCACAGAGTTCTTTCCTCAAATTCTGGCTGGGGCCTTGCAGCCGCCAGAAGAATGGAAGGTTACTAAATTTCGTGTGTTGTTCAAGAAGGGTCACCCGGCTTTGCCAAAGAACTACAGGCCGATTGCAATTTTACCCGTAATGGCGAAGTTGTTCAGCACAGTTTTGTATAACAGGCTCGCGGCGGTGATCGATTCGAAGTTGTCCAAAGAGCAGTTCGGCTTCAGACCCCAGCGGGGCTGCGCAGACGCCATTCACATAGTGAGGACAGTAACTGAAAAATCCCTTGAATGGGAAAAGGAACTTTGAGTCGCAACTCTTGATGTTGAAAAACCTTTCGACCGTGTGCACCATTCAGCACTATTTTCTACTTTGTTTGATTATGGTGTTTCTATTTCGACGGTTTGTGTTCTGCGGCGGCTGCATCACGGAGTCAAAGGATACGTTTCTTTATGGGATGGCGCCGAGAGCCGGACATTTGACTTTCAACGGGGTGTTAAACAAGGGGATCCAATATCACCGTTCTTTTTGAATATTGTGTTGGACCATGTTTTATCAGATGTGAGCAGCACGTGGAAGCGGAGAGGGAACGGCTCGTTGGTGGGACAAGGCCTCAACGGCAATTGCCTCGCCCACGTGGTTTTTGCAGATGACCAGGCGATTCTGTCCAGATCTTGGATTTCCATGAAGAGAATGAAGGCGGGATGGTTTGGCGCGGGTGGGTTTGGAATTACACCCCGCCAAATGCAAGGTCCAGACGAACCGCAATGAGTTGACGCGCAGAGGCACCATCGTGCTGACGGAGGGATTCTCAGTTGAAGTAGGCACGAGCGTGTCACTGGAGGAACCGAAAGGGCAGGGAGTCGAGAATCGCACCGCGTGCGGATGGCGCATGTTTTGGGCGCTGAAGAGATTGCGATTGAACCGGTCATTTTCATTGAAAACAATTGCGCCTGTTCAACTCTACTCTCACGGAATGCGCCCTGTGGGCGTGCGAGTCGTGGACGCCCAGAATGGAGCTGAGAAGCCTGAGCGTGGCGCAGAATCTGATTTTGCGGAAGATCGTAGGTTGCAGCCGTACTGCCGACGAGCCGTGGGTTGATTGGATCTTAAGGGCCACCCAGCGAGCGCGTCATCTTGCTGAAAGCAATGGTCTCAAGGAGTGGGCGCCCGAGCATTTTCGAAGAAAATGGCTCTGGGCTGGGCGCGTGGCCCGGGCGAGCGCCATCGCATGGGTGAACAGCGTCGCATTTCGGAGAGACTCTTCCTGGCAGGCTGCTGCAGGCGAGTGGGGCTCGATTCGCCCGACGCGCCCTTCCAGTCGCAGGTGGGTGCGCTCCGAAGACACCATCTTCGGAAAGCTATACATGGACACCAACACCGAATTCGGTTGTTTTTTGTGGAACAAATCGCAGTTCCAAAACAAAGCTTGTAGTCGATTGCATTTCCCAAGAGCACGGTTAAAGGCATCGAGGAAGCAACCGCGAACGGAAACATCAACTTCCTTTGGCCGTCTAGTCTCGAAATTCAGCTTGGACAGCTGTCTCGGGGAGTTCGTGCCAAGTCGGTATCGCGATCCATGGTTAAGTTGGAGAGATGTCCCAGGTGGGAGAGGCATTCATTCAAGAGTTGCGACACAATCCCCAGGAAGCCGCTGTCAGGGGGAGGTAGAAAGGACGAGGGATGAGAGGGTGGGCGGGGGAAACGACGCAATGTCGCAGAGCGGACGGGCAGCGCTAGGGTGCAAGGTACAATTCTTTCAGCGGTGCCCGAACAATCAACCAACTTCTCCTTCGCGGTCGTACCTCGATTTCTGGTGTTGGTGGCAAGTTGTTGGTTGCCAATACGACGGATCTATTACCACCAACACCGGTTACCACCAATGCCTTTCAGACTCGTGTCGCCTCGTGTGCACGACAGTATTTTCTAGGGGCTTCGCTGGCGTTTCTTGCGGCTTCGGCAGTGAATTGCGACGTCGCCCCCCCGTCTGCTCCCGCTACCCGTCGTTCCCCGCCTTGCCTCTTTCAGGCACTTCATCGCCCCCTCTCCCGCCCGTCCTCCTTTGGACCTCCGCTACGCCTTTTCCATGCTTCCTCGACGGAGGTCGGTCTGAGCAGAGCTTGGAGGCGGATTTATTTTTCTTGCGAATGTGCAGTTTGAATGCCCAACTGCGCTTGCGGCACTTCCTCTCCACAGGCATCCCCGGCTAAGAAAACCACCCCCCAGGCGCAATCGCGCGTGCTGGGATCGACGTCGAGCCGCGGAGTGGCCGTGAAGTGTGAAAAACGGCCGCCGCCTTTTTTCAGCCTCGGTGTTGGCGGTAATATGCAGGCCTCCCACATCCACAGATGCTGCAGTGACCAGGGGCTGGGCGTGTGGCAATTTGTTGCTGGGAACGACGATGCATGGCGTAATCTCACGTGCGCTTTTGCGTCTTATTCGGTGAAGTCTCGCTTCGAGGGCTGAGGGCCCCGCGTAGAGTCCTGCCCCTCGCGGGCCACTTCGACGGGACTTCCATTTGGAGCACGCCAAACCGTAGTGCAAGTCCCCTCCCATGTAAGATACCCATATCCCTCCCAATAGGAGTTCCCACCCTCCAAGATTAGTACTGGGCGCGCTGCAATTAAAGGTCGCGAAAGGGCTATTGTTGGCACTTGGATGCTCAGGCAGGCCCGTGGGAGAGGCTGGCCACCGGAGTAAAAAGGTAGGCAAAGATGACCACTGCCTCCTTAGCGCAGTTCTTGGGCGGGTGCCCATGGTTGCGAGAGCTACCCCGCAGCCATGCTGCGCCCATTCCCTGCCCACCACCACTACCATCAATCGCCGGCCCACCGCCCCTTCACGTTCTTAGCGTGCCGCTTTGCTTGCTGCCCAAGTATTATAAGTGGGCGCTGCACGCAAAAGTAGAAGATCACGCGGCAGCTCTTGGGTTGCAGCCCCGTTTTTTTAGGTTTGCCCCGGATGCATCAGCGTCATCGGTTTTAACGCGGGCCCTTGCAATCATATTTGGTTGTGCACGTTGACGGATTGGCCTTTGGGCGCAGGCTGGCCGCAGGTCCGCAAGAGGGGCGCGGAGCAATGATCGATGTAGACTTGTGCATTCAGTATCCTTGCGCGGACAGACTGCTCGCGCAGCAGCTGTGACAGACTCTGGAAAAGTTTCGCAGCGTCGCCGGATTGTCGCTGTCTGGCTGCGTCGAAGCCGCGCGTGCAACGCGGCGTTGCGCGCTATAAACCTTGGCGCTGCAAGTAGGTTGTTAAGGCTCACCCCTAACTTATGAGACGAAGGGCGCGCAAAGTTTGGGCTGCGACCCGGGGTTTCATTGGGGGCGCCGAGCCTAAGTAGAGAGCCCCCCTCCGCTACCAACGTAAATCATTAAACCGCCGCCTCCAAGAGTAGCTGGGTGAGGTAGAACGCGCGAGGTGCGCAAAGTGGGAAAAACAAAGAGGCAATCCTGGGGCTGCTACCAAGGGCTTGGCAGGGTGACCCCAAACCTTGGCACGAGACCATTGCCGCGTTAAAAGGGGCTGCTAGTGCACCGGGGCTGGAATCATGTCGTTGTCGAAACCATCATCCTGTTAGAGAACTTGCGTAGTACACTGGGGCTGGGATTGTGCCGCCGTCGATTTTTCTACTCCAGAACAAGAGCGTGCAATCTTTGGGCTGCGACCCAGCGACGTACCGCCCCTTAGAGTAGCTGCGCGAGGTAGAGCGCGTGACCTGCGCCAGAAAATGCACTTCTGGGGCTGCTACCCAGGATTTTGCAGGGCAGCTCCAAACCTGGGCCAGGTGAGAATCCACCAGCGCGTCAAGGTGTCGCGCGGGTGGGGGAGGAGAAGTGGACTGCAGGTCAAGTAGGGCGCAGTACAGCACCGGCACAGCTAGTGCACTGGGGCTGGAATCGCGCCACCGTCGACGCGAATTGAAGAGGTGGTTGTCGCGAAAGTATTGCTGCCTGGCTGCGCCCAAGGCTGCATGCGCAATCAGGTTGTTTAGGTGTGCCCTTAACTTCAAAAACAAAGAGCGCGCAATCTTTGGGCTGCGGCCCAGGGCCTCGCCAGGTCAACCCCGAACCTGGGGGGGCAAGCCCGCGAGTATGCGAGAATGGAGGACGGAGGACAAGGGGGCGCGTGCGATATTTTTAAAAAAGCAATCCTGGGGATGCGACCCTGTGCGTTGCAGGCGAACCCCCCAACCTTCTGTTGGTAGGTATCAGCGACGTGTCAGGGGTCAAGGGCCAAGCAAGCGGCCCCCCATTTGTTTACGGTGAGGCCTCAATAGCAATGACGCCCCAGCAATGGGCGGCCGGTTGACGATGTCGGCAGAGCAGCCCCAAAAAAAGAAAAGTCATATTCTCAGCGTTCCCGAGAAAGACGAAACATGGCACATACCATTTTCAACAAATTAGAGATTATGAGCAAGCAGCGCGAGAGACTCGAATCAAGGTTCGCGCGCATGTAGGAAATGCCGCATATCGCGAGTGAGCACGCGAAGCAGATGGAACACGTTGGCACACACTTGATTCAAACGGTTTGCAGTTTACGGGGTGTCACGCTTTACCAACAAACCTTGTTTGCTGTTGTTCTACAGGATAACCAATCCGTAAATACAGTCATTCAGAAAGTTTCGGATCGCAGCGGCCGGATGCAATATCAAGGTCAGGGGTGCCAGTCTCCCAAAATAGCACGGGAAGTTTGGAAGCCAGGATTGGCAGAGTAGAAGCCGCGGTGCTTGGTCGGGTAGCTCATGCAAGCGTTCATCAGAACGCAAGCAACGGGAGCGATCCCACAGCTGGTGATACATGTTTTTTGGCGATTGCGATGACCATGATGTGGCCTTGGATCGTTCATGCCAGGATTGCGACAGTTCAAGTCGTGATGCATTTCATTGTCAGGATGGGTCTGATTCGTCATCTTGCGGGGCTCAATCGGAGCCCCTTGAACACAGTCGAGGAGTTGGCGGCGTTCAAATTGATTGCATGAAGTGGTCTGGGAATTGGGAGCTCTTCGGAAAAACAATGCGGAAGCGACAGAGGGTAACGAGTGCGTTCCTGACAAATGCATCGGCTATTGCTGATCTTTTTGTGAATCGTGGGACGTTGCGCCCGGCTTGATTTCCAGAAGGCAAATTTTGACGAAGTCGCAAGAACAACCTATTAAAGCATACTGCTCGCCTTCCCAAGTGGATGGGGGGCCAGAGCCAAGATGTCAACATCGGAGTTCTACAGTGCGCTTGGGGATTTACATCGTTCGAGTTTGCGGGTCAGCGTGTGTGATAAAATGAATGGAGGCAGAGGAGATCCTTTGAGTAAATCAACTTGTTGCCTTCGGGTGATGGAGGCCATTTCATCGATGAGGGCGCAATTGCATGATCAACGTATATTTCTGAAGCAGCGCGTGGCAGAACATTGCCCCGATGCCTGCCAGCAAAGGACAAAAACATGGACAGCGACATCTGAGGGCAAGCTCGTCGTTTTTTCTGGCGTCCCGGCGCCCCCGCCGAGCTCTTTAGAGGGCCGTCCTCCGGGGTGACGGCCGGCGTCTTGTTTTGTCTTGTCAGAGGGGCCGCGAGGAGAAATATGGGCGGTGCATTGCAGGTCAGTGATCATGGTATACAGACTGGCTGCTGGAATGCCTGCGCTGCCTTTTCAGTAAGGGTCCTTGTGAGGTAATTCTTCACGCTTCGCGTATCCCCACCAGCCCATCTCAAAACAGCAACTCTTGCGAAGCATGCCGACAGTCGTGTTTTTCAGGCGTGTGTCCGCTTGCCCCCGCATATCTCCCCTGTTCCTCCTTCCTCCCGCCTCCTTGTACATCCTCCTTGTGGTGGGAGCGGGAGAAGGACGAGGCGGAGGAGGAGGGAGAGAAAGCGGTGGGAGGCAAGAGGGATTTAGCGGAGACGACGACCACAGCGATGATCCTAACAACGACGACGCACCCGACGACGACGACGATATCGACCGCAACGACGACGACGACCACAACCGCGACGACGACGACGACGACGACGTCGACGACGACGACGACGAAGGCGGCGACGCGACGACGACGACGACGACGACGACGACGACGACGACGACGACTGGTGGGAGTCGTTGGGGCCCCTCGTGGTGTGAGTCGTTCGGCCCCATCGTCCTTGTGTGAGTCCTTCGGGCCCCTCTTCCTGGTGTGAGTCGTTCGGGCTCCTCGTGGTGTGAGTCGTTCGGGCCCCTCGTCCTGGTGTGAGCCGTTCGGGCTTCTCGTGGTTCGAGTCGTTCGGGCCTCTCGTCCTGGTGTGAGTCGTTCGGGCCCTTCTTCCTGGTGTGAGTCGTTCGGGCTCTTCGTGGTGTGAGTCGTTCGGGCTCTTCGTCCTGGTGTGAGTCGTTCGGGCTTCTCGTGGTGTGAGTTGTTCGGGCCCCTCGTCCTGGTGTGAGTCGTTCGGGCCCCTCCTCCTGGTGTGAGTCGTTCGGGCTCCTCGTGGTGTGAGTCGTTCGGGGCCCTCGTCCTGGTGTGAGTCGTTCGGGCTCCTCGTGGTGTGAGTCGTTCGGGCGCCTCGTCCTGGTGTGAGTCGTTCGGGCCCCTCCTCTTGGTGTGAGTCGTTCGGGCTCTTCGTGGTGTGAGTCGTTCGGGCCCCTCGTCCTGGTGTGAGTCGTTCGGGCTCGTCGTGGTGTGAGGCGTTCGGGCACCTCGTCCTGGTGCGAGTCGTTCGGGCCCCTCGTAGTAGTAGTAGTAGTAGTAGTAGTAGTAGTAGTAGTAGTAGTAGTAGTAGTAGTAGTAGTAGTAGTAGTAGTAGTAGTAGTAGTGTAGTAGTAGTAGTAGTAGTAGTAGTAGTAGTAGTAGTAGTAGTAGTAGTAGTAGTAGTAGTAGTAGTAGTAGTAGTAGTAGTAGTAGTAGTAGTAGTAGTAGTAGTAGTAGTAGTAGTAGTAGTAGTAGTAGTAGTAGTAGTAGTAGTAGTAGTAGTAGTAGTAGTAGTAGTAGTAGTAGTAGTAGTAGTAGTAGTAGTAGTAGTAGTAGTAGTAGTAGTAGTAGTAGTAGTAGTAGTAGTAGTAGTAGTAGTAGTAGTAGTAGTAGTAGTAGTAGTAGTAGTAGTAGTAGTAGTAGTAGTAGTAGTAGTAGTAGTAGTAGTATAGTCTTTTGGGAGCCTCTTGGAGGCCTTTTGGGGCGTCTTGGGGGCCTCTTGGCGGCCCCAGGGGCTTCTAGGAGCGTCTTGGGTGCCTTGGGGGAGCCTCTTCGGGCCTCTTGGGAGCCTCTTGGAGGCCGTTTGGGGCGTCTTGGGGGCCTCTTGGCGGCCCCAGGGGCTTCCAGGAGCGTCTTGGGTGCCTCGGGGGAGCCTCTTGGGGCCTCTTGGGGGCCTCTTGGGGGCATTGCCTGCGCTGCCTTTTCAGTAAGGGTCCTTGTGAGGTAATTGACCCACTAGGAGCACTTGATCTGGAATCTGCGGTAGTCCGCCGTGTGCCAACAATTGTGGGTCGGTTGTTATGTTTGGATCGGCTGGCTCATCGTGCTGTTTGTCGGCTTGGACTTGGGAGCGGCCTCGTGAATTGTTACCGTTTGTTTGGGCGGCGGCTCCCTACGTGCTCCCATTGTGTGTTCGTCGAGGATATCGCGGTATGTCTCGTAGCGGGCTTGGTGCCCGCGTAGCCCGTCGATGTAGTTCTGGAATGTGGGGGCACCAGTCTTGTTGACGAAGATCACATGTCGATTGAAGATGCGTAAATGTGGTTCTCCTGGTCGGGCTGCTTCTTGCTGCGCGGCAATTGCTTGAGCGATTCGCGTCGAGAATTATGCGCGCTGCGTCGCCAGTGCCTGCGGTGTTAGCTGCCGCCGCGGGATGGCTTGCACCCAATGATGGGCGTTGATGTCCTCTTCGGGCGGGCATATGCTCGGCGTCGCGAGCGCGGCCGGTGGAGGGTGTGACGGTAGGTATATGTACGACGGTGATTGTTTGATCAGCGTGGCGAATGCGGGCGCAGGCATGGTTGCCGCTGCTGTTGTATTGCTAGGCGTGTTCGGCGGTTGTTGGCTTAGGTGCGCTGGTGCTGGTTTGTGCGGTCGTTGGCGTGGTGCGGTCGTGATTACAGTGGTCGCTATGCTACTGCGTATCTTTGGCATGGACTTGCTTGGTATTGTGTTCCGTTTTTGTTGCGCGTGTGGAGCGCTGTCTTGCTGCGTGGTGGATGGCGGCGTGGACGCTGTAGGTTACTGCGTCTGCGGTGTCGTCCGGTATTCCGTGGCTGGGTTGTGCGTGTAGTCTGTTGTGTGTTTTGGGTTGGTCGGTTTGTTGTTGGCTGTCCAGGGTGGTGGTGGAGTGGGCGCGATTGGTTTGAGCGCTAATGGTGGTGGTGGTTTGGTTGGTCTTTGCTCGGTCCTTTCTTGCTGTGCTAGTGATGCTGTCTCTACCGTTGGAGCTGTCGCTGTCGTCGCGTTTGCTGGTAGGTTGTGGCCGTGGATCTTGTGGGCTCCAGATGCGTTGAAGTAGGAGTGCTGCGTTGCGTAGTCGTGCTTCTCAGTTGTACTTCATGCCGAGGCCGTCGTGTCAAGTGTTGGGCCATTGTGCGGCTTCTTGTATGGCTTTGATCTTGGCATTGCTGAGCGGCGCTTGTCCTCCTGCGATCGGCGCGGTGATGTGGTCGTGTGTCTGGACTACTTGTACTCCGAATGTTAAGCTGTCGCGGTAGTGTGCCGCGAATGCTTATGAGTCGTTACCGTGTCGTGAGAAGTTCGGTTGCTTGGGCGGTGCGCGTAGCGGTTGGTGTTAGTTCGCTTTGATTGCGTCCTTGAGCTTGATCAGTTTCGAGCAAGTCGTAGCAGGGAATAAATAAGCGGTCAGTGGTGTAGCTTTGGGATCGGACCGTAGTGGTGGATGCGGTAGGTATTGCGTGCCGTCGTGGTGCACAAAGATCTCCTTGTTGTATTTGTTGAGATTGAGATATCAGTGCCATCCAGGTCGTAGTAGGTGGTCGTTTGAGAACTTGAGTGGGTGTACGTTTATTGCGTCTTGGTAATATACTGCATGGTGCCAAATGTCTCCTCCGTGGGTCTCTTCGTCTGAGTCGGCGTAGTGGCAGTAGGCGGCCCAGCAACTGGGCAGGCGCGTCTCATGGTATCTGCTTGGTTTGAGCGGTGGTAGGCAAGCTTCGGGAAAGTCAGAAGCTCGGTTCATCTTGGCCCATGCGTCGCTTCTGTCGCTGTTGTTGTCCGCTGGCGATGAAATGTGGCGGCCTTCGCGCTGGTCGTTTTGCCATCGGGCCGTTGGCGTGTCGTCGTTCTGCGTCGGCGGCATTGGCCTTCGCGGTGGATCGGGTGGAGTGTATTCGCGGCTATAGTCGCATCTTCTTTTGTCGTGTTTCGTCTTCTTTCTCTTCAACGGGAGGACGGAAATGGCTTGCCCTGATGGTATCATTTTCTTCGACCATTGCACATGAATCGTAACTCTTCCAGGTGGTCGTAGAAGTCCCCCTGAATCTCGCATCGTTCTGAAAGATGTCGTCGTAACAATGCGTGGTGCTCGTCGTCTGGTGGTAGGTCGGCGCGGAATCGGAAGCCGTATGTTGTCTGTGTGGACATCGGTGGGTCGCATGTGAGTTGCGGTCCATGAGGGTGCGGTAGGACGTCGGATGGCTCGGCCTGAATGTAGTTCGGGTTGCAGTCGTCGTAGATGACGTACTTGCTCGGGTACAGCTTTGTGATGGGCGTAGGTCCAAGGCTTCCCATCATTTGCGGCCACTTGGGGTTTTGTCTGGTTGGTGATTTGAGCCCGTAATGCGTTGGAGGTGTTGGGCCTGCGTGGTAATTGGGTTGGACGCGTGCGGTGCGTATTTTGGCTGCTCGTACGCGGTTGGTGGGGCGATGCGGCGCCGGTTCTTCTCTAGCATGCATGTTCCTCATGGCGGGTGAACGGTCGAGGCGCTTGATGCGTGTAGTGCGTCGGCCAAGTGATTGATGACTGAAAGTAGCTCAGACCCTGATGCGACGTTGCAGCGTGCGTCCGCCATTGAGCATATGAAGATACGTGCTTCGTAGTTCTTCTCGTCATACTTGCACTTCGCGTGGATGGCGTAGTCCTCGTCCATCCGGAACTTGGAACTCGAACCTCTTGGTGCATTGTTTGCAGTATTTGTATAGTGTTTCTTTGAGCCCTTTTTTTCGGTGCCGTCCTCGACGTAGTAGGAGTATTTTAGTCGTGCCTTGCGTTGGCCAGTATCGTTGCTGAACTGCTCCTCTGTGCCGTGTATGAGTTGAGCTTTGCATAAGTATCTTGGTGGCTCCCCGTCGTCGATGAATGGATGGTGGTCGGGTCTGTAGTCGGCTTTTCCGTGGAGTGGAATTTCCTCCGGCCTTTGTGACCAGCGTAACTCGACGTGGTTGTGTGAGCATCGGTTATTCCAGCCCGTGCGTGCTGATGTGAGTGAGTCGCGTAGTAGATTGAAGTAGTTATTGTTGATGTCGGGTAGGTATGCAATCGTAAAAAGCGTCTCTCTCCTGGCCTTGGCCCAGCCTTTGCTGGTCGGTACAGGCAAGTATTCGTGGCCTAGTTGTACTGAGACGTAGACGAAATGCTTCTTGATGTCGGCCTCGGTGATCATGTCCTGCTTGTTCGGCTCGACATGTGCGCGTGGTGGTTGTAGGCAGTCTGGGTCGCATGTGGAGTGCGTAGCTGTGCGTAGTAGGTCGGGTCTGGTTTTTTCGACCGTGGGTGCGTACAGAGTGCTCATTTCTAATTCGCGTGGTGCACGTGGCCTCCGCCGCCCCTTCGGCGCGCTTCATTTCTAATTCGTGGCCGGAATTGCAAATGACCGGAATTAGAAATGAACGCGCTTGTCAGGCCCCGGAGGCCCCAAGGCAAATGCATATGCATTTGCCTCGAATATTCGAGCGCGCGCCCGAGTCTGGATTTGGGGCGCGCCATCCTCGATCGGGCACGCGTAGACGTGACGCGCAAATCCTGCGTGTCGCGTACACGTGACACGCAAAATCTGCGTGTCACACGGAGCGCGCCTGGGGCGGGACACGCAGAATCAGGGGGGCAGACACGTAAAATCTACGCGTCGCACGCCAGGGGTCCAGGGGCCGGGGTGGGGACACGCAGAATCTGCGTGTCACGCGGGCCCCAGCAGGGGGGCGGTCACTCAAAAAAATTGCGCGTCGCACGCCAGGGGTCCTGGGGGCCGGGGTGGGGACACGCAGAATCTGCGTGTCACGCGGGCCCAAAATCTTCGCGTCGCACGCCGGGGGTCCGGGGGCCGGGGTGGGGACACGCAGAATTGTGTGTCACGCGGGCCCCGCCAGGGGGGCGGACACGCAAAATCTGCGCGCGGCACGCCAGGGGTCCTGGGGGCCGGGGTGGGGACACGCAGAATCTGCGTGTCACGCGGGCCCAAAATCTGCGCGTCGCACGCCGGGGGTCCGGGGGCCGGAGTGGGGACACGCAGAATCTGCGTGTCACGCGGGCCCCGCCAGGGGGGCGGACACGCAAAATCTGCGCGCGGCACGCCAGGGGTCCTGGGGGCCGGGGTGGGGACACGCAGAATCTGCGTGTCACGCGGGCCCAAAATTTGCGCGTCGCACGCCGGGGGTCTGGGGGCCGGAGTGGGGACACGCAGAATCTGCGTGTCACGCGGGCCCCGCCAGGGGGGCGGACACGCAAAATCTGCGCGTGGCACGCCGGGGATCCTGGGGGCCGGGTTGGGGACACGCAGAATCTGCGTGTCACGCCGGCCCAAAATCTGTTCTGTCGCACGCCGGGGGTCCCGGAGGCCGGGGTGGGGACACGCAGAAATCTACGTGTCACGCGGGCCCCATCGATCAGGGGGGCGGACACGCAAAATCTGCGTGTCGCGCGCCGGGTGTCCCGGGGGCCGGGGTCGGGACACGCAGAATCTGCGTGTCACGCGGGCCCCAGCAGGAGGGGGCCAAGGGCCGGGGACCGTGGCGCTCCCGGAGGTTCAGAGGCCGGGGGCCAGGGCCGGGACATGCAGAATCTGCGTGTCACTTCGAGAACGCCGCGCAGCGGCACGCAGAATCTGCGTGTCACACGGGCTCCTGGCCGCGTGACACGCAGAATTTGCGTGTCACGGAAGCGTTCGCGTCTGCGCGGCACGCGAAGCCTGCGTGTCAGTCACTCGGCGGCTTTGAGGCTTCAGACTGACGTGACACGCAGGATTTGCGTGTCACGTCTAAGCGACACGCAAATCCTGCGTGTCACGGCACACGGAACGCGCTCGGGGCGGCGTCGCGTAAGTAAACGTGACACGCAAATCCTGCGTGTCACCCGGAACGCGCCTGGGGCGGCCGGGCGACGCGACACGAAGGATTTGCGTGTCGCGTAGATGTGACACGCAAATCTTGCGTGTCACACGGAACGGCGACGACGTTGTTGTTGCCGTTATTATTTTGATCTTTTACGAGCGTAAGCAGAAGCTGCGCCCTGACGCCTTGGAAACACGTTGGGCGTAGCGCTTGAGCACATGCCCTCCCGTCGGCACCTCTCATTTGCAATTCGTGGCCCGAATTGGAAATGACCGGAATTACAAATGAGTGCTCTGTAGTTCTGGAGGTGTAGTCTCGCTTCCTCCATCAGTGTACTGTTCGGTCGACTGTCGGTGCAGCGAGTCGATCAGGTATTTGCGCTCTGTTGTGATGTCTGCGTCCTTCCTGAGTGATCATGTCATGTGGACTGACAGTGAAGGTGGGTCGGCGAACCGTGGTGCATTGACCCATGTACTCTCCGAAACAGCGCACGTGTTGCTGTTGGTCGGAGTGTAAGGGGGCGGCGCCGGGAACATCAAGCTGCATACGCACGTGAAGGCGAACGTGCCAGCTACCGGCTTGACCCTGATGGTAACGGAGACTATGTATGAGATGTTGTATGGGTGTCTCGTCAATCTGTCCAAGCTTCGCAAATGTCTTCGGGCCCATGTATCGGCCTTCCCTCGACGCCTCTCCCCCAGTGATGCTTCTTGGGGCCCCGTGCCATGCATAAGGCTGCGTGTATCTGACTGTGACGACTGTGCGGTCTGATGATGAGTGAAGTCTATTTCGGCCATGTATATATGTCGGGTCCCTTCGTTCAGGCTTGGGAGCATTTTTTGGGGCTCTGTAACTAAATTGTGAGTCTACTACCTGTCACGGACTTCTGAATGTGCGCGTAGTCGGCGCCTAGTTGTGTTTGAACAGTGGGCATGTCTATCAGTAGCTGGGGTACCTGTCGCATAAAAGGTCGCATCTCGTTGTGTGCCTCCATGGTACTTCGTAGTTATCTCGTGGTCGTACATAACCCTTCCCCCAGGTATGCCTTTTGGGGCCCTCCATACAGGGTGTGAGGCAGTTGTTGACCGTTGTTTGCCTGTGTGTGCTGGGCGTTGTTGTGTCGTGGCTGCGTGGTGTTGCTTGATGCCAGTGTATGCCTCTCCCCCAGGTATGCCTTGCAGGGCTTCCATGCAGGGTATGAGGCTGCTTGATGAGTTGTAGTCGAGTCGTGGTTGTGCCGTTGGTCCGTTGTTGATAGACTGTGCTGTGTAGTGTGCTGCGTAGTGCTTGGACAGATGCTGCGTCAGTCTGTGGAGCGCTGGAGCCAAGACTGGTATGGAAAGCTGAGCACAAATGGCTTGGGGAAGGCATAACACTGGCACTGGCTGGTGTAGACTTGTCAACTCATCAATTGAGTGTCGCTGATTCTTGCGTGGTTGAACGGGTGAGCATGTATGGGGGATGCTGATGTAGGGGTATGAGGCCTTGCAGTTCGCGTTGCAAGGTATTTGATCAAGATGTGTATGTGTGTACTTTTGGCAAAACGCAAATCTTGCAGTAAGCGTGTGAGCATTGGACCCTCTGCCCCGACGCCAGACAAAGTGCGTATATGCACTTAAGTGGCCTCTGGATGTAAAGGGGGGCGCTATCTGGTAATAGAACAGTGGACTGTGTATCAAAATAATGCTACTACCTTTTCTCTGCCCCCAAGGTAGTACGCAAAATGACGAAGTCGTGGTGCAAGTCTTGAATTGATGTATCTGCCGTATGACCAACTGAAGTATCTGAATGTATTGATGGCGTTTCTCCCCCAGGTATGCCCCGTAGGGCACCCGTGCCGGGTATGCAGCAGTGCCCACTGTAGCTGGGTGTCGTTGTCTTGCTGTTGTGGGTGGGTCCATGCGAGTGGTGCTGGTTAATCGTGCTGCCTCTGTGTGGTGTTGCTTGTACCAGTATCGTGCGCCTCTCCTCTAGGTATGCCGTTCAGGGCTCCCATGCAGGGTATGAGGCGACTGGTGTGCTGTCTTCTTGTCGTGGATGTACTGCTCGGTCCGTCGTCTGTTTGTTGGTGCTGCGTAGTGTGCTGCGTAAGTGCTGGACAGGTGCTGCGTAAGTCTCCGTATTCTGCCTTGGAGATAGCACGCATGTGGGACAGCTTGTACGTTGTAGTGTGCATGTGTAGGTATGTGCGTCGCTGTATTTGTTGGTCAGTTCTGCGTCCATGCGCTTGTGTGGTTTTTGGATGCATAGGGATACGCTGTCTGCTTAGCCGAACAGTAGGCCATGTATCAGAATGATGCAAGTATGTTCTCTCTGTTCTCAAGGCAGTACATCAGATGATGAAGTCGTGGTAAAGAAATTGATGTATCTGCCGTAAGATCACCTGAAGTATATGATTGTACTGATGGTGCTTCTTCCACAGGTATGCCCCGTAGGGCTCCCATGCAGGGTATGGAGCAATGCCCAATGTAGTTGGATGTCGTTGTCCTGCTGCTGTGATTGGGTCCGTGCGAGTGGTGCTGTTTTTTGTTGTCTCCGTGCGGTGCTGCTGTACCGGTATCTTGTGCCTCTCCCCCAGGTATGCCCTTCAGGGCTCCCATACAGGATACGAGGCGATCGGTGTATCGTCTTCTTGCCGTGGTTGTACTGCTCGGTCCGTCGCCTGTGGGCGTGCTGCGTGGGTGTTTGGTCAGGTGCTATGTTAATCTCCGTAGTAAGCCTTGGAGATAGGACTGCGCTGACGGCGTAGGAGGATATGGCGATGGGAGGGCACTGTACAGGTTAGCGCATTTCGCGTTGATAGGGGCACTCATGTGGGACAGCTTATGTCGTAGTGCGCATGTGTCTGTATGCGCCGGTTCTGAACGTCGCTGTGTCCGTTGTTCAGTGGTAGCGCTTGTAGTAGTTATGGGGTTTGACTGTTGTGTGCCGTAGTGGAACCGATTGTTGCTGCGCGCGTGTTTAAAAGTAGGGGTCAAGCGGTACGTATCATTGCATGGTCCTTGGTGTGTATGGCGCTGGGAATTTTGCTAGTCGGTTCCTCCTTCTTCTCCTCCGCTTCCGCCTCGTCTTCCGCCTCCGCCTCCTCGGATCCGCGCTGGGCCCCCCCGGCGGCGCCTCAGGCGCCGCCCCTGGCGAGCTCCGCGCGCCATGGGGGGGGGGGTCGGGCGCAGATCCAAGAAGTCCGCGCGGAGCGCCATAAGCTTATGTTTATTGCGTGTTGCTCTTCTTCTAATGTTGCGTATTTGGTAGTCCTGCAGCCCTCTCTATCGGGGCTGTGTCGCCACTGCATATGCCAGTCCACCCTCCTCCTCCTCTTCCTCCTCCTCCTCCTCCTCCTCCTCCTCCGCCTCCGCCTCCGCCTCCGCCTCCTCGGATCCACGCTGGGCCCCCCCCCGGCAGCGCCTCAGGCGCGGCCCCTGGCGCGCTCCGCGCGCCAGGGGGGGGGGGGTCGGGCGCAGATCCAAGAAGTCCGCACGGACCGCCATAAGCTTATGTTTATGGCGTGTTGTTCTTCTAATGTTGCGTACTTGATAGTGTTGCAGCCCTCTCTCCTCCCTGCAGCGCTCTCATCTCCAAGGGTAGCTGCATACACATAAACTTTCATCCGCGGGGTGCTGGCCCAAGGCTTCCCAATCGCCCATTCATCGCCAGTTGGGGCCCGGGGCCACAGCGAGCGTGAGCTTTTCTGATCGAGGGCCCCTCGCCGATCTGTCGGCGTTGCACCGTCGGTTTCAAGTCAACGTTCCCCCCCCGATCCAGACGCACCCCTCACCCGAACGACGGAAGAACATGGGGCCGACTGCGCGTACATTCGCGCGAAGGCTTCCCGCGGCAGGTAGTGCGTGGGCGCCCTCTTCTCTTCGCGGCGTGCAACGCTGGGGGCATGAGCCGCGGCGAAAGGTCGCTGTGCCATCGTGAGTCAGATCCAGAAGCCCCGCGTCTCGATCTGTTCGAGACGCGGGCCCCCGACCTTTCGAGACCACTTCCTTGGGACCGGTGTGCCATCCCGAGCAGTTTCTTGACGGCCCCGAGGGCCAGTATAAGGGCTTGGAGAGGCCGACAGTGATGAGAAACCTCCGTCTCGATTTTTTCGCGACCCAAAAGATGTCCGGGGGCCCGTCTCTTTTCGTCGCCCACCCGAAAGCGGCGGCTCGAGAGTCTATCAGTGCTGCCCCCGCCCGGGCCGGCCGTCCGCGGGCGCGAAGGAAACCCTCGGTCGCCGGCGGCGGCACCGGGCGTTCCGCCGCCGCCCGCGCGCCGTGCGCCCGCTGCTGCACCCGCTCCTCCTCTCCTCTCGCAGCGGCCCACGTAGCGATCCCCTGCAGGAGCCGCGCCGTGCCGCGGCACCCGCGAAAGCAGGCGCGGCGCGGCTCGCCCTCCCCAGCCCCGTGCCGCCGAGGCCCTGTCCCGCCTACAGGCGCTGTTCTGCGGAGGCACCGTTCCGCCGAGGCCCTGTTCCGCCGAGGCCCTGCTCCGCCAGTGGCTCCTGGGCCTCCCAGATGGGATCGGAGAAGACGGGGTCGGAGGATCGCGCCGCGTCGATGCATCCGCGATGCGGCTCGATGTGGAGCCCGATTTTCTCTACGAAGACGTCGCCGATGCATCGCCAGCGTCGACGATGCATCGCCGATGTATCGGCGATGCGGCGAAATCCTCCGACCCCATCTACTCGGACCCCATCCAGGAGGCCTCTGATGGCCCGCCCCGCTTGCGCGGGGCCTGTTTCGTTGGCACCCTCGGGCGCCGCCGAGGCGTGCAGTGGTTGTGTGTTTTTCGAGGAGGCGCGCGCCCTCGGCACCTTTTCCTGCTCCTCCTCCTCCTCTGCGGTAGGTTCGCGCCGTGTTGACCAGCGGCGACCCCGCAGCCAGCGTTCAACGTTGATCGCCGCGAACGCCGCCAGCGACCCATAATCGGTCGATGTTGAACGATCTGACGTTTCGGAAACACGGCGGTGAGCCCAGGGAGGAAGTAAAGAGGGGCGGGCTTTCTCAGAAGGCTCGCAAGTCCACAAGCCTTCTGAGAAGTTTTCTATGCCTTTTTCGAAGACGCAGAAAATGTGTCAGAAGGCGCGAGGGCGTCTGAGAAGTCTGGCCGCCTTCTGAGAAGGCCTTCTCCTTCTCATTTCACCCCCCCTCTCGCCGCCGAGAAACGGCCTGTCGCTCAAGGTTGAGCTAGCCCCGCGGTGTCAGGAGCCAACACCGCAATCGGCACGACGGACATTTTCCGTTTTCGCCCTCCTCCTCACTTCGGGGGAGCAAGATTTGCATAAGCATATTTTGTCGGAGGTCCGCGCGGATTCCTCGGATCGGCGTTTGGGCCCCCTGGCGCGCCTCTGGCGCCGCCACTGGCAGGCTCCGCGCGCCAGGGAGGGGCTTTCAGCGCAGATCCAAGGTCTCCGCGCGGAGCTCGGAAGGCTTCTGCTATTCTGTTTTTTCTCTTCCTCTATCACCGTCGATTGTCGGCTTTGTGGTCCTCATCAAGGGCTCCCACGAGGGTGCGAAGTTATTCGCGCTTCGCGCTTCGCGGTCCTCGTTTCTCCTCCCCCTCCTCCTCGTCCTCCTTTTCTCCCTTTGGGGGGGCGGCGCGAGAGCGCGAAGTTATTCGCGCTTCGCGCTTCGCGGAGCGCGAAGCGCGAAGTTGGGAGCCCTAGACTCGAATGTCCAGGCCTCCCACATGGGGTCGAAGCACACAGGGTCGTTGCATCGCGCCGCACGGCTGATGCATCGGTGATGCGGCTCCATGTGGAGCCCGATCTTCTCCGCACTCACAGTGCCGATGCATCGACGACGCCGCCGATGCATCGCCGATGCATGGGCGATGCATGGGCGATGCATCCGCAATGTGGCGCGATTCTCCGACCCTATCTGCTCGGACAACGTCTACTATACGGACGGGAACCTGTGAGCAATGGTGGAAGTTGCTATCTATCTGTTTCGGGTATGGTCGGCAACTCTTGGATAGCGTGTCGCTCCACCGGTTCTGGCCAACCACGCTTCGACACAACACGCTATCCACTTCCCAGTCCCTAGGCTTCATCGTCCCGAGCTTGTCCCAGCCTCCCGCTCCGCAGAGCGGAGCGACACGCCATCCGCTCGAAAGGCATAGTGTGTCGCTTGGGCCGTCGCCGTGACACGCTATCCAAGTTTCGGTTCTAATCATTTCTTTCACCTTCAACCTTGCTTCGGTCACGATCAGTTCTTTCACCTTCCTGTGTTTCACCAAGCCATTCTGAGGCCGGCCTTCATCGTGAAGGCCAGAGCACGCGCCCGGCGCGCCTGCAACCCTATGTGGGTCGTTCGGAATGCGCTGGCAGCTGCGTTAGTTCAGCCAAAGACTCGAAGGAGAAACGCAGCATGAACACACGCACACCTCCCCAGGTCCGCGCGGGTTTCTTGGGTCGGCGTTGGGCCTCCCCCCGGCGGCACCTCCGGCGCCGCTCCTGGCCCGACCCAAACACTTCGCGCGGACCTCTGGAAGTCGCTGTCCTCGAGCCGTCTTTCCTTCTTCTGTGGGCGTGGCACGATGCCGCGACTGCCGCAGGCGGGGTGGGCGGTGCGTCCGGCCTGCCACGGCGGTGGGCACGGCGCGAGCCAGGCGCCGGGCTCTCCAGGACAGGAGCCCTGCCTTCGCCAGCCTGTGCCCCAAGCCGGGGCTCGGGAGACGTGGCGTCGCTCTGGCCCGGGCCCTCGGTCTCCCCCCCCTCCTCGCCATCGGGAGGTGCTCCGACTTGCTCTAGGAGCACGGGGGCCGGACCGCTGTGGAAAACACCCGATGCCTCCCTAGTGTTGCCACGCCTTTCTCTCGCGACTCATTCGCGGAACCTCGGGATCACTTCGATCCCAGTTGACAGCCCAGACGACTCCTGGGGGATCAGCGCCGCTGCCGCCGCGTCCTGCCAGGGGTCGGCCTCGCCAGGCCGGCGCCTCCGCCCACCTCCTCCCGAGCTTCCCCTTCCCCCCTCCATCTGCTTGTTGTTGTCTCCTCCTGCTTGTCCCTGCCATTGTCCTCGTCTCCCTCTGTCTGGTCCTCCCCTCCCTCTCTCCCCTCTCTGTCATCTTCCTCAATCTTCTCATGTGTGTTCCCTCTCTCTCTGTCTCTCTATCTCCCCGTTCTTGCTCCTCCTCCCCTCCCCTTCCTCCTCCTCCTTTTCGTCCTCCTCCTCCTCGTCCTCCCCATGCTCCCCCCCTTCTTCCTTCCCATTCCTGAGGAATCGGAAGGAAGGCGGGGGGTAAAGAAGGGAGCGGAGGAACGATTCCTCCCCTCCCTTTTGTACCCCCCGCCTTCCTCGACTCCACCGCCTGCGGGGAGCCTGGCTGCGCGCGCCCGCCAGGCCGAACCCGTGGCAGCACACGCCGTCGACGAGCCAGTTCCGGTCGCACAGCAGCGAGGCGCCTCGGACTCCTCCGCCCCTGGCCGGCCGGGGCTCTCGGCCCCGCCGTGCCCGTGGCTGCGCTCGGGTGTCTCTCGTCTGCGGTAGGCTCTTGTCGTGTCGACCGGCGGCGATCCCACCGCCGGCGTTCAACGTTGTACCTCAGCGGCGGCCCAGAATCGGTCGATGTTGAACGATTGGACGAAGCGGAGACGGCCGATCGTTCAAGATTGAACGATCCCCGCCGTCGGCACGACACAAACCTGCCGTGACCCCTCCTTCTTGCTCTCCAGTGCCGTATCTGGCTCCAGACCTCCGATGGGCTGCGTTTTCCCATCCAGTGTTCCTCAATCTAGGCCCCTGGGTCTCCGCGCGCAGGACCTCAGAAGCTGTTTCCTGATGTGTTCAGTGTGATCGGAGCGCCCTCGGTGCTTCCAGCACGGCGTTCCCGCTGCAGCGTTAGCCTCGTTTTGAGGGCTGCACCTTGCTCCCGCCGTTCAGAATGGGGCTCTCGCCCCAGCACGGGCCACATTTCTGAATATGATTCTTTCCTGGTCGTTGCCGTCCCTCTCCCCTCTTGCGCCTTGCCCTGGTTCTCCTGCTCCTCTTCCTTATCCTACTCCTACTCCTCCTGCTTCCTTCTCCTACTCACTATACATTCCTTGCTCCTAGTCATCCGCCACTTCCACATGTAGACAGCCCTCCTCTCTGCTTGCGCATCCTACGACCTACGATGAAGTCATTTTGCAGGCCAAGGTCCCCTAGGACACCCAGGCAGCGGACACAGTATCAAGCGGCTTGCCGCAAGTCCCGCCACCGTGCCAGCGCAGTGTTCTGGGTGGCGACTGTTCGAGGGTCACGGGAGGCTGTCAGGGGAGACACCTCGTGTCCCCAGGCTTGGGGGAGCCGTGATGATTGATGAGGGTTATGAGGTTTCTGAGGATGATGAAGGTGATGATGATGGTGATAATGATGATGATGATGATGATGATGATGATGATGATGATGATGATGATGATGATGATGATGATGAAGCTGATGGCAATTATTGTGAGATTGTGATATTGTGATGGTGATGGCGTTGGTGATGGTAATTTTCATGCTGATGATGCTGCTGCTGATGATGATACTGATGATGAAGCTGATGATTGGTGATTGATGATGATGATGATGATGATGATGATGATGATGATCATCATGCTGATGGCTATGATGATGATGATGATGATGATGATGATGCTCATCATGCTGATCATGATTATGATGATGATGCTGCTGATGACGGTGTTGATGGTGATGCTGATGGTTGATGGTTGGTGATGATGACGATCATGACGATGATGCTGACTATGATGATGCTGATTATGATGATGATGATGATGTTGCTGATGATGATGATGATGTTCATCAGGATGATCATGATGCTTATGATGATGACGATGATGATGCTGATGACGATGATGATGATGATGATGATGATGATGATGATGATGATGATGATGATGATGATGATGATGATGATGTTGATGTTGATGTTGATGTTGATGTTGATTGACGTTCGCATGGGTGCCGATGGATAATCATTGTCTACGTGGGCACAGGCGTGGAGCCGACCACGCTGGTGTTCAGCACCCGCACGGGCCTCGCAGTGCACTGCGGCGAGTGTTGCTGCACCTCGCCGCGTGCCGCAGCATCTGCGAGTGAGACAGGAGCGACCTGTCCCAGGCACTACAGGCCCGGAGGATCCGGAACGCTGATGGCCCGTGGACGCCATCGCCCAAAGGTTGGAACCGCCGTGAGGGAGCAACCGCCTGAGGGAGGCGCCGTTCCCCCTCTTGGTCGAGCGCGTTTTGGTCGTCGTACAGTTCGTCCATGGTCGGTTTGCGCTTCGCCAGCGTAGGATTCGCCGCGCGCGGGGGCCGCCTGCGTAGGAACCGCCGCGTGGAAACGGCCGCCGTCGGAATCGCCTTGGGGGCGCATGAGCGGTGCGTGGGGGCCGCCGCGCGTCGGAGCCGCCTGCGTAAAAAGCAACCGCCGTAGGAGTCGCATCCGTGGGAGCAACTTTGGGAGCCGCCGCAGGAGGCGCCGCCATGGGAGGCGCCGCCGTGGGGGCCGCTTCTGATGGAGCCGCCTCAGTGGGAACCGCCTTCGTGGGAGCCGCCGCCGTGGGAGCCGCCTTGGGGGCCGCCGCCTTTTGAATCGTTTTGGCGCGAGCGGTGCCGCGGGGGCCGCCGTGAGAGCCGCCGCCTTGGGAGCCGCGGCCGTGGGGCCCGCCTCTGTGGGAACCGCCGCCATGGGAGGTGCCGCTGTGGGAGTCGTCTCGGTGTGGGCGCCGCCATAGTGGGAACCGCAGTCGTTGGAGTTGCCGCCACGTTTGCCGCGGCGCTCACTAGGGGAACCCGCCACGAGGGGAGTCGCCGTGACCTGGGCCGCCGCCGTGGGATCCGTGAGAACCGCCACCATAAGAACCCCGCCGCGGGAGCCGCCACTGGGAGCCTCCTGAGTGGGAGCCGCCGCCGTCGGAACCGCCCTGATGATAACCGCCGCTGCAGGAGCCGCCTCCGAGGTGCCCGCCGCCATGGGAACCGTTTCCGTGGGAACCGCCGCCGTGGGAACCGCCGTGGGGCCTGCCACCTTGGTACCCGCCGCCTTGGGAACCGCCGCGGGAGGCACCGCCGTGGGACCCGCCGCCGTGGGAGCCGCCACCGTGGGAGCCGCTTTGGCGGGAACCGCCGCAAGAAGGCCGCCCAGCGTCGCAAGTAGGAAACGCCATGAGTGGGACCGAATTTGATCACCACACACAAACCGAAGGGGACCTGGACGCAGCAGCACCAGATGGAAAGGCCGAGCCCATCGACTGCCTGGCGCCGGTGCCGCCAACAAATGAGGGACACGTGGACCCCGAACGGGAAATGCAGTCGGCCGTGAACGTGAGCGTGAACCGCTGCACCGCCGCTGCCAGAAAGCCGTTTCAGGCGCAGGAAGATGATGCTTGATGGTCGCGTTGGTGCCGAAGGACAATCACCGTCTACGTGGACACAGGCGGGGAGCCGACCACGCTGGTGTACAGGACCCGCATGGACCTCGCAGTGCACTGCGGCGAGTGTTGCTGCACCTCGCCGCGTGCCGCAACACCTGCGAGCGAAACAGGAGCGACCTGTCCCAGGCACTAGAGACTTGGATCACCCGAAGAAGCGATGATGGTGATCATGAGGATGATGATGATGACGATGATGCTCCTGGTACTCATGATGATGCTGCTGATGATGATGCGTATGGTGATGGTCATGGTGATGATAGTGGTGGTGACGGCGTTTGTGAGTGCGCTGATCTCGGTGTTGATGATGACGATGGCTCGGAGGTTGATAGACCTTCTACCCTGACGCGTCGATTCGCGAATTGGCCTTCTTCGGTTCGCGAGAGGGCGGCGCGGCCGTCATCTTTGCGGGTCCAGGTCCGTCGGTTTCGGACCTAGGCCGTTTTCATTAAATTGTGGTTTGCTAAAGGGAATGTCGTCCACCGCCGAATGCTGATGATTGCGATACTGATGATGATGGTGATGATGATGATGATGACGATGATGATGATGATGATGTTGGTGATGATGGCGGTGATGCTGCTAATGCTGATGATGATGATGATGATGCTGATGCTGACGACGGTGATGGCAACTTCCTACCGAGGAACCCCACATACTTATATGACGTCTGGAGCGATGATAGCTGAATGGCAGCATGCGGGAATGATGCTGGTGGCCGTTGCCCCGCCGATACCGTTGGCGACGCTGGTCATGCTTTGGGAGCCTTGGGACCCTGGGTACCCTGGGGGCGTCAAGAAAGTGTCACCACTGTCTCGCTTTCCGACCTTGGACCGTATAGAGACCACGTTCAGGGGCCGCGTCGAGCAACTGCCACCCGTGCCACATTCTCCGAGCTTGGGCCGTATAGAGACCGCGCGCAGAAACCACCCCTTGCGCATTCTCTCTGGGCTCAAGAATCTGCCACGCCTGCCACGATATTCGATCCTGGACCGTATAGACACTGCGCTCAGAAACCACCCTTTGCGCACCTCCTCTGGTGTCAAGAAAGGGCCACCCTTGCCACACTTTCCGAGTCTGGACCGTACATGGACCGCGCTCAGAGATCACCACCTGCGCACATTGTCTGGTGCTAAGAAACTGTCGCGCCTGCCACATTCTACCAACCTGGACCGTATAGAGACCGCCCCTACCGCAAACCCGTATAGTGTCGAGAAAATGCCACCCCTGTCACACTTTCCGAGCCTGGACCGTATTGAGACCGCGCTCAGAGACCCCCCCTTGCGCACCCACTATGGCCACTATGGTGTCGAGACCCCTTCTGGTGTCAAGAAATGCCACGCGTGCAATACTCTTCGAGCCTGGACCGTATAGAAACCGCGTTCAGAGATCACCCCCTGCGCAGCCCCTCTGGTGTCAAGAAACTTCCACGGCTGCCGCACTTTTCCGAGACTGGACCGTATAGAGACCGCGCTCAAAGACCACCCCTAGCGCAACCCCGTATAGCGTCGAGAAAGTGCCACACCTGCCACACTTTCCGAGCCTGGGCCGTACAGAGACCGCGTTCAGAGACCCCCCCCCGCGCGCGCTCTCTGGTGTCAAGGACGTGCCACGCCCGCCGCGCTTTGCTGCTGAGCCTGGACAGTATTAAGACTGCGTTCAGCAACCGCCCCCTGCGCACCCCCTCCATGTCGAGAAAATGCCACGCCTGCCACTCTTTCCGAGCCTGGGCCGTATAGAGACCGCGCGCAGAGACCACCCTTTTCTCACCCCACTTCGTGTCGAGAAAGTGCCACCCCTTCCACACTTTCCGAGCTGCGACTCTTTCCGTGTCATGTGTATGATGCGTGTGCGGTTGTATGTGGGCGTGTGTCTCAAAGTGATGCACGATCATTGTATGTTGTGTGTGTGAGTGTGTGTGTGTGTGCGTGTGTGTGTGTGTGTGTGTGTGTGTGTGTTGCGCGTGGGTGAGGGGGAACGGGGGAGGACGGCAAGGAAGAAAACCAGTCTCCACGAAACATGTGGGGAATAACGATGGTGCTGTTGATGGATGCGATGACGATGGATGTGGTGTTGGTGATGATACTGATGCTGGTGTAATTCTCCCGACTGCGAATGATTGCGGTGATGACGGTGATGATGTTGCTTAAGGTGATGTTGACGTAGATTGTGATGGTGATCGTGCTCGTGGTGATGATTAGTGTGATGACGAGGGTTGGGTGCCTTGGCGCCGGTAATGATGCGGATCGCGATGGCGCTGATGTTGGTGGTGATGGTGGTTTTGATGATGATGACGATGGTGGCGATGTTGTTGTCGCCAATGACGACGGCGATGTTGATGTTGCTGGTGACGACGGCGATGCTGAACATGCCGATAGCGATGGTGTTGGCGATTGTGATGATTATAGTGGGCGTTGGCCGCGGGGCCGTCCTGGCGCCGTCTTAGGCCATTGAAAAGGGCCTTTTAAGGCCGTGCTGGGTCCCGCGGAAGTTCTTCTTCGGCCGTCTTGGGGCCGTCCTGGGTGCCTCTTGGGCCATCGTGGAGTTGACGGCAGCCCGAGGATGCGATAATGCGTTCAATCATTCACATACCCACGGGGCATCAGTCATTGTGGCTCCTTCGGGCCCTGTTGGAGGTCCTCATGTTGCCATTCTGGGCCCTCGTGGAAGCATATTGGGCCGTCTTGAATCGATGCTCCGCCGCCTTGGGGCCATCTTGGGCCGTCTTCGAGGCGTCTTGGGCCATCTTGGTGTTTTTGGTTGGCTGCGCGGGCCGTTTTGGAAGCTCGGGAGAGATCCATGGTTTTTTACAATGGATCTTTGCACTGATGCGCTTGGGAGCAGCGTCTGGGAATGCGGGAAGTGCACGATCCTCGAGCGGGTGCGCGTGGGATGAGGGGCCTAGGAATTAGCAGCCGTGCGGGAAGTGCACAATCCTCGAGATTGCGCGCCTGCGCTGAGGGTTCAGGCAGTAGCTGCCATTGTGGAAGTACACCATCCTGGAGCGGGCACGCTTGGAATGCGAGTTCCGGCATTGTAGCTGCCATGGTGGAAGCGCACCATCCTTGAGCGGGCACTAGGGAAGTGGCCTCGGTTAGTAGGGGGGTGCACGTAACCGTCCGCGAGTAAAAGGAGGGGCGGCCCTTTATTATATCACAGAAAAACCTTACCAGGGATACCTTGGTATCCTTCCATGCCTCAACGTGCCAAGGGGCACGGTGGCTGATATATATATATATATATATATATATATATACACATACATGCATACATGCGTACATACATACATACATACATACATACATACATACATACATACATACATACATACATACATACATACATACATACCGCAGTGGGCAGGAATGGGTGTGGGGGCGGGGTGTCAGATATGTCGCGAGCGCACCCAGCGTTTTTTCCCCCTCCCTCTCCACCTTTTTTCATGGCCCTCCTCCCACCGACCGTCGACGTTGGAACAAGTGGCACGCGTGCCATGGCTCTTGCACCAAAGAGCTGCGAGGGGCAGGAGGCTTTCGCTTCCTTCCTCCATGAGTTCCATTCCGTGGCCGGGGGGGCGAACGGCGAGCGACGAACGAACGACGAACGATAATACAGATATCCGAGCTTTAGAGGACAGCTGCGCAAGATAGTAAACATGTCCGAGCTCGAGAACACAGCGGGCAAGTCCAGGGGGGCCATGGGAGAGGACGAACGAGTGGGCCAGGGAGGCCGGGGGGGGAGGGCGGGGGGGGCTGGGCCCGGGGCAAGGGCAGAGGGGGGGCTGGGTCCACGGCCAGGCCAGGGGGCCAGGTGGGCCAGAGGGAGGAGTCACGGGAGCCAGGGGGAGAGGGGTCTGGGCCCAGGGAAAGGCCAGGGCGGCAAGGGGGGGGGAACAACGAACGACGACGACGAACGACGAACGAACGAACGACGACGACGACGAAAATAAGGAGGCCGGGGGGGGGGGGGGGGCGACGAGCGGGAGGCCGGGGGGGGGCGCGGGGCTGGGCCCAGGGAGTGGGTTGCGAAGGTCAGGGGGGGAGAGCGGGAGCTGGCGAGGGCCGGGTCCAGGGCAAGGCCAGGGCGGCCAGTGGGAAGGACGAACGACGAACGAACGAACGGCGACGACGAAAATAAGGAGGTCCGAGCTCTAGAACACAGCTGTGCAAGCTAATGCAGAGGTCGGAGCGGAATAGGGGTTGGCGCCGCGCCGCGCCGCTAGAGCGCAGCCAGGGCGGGGGGGCGCGCTGAAGGATGCGGAGAGAGCGCGCGGGCCGCGGTTGGGTGGCCGGCGCCGCGCCGCGCCAGGACAGAAGTGAGCGGTCGGGGCGGAGGGGGCCTTCGGCTGCCGGGGGCAGAGGGGCGGCGTAGACAAGGGGGCCGCCGGGAATGCACATGGGGGCGGGGGGGGGCGACGCAAAATCAAATGGTCGGGGCGGAGGGGGCGCTGGGCGGAGGTTCCATTGGGCCGCTGGGGGGCGCTTGGGAGGGGGGGGGGGCGGGGGGCGGGGGGCGACGCGACGCGGAATAAAGTTGCCGGGGCGGAGGGGGAAGCTGGGCCGTGGTTCCAGTGGGCTGCTGGGGAACGGCCAGGGATGGCGGGGGCGGGGGCGGGGGGGGGGTGCGACGCGACGCGGAATAATGTGGTCGGACCTCTAGACACCCGGTGCAAGATAATTACCTGGTCGGAGTGGAAGGGGGGCCGGTCCCGCGCCGCACCGGAAGAAGAGCGCGGTCGGGGCGGGGGGGCGCGCTGGCTGGCGGGGGAGGGATGCGGAAAGCGCATGTTGGCTGCGGAAGGGGGGCCGGTGCCGCGCCGTGCCGGGGCAGAACTGAGGGGGGGGGAGGGGGGCGCAAAATGAAGCGGTCGGAGCGGAGGGGGCGCTGGGTTGGCTTCTGGTGGTATAGGGATGGCGTGGGATGGCAAAGGGGCCCGCCGGGGACAGAACTGGGCACAGAGGGGCATTCGGTTAATGATGGCAGATGAGCGCAGAAGGGCGGCGAAGACAAGGTGGCCGCTGGAGACAGGGCTAGGGGCCAAGGGGGTGGGCGGAGAGGGGGAGCGCGACGCGACGCCGAATGATCAAATGATCGGGGCGGAGGGGGACCGGGCGATGGTTTCACTGTGATGGAAGGGGCGTGGGATGGGGGGCGACGCGACGCGGAATGAAATGATCGGGGCGGAAGAGGCGCGGTGTCGCCAGGAAGCGCAGGGCGTGGGGGGGTGGGGCGGGGGGGGGCGGGGGGGGGGAGGCGCGCGACGCGACGCGGAATCAAGCGGTCGGGGCGGAGGGAGCATTGAGCAGGGGTTCTTCTGAGTCGCGGGGGAACGCTGGCGATGGTGGGGGCGACGCGACGCAGAAAAAAGTCGCCGGGGCGGAGGGCGACGAGGGGGATGCTGGGGGGAAGCGGGGGAAGCGACGCGACGCGGAGTGAAGTGGCCGGGGCGGAGCGGCTGCTGGGCCGTTGGGGGGCGGGGGCAAGGGGCTGGGGAAGGGAGGCGGGGTCGGGGCGGGGAGGGGGGGGGGCTGGCGAAAGCAGGACAGGGGCGCGACGCGACGCAGGATAAAATGGTCGAGGGGGGGGCAGTGGGCGGGGGCCCCGCTGGGGCGCGGGGGTTCGCTGGGGGGGGGGTGCGACGCGACGCGGAATGATGTCGTCGGGTCGGGGGGGGCGCTAGGCTGCCGGGGCGCGCCAGGGGCGAGGCGTCGGGGGCGGCGAGGGGGGGCGCGACGCGAGGCGGAGTGAAATTGCCTGGGCGGGGATGCATGGCGCGGGGTTTCCATTGGGGCGCGGGGTGGCGCTGGGGAGGGGGGGTGCGGAGTGAAGTGGCTGGGGCGGAGGGGGCGCCGGGCTGCCGGGGAACGCTGGGGATCGGGGGTGGCGAGGGCGCAGGTGGAGGTGCGACGCGACGAGGAATAAAGTGGTCGGGGTCGGGGCGCGGGGGGCGTTGGGCGAGGGTCCCGCAAGGGCGCAGGGGAATGCTGGGAAGTGATCGGGGCGGAGGGGGCGCTGGGCGGTGATTCCACGGGGGCGCGGGGGAACGCTGGGGAGGGGGGGGCGCGGTGCGACGCGGAAGAAAGTGATCGGGGCGGAGGGGCACTTGGGTCGCTGGGAAACGCGGAGGAGGTGGTGGCGGGGGCGCGGACTAAAATTGTCGGGGCGGAGGTGGCAATGGGTGGAGGTTCCACTGTGCCGCCGGGGCGCGATGGGGAGGGCTTGGGGGGGCGCGGAGGGGGGGGGGGCGCGGTGCGACGCGGAATAAAGTTATCGAGGCGGCACTGGGCGGAGGCACCTATTAGTTTCGGGGGAACGCTGGGAGGGCGAGGAGTGGAGGCTGCGGTGTGACGCGGAACGAAATGGTCGCGGCGGAGGTGGCACTGGGCAGAGGCTCCACAGGCACAGTGGGGCTGGGGCGGGGGTGGGGGGGGCTGGGGGGGGGATGCGGGCGCGGTGCGACGCGGAATAAAGTTATCGGGGCGGGGGGGGCGCTGGGCGGAAGTTCGATTGGGCCGTTGGGGCACGCTGGAGAGGGCCGGGAGGGTGGCGGGCAAGGAAGGGGGGCACGCGGTGCGACGCGGAAACAAATTGTCGGGGCGGAGGGTGTGTTGGGCGGAGGTTCCACTAGGCCGCTGGGGCACGCTGGGCAGGGTTGGGGGGGCGGGGAGGGGGGCACGCGGTGCGACGGGGAATAAATGGTCGAGGTGGAGAGGCCAGTGGGCGGAGGTTTCACTGTGCCTCTGGGGAGCGCTGGGGAGAGGAGGGGGGCGCGTTGCGACAAGGAATAAAATGGTCGAGGCGGAAGGGAGCGGGTAGGGGCGGGGTTGGGGAGTGGCGGGAGGGGGGCGGGGAGGGGGAGCGGGCGCGGTGCGACGCGGAATAAAGTCGTCGGGGCGGAGGGGGCACCGGGCGGGGGTTCGCTGGGGAAGGCTGGGGAGGGGTAGGAGGGGGGGGCGGGCAGAGGGGGGAGCGGAGAAGGGGCGGGATTGGGGGCGGGGAGGGAGGGCGGGCGCGGTGCGACGCGGAGTGAACTTGTCGAGGCGGAATGGGCATTGGCAGAGGTTCCACTGGGCCACTGGGGAACGCTGGGGAGGGGTAGGATGGGGGTGGCGCGGTGCGACGCGGAATGGCATGGTCGGGGCGGACGGGAGCGGGCAGGGCGGGACTGGGGGGGGTGAGGGGAACGGGGGAGCGGGTGCGGTGCGACGCGGAACAAAATTGTCAGGGCGGAGTGGGCATTGGGCGGAGGTTCGATTGGGCCACTGAGGGACGCTGGGGAGCGGTAGGAGGGGGGCGGGGTGGGCAAGGGGAGGGCGGAGGAGGGGCGGGAGGGGGGCAGGGAAGGGGGGCGGGCGTGGTGCGACGCGGAATAAACTGGTCTGGGCGGAGGGGCACTGGGCAGAGGTTCCAATGGGCCACTGGGGAACGTTGGGGAGGGGTAGAAAAGAGGGGAAGGAGGGGGTGCGGTGCGACGCGGAATAAAATGGTCGGAGCGCTAGACACCTTGCGCAAGAGAATAAGCTGACCCCCCCACCTTCAGTCAGGGCGCTGAATTTAACCCCACTTGGAACTGAGAAGGGGCTCTGGTTTTCGGGCCGTTCTCTAGATCCAGGTCGGGGAATTCATTCGTGGCCGAGGCTCGCCGCGGCCAGAAAAATCTCTGCGCTCCTTATTCGACAGTCTATAGTCTATACGGCCGATGCCACCGACCCTGACGGGGGAGGACGACCACGACCACGACCACGACGACCACGACGACCACGACGGCGGCTGCTGCGACGGCGGCGACGACGACGACGACAGCGACGGCGACGGCGACGGCGGCGGCGGCGACGGCGACGGCAACGGCGACGGCGATGGCAACGGCGACGGCGACGGCGACGGCGACGACGACGACGACGGTGGCGGGGACGACGACGACGATGATGCTGACGCTCTGGAGCCCCTGTTGGGGCACTCCTGGGAACCTATTCGGTTCTGTTTCGAGTCCTCTTTTGGGGGTTTGTTTGGAAGCCCCGTGTCCACTTGGAGGTGCCTCGGAGCAGATCTGAGGCCTTTGGGAGACATGTAGGAAAACACGCAGCACCCCGCAGCAGCAGATGAAGTGAGGAGGATGCTTCCGGGTGGGGAGGGGAGTCCGAAAGGAGGGGGGGATGGCAGGTGCCCCCTTGTCCGCAAGGGGAATGCGGGGGTTCATGATTTCCCCTGCGGGGGGTCATGATTTCCCCCCTTGTCCACAATGGGAACATGCCTGTCCACCTTGTCCACCAGGCCCCCCCGGGACCCCTCCTCGGGAACCCCCCCGGGACCGCCCTGTTATAATTACCCCTCCCTCGGGATCCCCCCCCCGCTACCCCTCCCCGTGACCCCCCCTCTACCCCGCGGACCCCCCATGCGAATCAATTATCACGTTGTCGAATTTCCGTCTGGCAGGATCGCTTGAGGAGGGCCCAGGGAAAGGGGGGAAGCGGTGATGGCGACAACGACTCAAACGGAAAGACGTCTCGCACTCGCCGGGAGGTTCGGCGGATTCAGTGTTCTTCCAGGAAGCATGATGGCTCCATCCCCTTCGTTCCCCCTCCGCATGCCCCGTGGGCTGACCGACCTGCCTCCTAGACCGACTCGCTCCACCGGCCCGGGAGCCGCAGAGGAGCACGGACGCTGCGCACAGCCTCTCCTCGGCCGCGGCCCCTGCAAGCGAGCTTGCGCGCGGGGAGGGCGGGGTGGGGGCCGCCCAGGCATCCGACGATGTGTTCTTTTCAGGTCTCCGCAAGACGGATGAAGGCGATGCATCGGCGATGCATCGTCGACGTCGGCGAACAATCGGCGACACTGGCGCAGAGAAAATCCGGCTCCACAGCGAGCCGCATCGCCGATGCATGGTCGGACCCCATCTGGGAGGCCTAGACGAAGGCAACCCCAGGCTAGGAGGTAACTCCTGGGAGGCCTTCGCAAGACAGATGAAGGGCTATTCAGCACGATCAGGGGGTCATCAAGACGGGCCAGGATGAAGCCCGCTTATGCCAGCCTAAGTGGGCCTGAGTGTACTTCGATGGGACTATATCAGATTAGGCCAGGTTTTGTCCACGGATAGACAAGCGCCGATGTTGAATTGAACTTACCAGGAGTTGCATCTGCCGATGTGTGTTGTCCAATCCGCGGACCCCCAAAAGTCTCATTCCGCGGCCCCCAAGAGTCCTGACCGCGTCTGCGGTTTTTGGTTGTTGTGTGGACCCGATTCGATTGGCCCGGGGCCCGATAGGAACGGGCCCCGGAGGCTGAGACTGGGGGAAGACGCCGGGACTGAAAAAAAACACATCGTCCGAGAGTTGGGCTGCGCGCGGGAAGGTGTCTCTACGGGCTTGACAACTCTTCACCAATCGGTTTGGCAAATCGAGCCCGATAAGTCGAGGTAAGATCTAGGCAAATCCATGTCAATTCAAATAATCATGGCCAGATGCATCTAGGTGGTGAACGCAGAGATGACCGCGCAAATCTGGAGCAAACATCGCGGACGCCCCAGCGCGAGGCGAGAGGTTGTCAAGCCCTTCTGGCGAGCAGCATGCCCAGGGCCCGCCCGCCCCGGCCCGCGCTGGCGGCGGCCGCGGCGGCCCTCTGCGCCCCGCTGGTGGCGTGGGGCCTGCTGGGGGTCGTGGGCGAAAAGCATCCGTATCCGATCGGTCGGCTGGTCGCGACCGATTTTGGAATCGGTCGCGATCGGTCGCGACCTTTTTGGAGTGCCGATCGGTCGCTACCCATCGCGACCGGTCGGTATATCCAATGATCTGGGTCTAGGGTACACCTGAAGAGGTGCTTGCGGATGTGCTGTGGGAGCGGCATTCCGCGATGCAGGCTGATTTGGATTTCGTGGGCGCAAATCATATCCGTATCCACGGCCTCGCGGAGCGGGCCCCTGGGAAGCGGCCCTGCGGACACGGGGCGATTCCTTCGCAGATACCTCGCGCGGAGAGTGTCCGCGACGGCGCAGCCGCGGGATCGCGGCCTGGGTCCGCGGGGTCGCGCCCCGGAGTCCAGCATGCTGTTGGATCCATCAAGCGCTCCGCCGCCTCAAGCGGTGCAGCAGCGCTACAGGGAAGCGTGGCATGGACAGCGCAGCTCTGCACATGCGTCAGAAGCTACAGCGAGCAAGAGCACAGCAGAGCCCTCGTGAGGGTGCGGATGCGGATATGTTCGCCGCTCGCGAGGGGGCCCCCGCGCGACCGCGTGGCCAGGGCACGGCCGCCTTCGCGGGCGGCGCGGCTGCCGCAGGGCGGCTTCGGGGGCCGACGCGGGCATTCCAGATCTCGGACACATCCGGTAGCAAGTCATGGGAGCCTTGTGCATGTCCTTGTAAATCCGTCTTAAGAGTGCATCATCGTGCGCCAGCGACTTGTAATCGATGAGGGTGCCAGTTTAGCGCCGACTTAGCGTATATTTAGCGTTGGCTAGCGTCGATCAGCGCCGGCTAGCGTCGGTTAGTTTCGGTTCGCAAGAGTCAGCGAGATTGCATGGGAGGTCTCCACGAGATGCCATCGAAGACGCATTGATATGATGATGTAGCACCCCGCAGTTGCGGATAAGGTGGGGAGGACGGGCGCGGGGTGGGTCGCGGGTGGGTCCCAGGCGAGTCGCGGGTGGGTCGCGTGGTGGGTCGCGGGTTGGTTGCGGGTGGGTCGCGGGTGGGTCGCAGGTCGGTCGCGGGTGGATCGCGCGTGGGTCGCGGGTGGGTCGCAGGTGGGTCGTTGGCGGGTCGCGGGCGGGTCGCGGGCGGGTCGCGGCGTGGGTCGTGTCGCGGGCGGGTCGTGGGCGGGTCGCGGGGTGGGCCGCGGGTGGGTCGCGTGTGGGTCGCGGGGTGGTCGCGGGGTGGGTCGCGGGTGGGTCGCGGGTGGACCGCGGGTTGGTCGCGGGCGGGACGACGACAACAAAAAATTATGACTGGAGTGCAGCGTCCCCAAACAGGATTTAAACACCCATGAGGGTTTCCAAGTTCGATTGCCTCCGCGTCCGGTGCGGGTTGGCATGGCAAGTTGGAACATGATAACATGATGTTTGCATATTTGCGGTTCGCACAAAAGCTTGTGTGATGCTCTCAGGAAGCCATCGCTTGAGGGTCTCGCACGTCTCGAAACAAAAATCGTGACGTCGGATGTCTGTGGAGGGCGGAAGGCAGGGTGCGCATGGCGGCATCTCGGAACTTCGCAGTGTGAGGATGGCTCGGGCGAAACGGGCTGGACTATCTAGGAGCTCAGTATTGGATGGATGTCCCAAGCGAAACGTGCCGTTTTACCTCTCGCTTCCCGTTGGGACCTCTCATGCAACTCCCTTCCTCCTCCCTCCTCCTCCTCCTCCTCCACCTTCTGCCTGCTCCCTCATACTCCTCCTCCTCCTCCTTCTCCTCCTCCCTTCCATCTTCTCGTTGTCCTTTTACTCCTCCTCCACCTCCTCTTCCTCCCGAATAGCATCTAGTAGCTCAGAAATTCGACCATGTCCAAGGCGAAACGGACTGGAACACCTCTCGCGCGGCATCTCGGAGCCCAGAGTTGCGAGGATGTCTCAGGCGAAACGGGCCGGACCACCTCGCGAGCGGCATATTTGAGCCCCGAGTTGCGAGGATGTCTCAGGCGAAAAGGGCTGGACCACCTCTCGCACGGCATCTCGGAGCTTAGAGTTTCGAGGATGTGTCAGGCGAAACGGCCAATCCCAGCCAACTCCGAAACGAGAGTTATGAGGATGTCTCAAGCGAAACGGCTCGGACCACCAGATTGTTTGAGGATGTCTCGTCTCCGCTTTCCACCGGCCGTAACTAGCTTCTACCACAACGGCACCCTGTTCACCAAGCTGTTTTGGGAACAAGCAACAAACAACAACAACAACAACAGCAACAACAACAACAAAAACAAAAACAATAACAACAACAGCAGCAACACCAACAGCAACAACAACAACAACATCAGCAGCAACAACAATCATGTTACCCTCATGTGCGATGTTACCACACGAAGCATGCGACCATCATGGTAACCATCCCCATCATGGGGGACTATTGGACAATAGCGGGGTCCGTTATTCCCATTCAGAGATCTCCCGCCCAATGAGGTCTTGCAAAAACCTCCGACGATTTCAACATATCTTGCCTCGAAAACGCATGCCCGCGCCTTGCTGCGCCGATGCGAGACCGCCAGTGGAGCCCCAGCCAACGGTAAAGCAAAAGGAAGTATCGAGCGACAGGACTGCCTTGGTGGGGATGGGGGCTGTCGGCGGCGAGGCAAGGATTTGGCCCTGAATAGAAAGGGAGGAGGTCTCGAGCAGGGCCGCTGTTGTTGCTGGGAGCGGCGCCAATGCTGAAGAGAGTAGGGCGGTAGTCCAGCGGAAAACAAAACGAAGTCTCGAGCGGGAGGACTGGTTTTGTTGGGACGGCGGTTGTCGGCGGCGAGGAGGAACACCGCCTTGAGTAAGAAGGGAGGAAGTCTCGAGCGGGAGCTGTGGTTTTGTCGGGACGTAGGCTGTCGGTGGCGAGGAACAGCACCGTCCTGAGGAAAAAGGGAGGAGGCCTCTGGCGGGAGCGCTGTTCTCGCTGGGAGAGGCGCCAATTCAAAAGAGAGCAGGGCGCCAGTCCAGCGTAAACCGGGAGGAAGTCGCGGGCGGGAGCGCTGGTTTTGTCGGGACGGCGGTTTTCGGCGGCAAGGAGGAGCACCACTTTGAGTAACAAAGGGAGGAAGTCTCGAGCGGGAGCGTTGCTGTTGCTGGGGGAGGCGCTGATGAGAGAAAGAGTAGCGCGCCAGTCCAAGGTAAAACGGGAGGAAGTCTCGAGCGGTAGCGCCGGTTTTGTTGGGACGGCGGCTTTCGGCGGCGAGCAAGAGCACCGGCCCTGAGTAAAAAAGGAGGAGGTCTCGAGCGGGAGCGTTGTTGATGTTTGGGGGCCAGTTTTGGCGCCCCCCCAAGCCGCTCGAGCGTGAGTCTCATTTTCAATGAAAATGTAGCCGGCGCCGAACGGAGAGCGCTAAAGCGTTTGGGGGGTCCAACAATAATAATTGTGTAGTGAGTATCATTCAACAATAACAACAACAAGAGCAAGCTTAGCAACAACAGCACAACAACAAAACACAACAACAACAACAACAACAACAACAACAACAACAACAACAACAACAACAACAGCAACCTGCACCGCGGAAGCCCACTTCAGTCACGAGGGACAATGAATGACCGTTCGGCCCCCCGCTCTGACCCTGCGACGTATCCAACCCATCTGCCTGACATGACAAGAGGAGCTGGTCCAGAATGAGATGGTCGATGACAGCACCCGGCCTGTCATTAGATACGCAAGCTATTTGGAAAGCGTGTGCGTTGCACGATTCCAGAGACAGCAACACAGGGACGGGGATTGAGGCCCTAGGCTTGAAGAGGAACTTGGGGTGAGAACGAGGGGCAAGAAAAGGAGGAAGAGGGGCCGAACAGTTAATGCGACAGCAACGGTGACACGGTGGAAGGAGGAAGCGGGCGACAACGAAAGGTGCAGCATGAGGAAGGAGGGTGGCGATCATTGTCTAATGGCGCGCTTGACAAGCAAGCAGCGCGGCCTGCGCCATGCCGCCCGGGCGGTCCAATGGATCAGTTGCTCGTAGCTAGTGCAAGAAGCGTGCGAGGCGAGGCCGAGGTTCGCCCGCCGGGTTCTTCGCTGCATTCCTGCACGTGGCAATGCGGGAGCTGAACGCCCGCAGGCGCACCGCCATGTCTTCGGGCGGCCCGTGGGAAAAGACAGCAAGGCGAATCCGACTGCGCGTAGGACCAGTCTTGCAGATCGCAGCCCCCCTAGCATGATGAGGTCCGATCTGGGTCCGCATAGGACGTCACCATGCTGGGCTCCCTACCCGCTTTCGACGAAAGTGGTGACACCTTCGCAGGTCGCCCCCCCTTAGGATGGCAAAGTCTCGTATGAATCTGCGCGGCGCGTCCATCCGCTGGACCCACCAGCAGCCATCGAAACTGGCGACGGGCTACAGGCTTCGAACAAATAGCGAACACTCATACCACATTCATCTGTGAACGCCCCCCCCTCCCCCCAATGTTCAAAGTTGGCGGTGGGTCTGGTGAGTTGCACCTCGACCGCAGTCTCCTCCGCGCGTGCCAACTTCGAGTTTGGGGGGCAGGGGGGGGGGTCACGAATTGTTTCCCTCTACCGTATCAGCTCGCAGCCCCCAGGGATGACGAGGTCCGTCTAATCTGACTTTGCGTGGTGCGTCACTCCGCTGGACCCCCCCGGCAGCATGCGAAAGCGGCGAGTTCTCGCGGTTCGCGACCTTCCAGGGATGACGAGGTCGAAAATCAATGTGCGTAGCGCGTCCTGGACCCGCAAGCAACCCGCGGAAATGGCGAGAATATTCGCGGTTCGCAGCCCCCCCAGAAATGGGGAGTTGAATCCGAATCTGCGACGCGCGTCGCCGCGCTGGACACCCCAGCAACCCTCGAAGTTTGCGGCAATCTCGCAGTTTGCAGCCTTCAGGGACGGCGAGGGCAAATCTGAATCTGCGGAGCGCGTCACCTGGCTGGGCCCCCGAGCAGCCCGCGAAAATTGAGACCACAGTCCGCAGCCCCCCCCCCCAGGATTGGCGAGGTCGGGTTTGAGCTTGCGTAGCGCGTCACCCCGCTGGACGCCCCAGTGGCTTTCGAAATTGGTGTCAATTTCGCAGCTTGCATTCCCCCAGGGAGAACGCCATTCCGTTGGATTCCCGAGCAACCCTCGAAGGCCGCGACCTTGTCACAGTTCGCAGACTCTTGGAATGGCGAGGTCGAATCCAAATCTGCGTAGCGCGCCGTTCCGTTGGACACCCCAGCAGCTTTCGAAACTTCCGACGGGCTCGCAGTTCGCAGCCCCCACAGGGATGGTGAGGTCGAGTCTTAATTTGCATAGCGAGTCACAGGACCGACCCCCCAGAGGCTTTCGAAATTGGCGAGAGCTTCATTTCGCAGCCCCCTTTCGGGGGACGAGGTTTAATCTAAATCTGCGCGTTGCGTCAATCCGTTGTACCCCCCCCCAGCAGCCTTCGAAAGCGGATCAAATTTTGCAGTTTGCAGCCCCCCCAATGATGGCGAGGTCGAATCTGCATTTGCGTAGCGCGTCACCCCGCTGGACCCCCAACGGCCCTCGACGGTGGCGACCTTCTGACATGTCGCAGCCCCCAGGTCTAGTCTGAATTTGCGCAGCGCGTCGCTCAACTGGCTCAGCTGGACCCCGGGCAACTTTCGAAAGTTGCGAAAAATTGCGCAGTTCGCACACACCCAGGTCTGCGTAGCGCGCCACCCCGCTGGAGCCCCCAGCGGCCCTCGAAAGTGGCGTCAGTTTCGCAGTTCGCAGCTCCTCCCCCCGCAGGAATGGCGAGGTCGAACCTGAATATGCGTGGCGCGTCACTCCGCTGGACCCCTCAGCAGCAATCGAAAGCGGCGACAGTTTCACAGTTCGCAGTCCCCCAAGGACGGCGGGGTCTAATCTGAATTTGCGTAGCGCGTCACCCCGCTGGACCCTTTTCAGCAGACTTCGAACATTGCGAGAGTTTTCGCTTTTCGCAGGCCCGCAGTGATGGCGAGGCGGGGGGCATATTCGCAGGCAAGCAGCAAGAGAGGAGGAGAGGGGGAGCGAAGGGGAGGAGAAGCCGGGGGAGGGGCCGGAGAAAAAAGGGGTCCCGACCGCAGTGCTCCATATTCAGGACGAGAAGCCAACGCAAGAGGGGAGAACTTAGCCTTCGTTGTGAACACCGTCGTTGTATGCACCGCATTCGGAGGAGCTCCCTCTGGGGCTACCGAGCGTGCGAGGGCTGCGCCAAAATGGGCGCGTTGGGCGCATGCGGACGCTGGCATTTGGGCCTTCGGTGGGGCCCCTGTGGGGCCACGGAACGTGTGAGGGGTTTGCCAAAATGGGTGCGGTGGCCGCATGCGAACGCTGGCAGTTGGGCCTTCGGTGGGGCTTATTATGCAGCAGCGAAACGTGTGAGGGGTGTGCCATGCGGTGGCCGCATGCGAACGCTGGCATTTGGGCCTTCGGTGGGGCTTCCTGTGGGGCCACGAAACGTGTCAGGGGTGCGCCACAGTGGGTGCGGTGGGGCTCCCTGTGGGGCCACGAAGCGTGCGAGGGGTTTGCCAAAATGGGTGCGGTGGCCGCATGCGAACGCTGGCATGTGGACCTTCGGTGGGGCTGCCTCTGGAGCCACGAAGCGTGTAAGGGGGGGTGTAAAAACGGGTGCGGTGACCGCATGCGAACGCTGACATTTGTGCCTTCGGTGGGGTTCCCCCTGTGGGGCCACGAAGCGTGTGAGGTGTGTGCCAACATGGGTGCGGTGGCCGCGTGCGAACGCTGGCATTTGGGCATTCGGTGGGGCTCCTTATGGAGCAACGAAGCGTGTAAGGGGTGTGCCAAACTGAATGCGGTGGCCGCATTCGAACGCTGGCATTTGGGCCTTCGGTGGGGCTCCCTGTGGAGCCGCGAAGCGTGGGTGTGCCAAACTGGGTGCGGTGGCCGCATGCAAACGCTGGCTTTTGGGCTTCCTGTGGGGCTTTTTTTTATGGAGCAACGAAGCGTGTGGGGTGTTTGCCAACATGGGTGCGGAGGGCGCATGCGAACGCTTGCATGTGGGCCTTCGGGGGGCTCCCTGTGGGACAACAAAGCGTGCGAGGGGTTTGCCAAAAAATTGGTGCGGTGGCCGCGTGCGAACGCTGGCAGTTGGGCTTCCGGTGGGGCTCCCTGTGGGGCCACGATGCGTGTGAGGGGTGTGCCAAAATGGGTGCGGTGGCCGCATGCGAACGCTGGCAGGTGGGCCTTCGGTGTTGTTCCTTGTTGGGCCACGGAGCGTGTGAGGGGGTTTGCCAAAATCGGTGCGGCGGCCGCATGCGAACGCTGGCATGTGGGCCTTCGGTGGGGCTCCCTTCGGGGCCACGAAGCGTGTGAGGGGTGTGCCAAAATGGGTGCGGTGGCCGCATGCGAACGCTGGCATGTGGGCCTTCGGTGGGGCTCCCAGTGGGACAACGAAGCGTGTCTCTGTGTGTGTGTGTGTGCGTGTGTGCCAAAATGGGTGCGGTGGGCGCATGCGAACGCTGGCAGTTGGGCCTTCAATGGGGCTCCCTGTGGGGCCGCGAAGCGTGTGAGGGGTTTGCCAAACTGTGTGCGGTAGCAGCATGCGAACGCTGGCATGTGGGCCTTCGGTTGGGGCTCCCTGTGGGGCCACGAAACGTCTGAGTGGTGTGCCAACATGAATGCGGTGGCCGCATGCGAGCGATGGCATTTGGACCTTCGGCGGGGCTCCTTTTGGAGCCACGAAGCGTGTGAGGGGTGTGCCAAAATGGATGTAGTCTGCGCATGCGAACGCTGGTATTTGTGCCTTCGGTGGGGCTCCCGATGGGGCCACGAAGCATGTGAGGGGTTTGCAAACATGGGCGCGGCGGCCGCATGCTAACGCTGGCAGTTGGGCCTTCGGTGGGGCCCCCCTTGTGGGGCCACGAAGCGTGTGAGGGGTTTGCCAGAATGGGTGCGGTGGCCGCATGCGAACGCTGGCAGTTGGGCCTTCGGTGGGGCTCCCTGTGGGGCCACCAAGCGTGCCAGGGGCGTGTCAAAATGGGTGCGGTGGCCGCATGCTAACGCTGGCATTTGGGCCTTCGGTTGGGGCCCCCTTTGTGGGGCCACGAAGCGTGTGAGGGGTTTGCCAAAATGGATGCGGTGGCCGCATGCGAACGCTGGCATTTCGGCCTTTTGTGGAGCTCTCTGTGGAGCCACGAAGCGTGTGAGGGGTGCGCCACAGTGGGTGCGGTGGGCGCATGCGAACGCTGGCAGTTGGGCCTTCAATGGGGCTCTCTGTGGGGCCACGAAACGTGTGAGGGGTTTGCCAAACTGGGTGCGGTGGCCGCATGCGAACGCTGGCATGTGGGCCTTCGGTGGGGCGCCATGTGGGGCCACGAAGCGTGTGAGGGGTGTGCCAAACTGGGTGCTGAGTCCGCATGCGAACGCTGGCCTTCGGGCCTTCGGTGGGGCTCCCTGTGGGGCCACGAAGCGTGTCAGGGGTGTGACAAACTGGGTGCAGTGGCCGCATGCGAACGCTGGCATTTTGGCCTTCGGTTGGGGCTCCATGACGAGCCACGAAGCGTGTCAGGGGTGTGTCAAAATGGGTGCGGTGGCCGCATGCGAACGCTGGCATGTGGGCCTTCGGTGGGGCTCCCAGTGGGACAACGAAGCGTGTGGGGGGTTTGCCAAAATGGGTGCGGTGGCCGAATGCGAACGCTGGCATTTGGGCCTTCGGCGGGGCTCCCTATGGAGCCGCGAAGCGTGTGAAAGGTGTGCCACAATGGGGGCAGGGGCCGCATGCGAACGCTGGCAGGTGGGCCTTCGGTGGGGCTCCCGATGAGGCGATGGGGCCACGAAGCGTGTGAGGGGTTTGCAAACATGGGCGCGGTGGCCGCATGCTAACGCTGGCAGTTGGGCCTTCGGTGGGGCCCCCTTGTGGGGCCACGAAGCGTGTGAGGGGTTTGCCAGAATGGGTGCGGTGGCCGCATGCGGACGCTGGCATTTGGGCCTTCGGTGGGGCTCCCTATGGAGCCACGAAGCGTGTGAGGGTTTTGCAAACATGGGTGCGGTGGCATCATGCGAACGCTGGCAGTTGGGCTTTCGGTGAGGCTCCTTGTGGAGCCACGAAGCGTGTGGAAGGTGTGCCAAAATGGGCGCGGTGGCCGAATGCGAACGCTGGCATTTGGGCCTTCGGTGGGGCTCCCTTTGGGGCCACGATACGTGTGAGTAGTGTGCCGCAATGGGTGCGGTGGGCGCATGCGAACGCTGGCATTTCGGCCTTCGGTGGGGCTCCCTGTGGAGCCGCGAAGCGTGTGCGTGGTTTGCCAAAATGGGTGCGGTGGCCGCATGCGAACGCTGGCATTTGGGCCTTCGGTGGGGCTCCCTGTGGGGCCACGAAACGTGTGAGGGGATTGCCAAAATGGGTGCGGTGGCCGCATGCGAACGCTGGAATCCTGGCATGTGGGCCTTCGGTGGGGCTCCCTTCGGGGTCACGAAGCGTGTGAGGGGTGTGCCAAATTGGGTGCGGCGGCCGCATGCGAACGCTGACACTTAGGCCTTCGGTGGGGTTGCCTATGGGGCCACGAAACTCGTGAGGGGTGTGCCAAAATGGTTGACTGGTTCGGAGGGCAGAGGCAGGGATCGGAGGAAGAAGGGGAGCGAGGAGGAGAGGAGGAGAGGAGACGCGGGGCGCTGTCTCTTCAAAACGAGGACCCACCACCACAGGATGGTTGGGAACAAGGCGGAGGTCCTTCGCCGTTCTCAGCCTCGGGGGGCTGCCGCCAGGCGGGCCCCGGGAGCGTCAGCAAACGTTGCTCGGGACGAGAAGCTGGCCCGGGCGGGGGGGGGGGCGGGACTTCCGGGGACCCCACGTTGAGAGCGTCGAGGCATCGGAGGTCTGGGCATGCCAGACCCTCTCCTTCGACACGTCCCGCGGTCCGCCTCGTCCGCGCACACGGCCTCGGGCCACGATGCGCCAACCCCCCTTTTCCCGGCCAGCCTCGTCGTCGCATCCGAGGGCCCCGTGCCGAAGAGTTCACGGCGTCGGAGATCTGGAGCTGGTGGCGCGCAGAGGGGGGGGGGGGCGAGGGGGGGAGGGGCTCTGCTGGGAGGAGGCCCAGGACTCTCAGGGCCTGTTTCTGCGGCTGCCTTGCGACGAGTTCCGCCACCGTGTCAGCACACCACTCGGTGTGGCGACGCGTCGAGCACCGCCTCCTGGAGGTGGAAACTGGGCGGGCGTCTCTTCAGCTCCTCGCCTCCTTGGAACCATCTCGAGGCGAGAGGCCCAGAAAAAGAAAACGTTCGAAAGCCAGAGAGCTCCTATTGATTGAATGATGTGTGCCGTCCTGGAAGGCCTCCTGGCCTTGTCCTCGGTATCTTAGAATCGTCGTGGGGCCCCTCTGGCGCCTCTTGGGGTCTTCCTGGGGGGTGCTTCGGGCGTCTCGGGGGAATGCTGGGCCATCTTGGCGGTCTTGGCAGTCGGCTCTCTCGGAACCTTTGGAGATCATTGAAGGGCACCCGGGAAGCTTACGCAGAGCCGCCAAGGGAGCCTCGCGAGGGGTGAGGATGCACGCAGCTGAGCGTGAGCTGAGAGGGGGGGCCCGGAAGGCTTTCAGAAACTCCAGACAACATTTGACATCCCATCACGCCTCAGCGTGCTAGGCGGCACGGAGGCGGAGAAGGCAGGAGGGCTTCTTCGCCCGATGGTCTGGAGAAGGCACGAAGAGGCTTCCGAGAAGGCTTCTCGGGAGGACGCCCCCCCTCGCCCCACCCCCTCCTGCGGCGCCGCCAAGAGACGCCGCCAGAGCGGCCTCGGGGGAGTCTGGGCAGCAGCCCGGCGGCCGGGTCTACCTGGTGACGGGCGCCACTGACGGCATCGGGAGGTTCACCGTGGAGCGGCTGGCGAGGCTCCCCGACGCCGTGGTGATCGTCCACGGGCGCAGCCCAGAGCGCGTGGAGAGGACGCTGCGGGAGCTGCGGGAGAAGACCGGCTCGAGCGCACTGCACGGCGCAGTGGCCGACCTCAGCCTCATGAGTGACGTGCGTCGCCTGGCCGCCGACGTGCAGGGCCGATTCCCCCGGCTGGACGGCCTCCTGAACAACGCGGGGACTTTCGACGGCGACTACACGGGGAAGCGGGTCGAGACCCCCGAGGGGAACGAGTACTCTCTGGCCGTCAACGTCATGGCCCCCTTCCTCCTGACCTCGCTCCTGCTGGAGTCGGTCCGCGCGTCGGGAGCCGGGCGCGTCATCATCACGTCCTCGATGTCGGCAGGGAACTCCCGCGCGCTCGGCGACCTTCAGCTGCGGAGGTCCTACGACGCGCACGGGGCATACAGCCTCAGCAAGCTCTGCGACGCTATGATCGCCATGGAGCTGCACGCTCGGTATGGCGACCCGCCGAGATTGTGCTTCCACACGCTGGATCCGGATCCGACCTCGTCTTGGATCGACACGAAGATGCTGCGTGCCGGTTGGTCATCGGGGGGCCACCCCGTCTCCCGCGCCACGGCCTCCTTCCAGATGCTAACCGAGAGCCAGTACGGGCAGCAGAGCGGCGTCTGCTGGGGCTGCTCTTCTGGCGGCAGCCCCGAAAGCAGAGCGAAGCTGTGGTCGGATCTGGTGGGGCTCACGGGCGCGGAGTGGCCCTAGCTGGCGCAGAGGCTGATGCGCAAGCACACCAGAGGAGCGCATTCGGAGACGGCTGGGCGCACACCTGATCAGCTCACCTCCAGAGCAGTGCGAGAATGGGCGGCGGCAGACGATAGAGAAGGGAGGGGGAGATGAACTAGGGCATGAGGCAGGGCATGGGATCGAAGAAGAGCACCGGCATAAACATAAACTTTTGGCGCTCCGCGCGGATTCCTTCTTTTTATCGCCCCAGTGCGCACGAGGCAATTATCGTGTTCAACCTTCTCAAGTTCGCCACGCGGGTGCGGCAGCAGCTCAAAGACATTGACGAAGGAGGCTTCTCTGTTTAGTTTTGAGTGCCAATGTGTATGAGCAGGCCTGTACACGTAGCCGTGATCTGCATCATTGAGGTTTTGCAAGGAAGTAAGGGCGTTCGATGATGGCGGACCGCGTAAGGCTGAGGACAAGACGGCGATGTTTGGCACACCAAGCCCTTGAATGTGTGACAACCGACAGCGCGGCCAGCGGGAGGAGGACGGGGAGATGAAGAGGAGGAGGAGGAGGAGGAGGAGGAGGAGGAGGAGGGGGCGGGTCCCCCGCTCCCCTGTCATCCCACTCCGGCCTTGAGTTCGCAAGCGCAACGTGTTGGTGTCCACATGTCAGGCTGGCTGGCCGTCAGCGGCTCGCCCTTGAGTCGCCGCCCAAAATGCCACGTCGGTCGGGCGAATGTTTTCGTGGGAAAGGGACGAGAAGTAGGAGGTTGCAGCAGGAGTAGGAGGTTGCAGCAGGAGGAGGAGGAGGAGGAGGAGGAGGAGGAGGGGGAGGAGGCGGAGGAGGAGGAGGAGGAGGAGGAGGAGAGTTTCTTGCTACCTCGCCCCTTTAAGTCTGCACGGTCGCCACGCCGCCGCGCCGCTCCGCCGCCCCCCCCTCCCCTCCCGCACCGATCCCCTCGCGCCCTACCCCGAGAGCTACCCAAGAGGCTCACACCATTCCGCCGGCCCCGGGAAGAACAACGAAGTCCACGGGCAAGCCCTGAGGGGGGGGGTCTCTTTCGGGCCTCTTGGTGGCCGCTTCGGGCTGTCTTGGTTCTTGGGCGCCTGCTGGCGGTCTCGGGGGTCCTCTTGCGGCGGAGGGCTCGAACTTCCTCTTGGGCCGTCTCGGGTGACTGTTGGGCCGTCTTGAGGCCGCCCTCTTAGAGGCTTCTTGCGCCGTCTTGGAGCGATCTGGGTGCTTTCCCAAGGGATAAGGACGATGTTTGCCTCTTGGGGCGTTCTGGGGTCCTCGTGGAGTCCGATTGGGGCGTCTTGAAAGCCACTTGGGCAGTATTGAGGCCATCTTTGTTGTTTTCGAGATCTCCTAGGCGTGTTGGAGCCAGGTTTGAGCCAGCTGAGATGGCATCTTGGGTGTCTTGGATGCCACGGGGTGTAGATTTGGAGACTCCAGAGGCCCCAGCGGTGCGTTTAGGAGCCCGCCCCCCCCCCTCCATCCACACAGCCACACCCGCCTCAAACGCAATTTCGGACCCTGGCGAAGGGGGAAGTGGGGGAGGCGGACAGCCCCATGTCTCACGCGCCTTGTCACCCCCGGCAAGTTGGGGTCGGCGGATTTCCCGCCCATGCCTCGTGGCGCTGGCCTGGGTGGGTGCGGCAGGTTCGTGTCGTGTCGACTCGGCGGCGACCCAGCGCGGGTGGCCCAGACCCGTCCAGTATATGGAACAGTTTGGCGATCGAGAAGCCGCCGAGCGTCCAAGGCCGAACGATCCGCGCGATGTGAGAAACCAACGCCGGGGTCGTCACGACACGACCCTGCCGTGGGTGGACCCATGCCTCAGCCGTCAGGCCAATCGGGAGGAGTGGAGCCCAGACCTCCGACGCCGTGTTTTTGTTCGTGACGTCGACCCCCAAAGGTCTCGACTCATTCCCCAGGACCAGTCTTTCATCCTCCGTCATTTTTTGACGGTCCCGAGCGAGAAACCTGCCGTGATTTCCTCATGACTCGAGTGGATCTGGGGAGCAGGGCCTTGAGCGCTCTCGGAGGCCCGGACACCGGCGCCCAGCGCTCGCGCTGCTCCCCCCCGCTGCCGGGCCGGGCGGGGGCAGCGGGCGGCGGCGGCGGCCCGGCGGAGGCAGCCACGTGT
>CAUYUJ010020749.1:251639-376639 GCA_963575745.1 Prorocentrum cordatum | reverse complement strand
TCGCGCCGCATCGCCCATGGGCGGTGCAGTGCGGTTCCGGAGCTCAGCATCGTCCAAACTAGGCATCCCCACGGGCCATGGCTCGCAGCGCCAAGGCTCGGAAGACAGGAAACGGCACCAGCACAGTTTTCCCGAGGTCTGGGCGGATATCGTAGATCGGCGAGGGAGCCCCCCGGCGGCCACTCCGGCGCCGCACCAGGCGGCGCGCTCCGCGTGCCAGGGATGGAGGATCCAGCGCCGATCCAGGAATTCCGCGCGGACCTCCCAAAGCTGCTCCTCCTCCTCCTCCTCCTCCTCCTCCTCCTCCTCCTCCTCCTCCTCCTCCTCCTGTAAGCGCCTGTAAGCTCATCATCGTCTAAGCTATCCTCATGGGCCCATGGGCCAGGGTATCCGAGCCGCCCCACCAGCCCACCCTCCTGGATGGGGATCGGCCCCGCTGAGGTCGGAGCAGCAGGCATATCCCAACCTGGGTGGGCAAATCGGCCAGTGGGGCCAAGGCCACGCCAGTGGGGATAGGGATCGGTTCAATGATGTTCAGGAGGCCGATGTCTCCATCCCGACGTCGCCGATCGCCGATGCGTCGGCGGTGCGGTGCGGCTCTGGAGCCCGATTCTCGCCATCCCGACGTCGCCGCATCGGCGATGCATCGGCGGTGCGGTGCGGCTCTGGAGCCCGATTCTCTCCACCCTGACGTCGCCGAAATATTGGGGACCTTGAGATGTCGCATTCGCGCCAAAGGGTCTGTTCCAGTCATATGCTTTGGGTGATCGAACCGGGTGCGGAGAGCATGTTGACAAAGACCAACAGCAGTTCGGACTCACTGTCAGCGTCGCCGCGGACTTGTTTGTTTCTCGATACCCAACAGAGGCCGCCGTTGGTCTTGGACAACATTTGCTGTTGGGCGTCGTACCCTTAGTTGGTGTAACAAACGCTCGAGGCGTCTTTACCATAATTTTCAATTGTTAGGTTCTCGTCGAACCAAAACTGGGGGGAACGGCAGCCCCAAGCAGAACAACACATGCAGCACAACACCGTACCGAACTGGAAACGCCGCGAGCGAGGAACCCAACACGAACATAATCAAAGCAGACGCCCAACAGGGCGAACAGAAAAAATGCAGCCTCCCCATAGCAGTTGTCAATCATCCCAGGTCGTGCCCACGTCTTCCTTGCACATGCCCTTTGTGCCAGTATCAAGGGAGGAAAGACGACCCCGACCCCGATAATTGGCGTTTACTGAACGGCCCTTGTCGTTTTCTAAACTGTCCTGCCTTGTTCGATTCCTTCCCTAGGTGAGACTACTCAATGGCTTCGCTTGTCGGGGTGCTTGTGAGGGCCGGTGTTCTGCCCCCTGCAGTATTCGGGCGGCCCCCCAGGGGAGGAAGGCCAGCCGAGGCCGGACCGAGGCTCCACCCCACGGGGGCGAGAGGCGGGCGGGCGGGGGTCCGCGTTGGCGAGGATAGGCGCACTGCGCGCCCCCGGCAGGTGGTCCACGTGGTCGCCGCCTCGCTCGGCTTGTGGGCCAGGTCGTCGGAGGAGGGAAAGGTGCTCCCTGATGTCATCATTGCAGGGGAAGGGGTCAAAACCCTTCCAGACGAGAGATTTTAGACCCCCCACACCATCCATGAAAGGGCGGCCTTTTGTCCAGACTACCCAGAACCAAGACAGCCCCAAGCAGACCCCCCAAAAAAATCAAGCCACCACCCTTGTATTGTGAACTCTGGAGTAGCCATACCGCTACCCTTTCCCTCGTTTTGCCCTTTCGGGGCAACCTGGGAGGCTGAGGCCCTGGCCGCCGCCACTGGATTCGCCTCGAAATCCTGGTCAGAATGTATCCTGGGAGAGGTCTGGGGAGTAGCGGTACTGGTGCCTTTGGTCTTCCCAAGGTCGGAGGGCAAGGGCGCCGAGAGGCGCGTGATCGCGTTCAACGCCGGCGGGGAGGGGGGATGCGGCAGCGGCTCATGGGAGCTTTGTGTGTCTCGGCCACGCGCAGAGGGGGGAGGGGGCGAGGGGGGAAGGCTTGTCAGAAGCATTCCTGCTTCTCAGAAGGCGCGGGCCGTATCTATAGATGTAGGGCTGGCGCCTTTGTCTGGGTCTCTCAGATGGGGTCGCAGGAGATGGGGTCGGAGGTTCGCGCCGCATCGCTGGTGCATCGGCGATGCGGCTCGATGTGGAGCCCGATCTTTTGCACGATGGCCTCACCGATGCACCGCCAACGTCGCCGTTGCATCGGCGATGCGGCGCGATCCCCTGTCCACATCTGCTCGGACTCCATTTGGGAGGCCTCTGTTTAATGGCAGCGGCTCATGGGAGCCTTGCGTGTCCTCGAGCTTCGTCGTCAGAGTGCATTCGCATGCGCCCGCGTCGGGTAATCGACGAGAGAGCGTCGATTTGGCGTCGACCAGCGTCGACGAGAGTCGATCCGCAAGAGCCAGCAAGATGGCACGGGAGGCTCCACCGAGCTGCCACAGAAAAGGGGCGGTCCAGAGGGGGCGGAGGACCGTCATTCCCAGACCCCCTCGAGCCATGCACAAATCGCGACGGAAAGGGGAGCGGAATAGGGCGTCAGGGGCGACGATAGGGGGGACAGGCTCAGGGGGAGCGCATCGACTCCCAATCGCCAATGGATCGCCGATGGGGTCTGATAGTCCCACGCCGCCTATGACCGTGCGGATTAGCTATCGGGGGTCTATCGCCGATCTATCGGCCATGTAGTTATCGCCGATGCCAGGTTCATGTTCCCCCCTGCGCTAGTCCCGCCTCTATCGTTGCCCCGTAGGACGAAGGATCGCCATTCTCAGGTCGTCCTCTAGTCGTGAAAGCAATCGAGACGGAGTTTCTACATTTCCAGCCTCTGGGGGCCCTTACTGGGCCTCGGGACCGTCAAGAACGATTCGGGATGAACATCTGGTGCTGGGGAACGGGTCGAGACCTTTGGCGGTCGACGTTCTGAAGAATCATGGCGTCCAGGTTTCTGGGTTCGGCAGCACGTCAGAGTGACCTTTCGCCAGAGGGGCTCTTGGTGCAGGCACACCGGGGTCCCCAGATGGCTGCCCCGCGAAACGTCGCGCACGAAAAGTCACTCGTGCCTTGGCTCCAGGGTCGCTCCTGAGTGTAGCGGAGGGCCGTGGAGGAAAGTGTTCCCAACGGATAACGGCCTCTGAGGTTTCTCGCCGTCTTTTGGGCCTCTCGGGGCCTTTCCGAGGCCCCGCAACCGTCAAAAAACGATTCGGGATAAAAGCTGGTTCTGTTGGCAAGCCATGAGGTCCAGGAACCACTTTCCTTGAGGATCCGTGGAGCTTCATGCCAAGGAGGGGCACGAGGGGGAGATGGCATATACTCCTCCGACGTTGTGCTTTTTTCGCACCGTGCCCCCCCCCCTCCCACCCCTTCTGGAGGCTGGTCCTTGGGGGCTGGCGTTTCGGTTTTTCCCAACCATCCTGTGGTGTTGGGTCCTCGTTTTGAAGACACGGTGCCCCGCGTTCCCTCCTCCTCCTCCCGCTGCCCCCTCCCTCCTCCCCCTCTTCCCTGCGTTTCACCCACCCAGTACAGCGCTTCGTGGCTCCATAGGGAGCTCCACAGAAGGCCCCCAGTGCCCGCGCCCGCATGCGTCACGCACACCCATTTCGGCACACCCCTCACACGTTTCGTTGCTCCATAGGGAGCTCCGCCGAAGGCCCCAGTGCCCGCGCCCGCATGCGTCACGCACACCCAATTCGGCACACCCCTCACACGTTTCGTGGCCCCATAGGGAGCTCCGCCGAAGGCCCCAGTGCCCGCGCCCGCATGCGTCACGCACACCCATTTCGGCACACCCCTCACACGTTTCGTGGCCCCATAGGGAGCTCAGCCGAAGGCCCCAGTGCCCGCGCCCGCATGCGTCACGCACACCCATTCGGCACGTTTCCTCAACGTTTCGTGGCCCCACGAAGGCCCCAGTGCTGCCGCCCGCATGCGTCCCCACACCCATTTCGGCACACCCCTCACACGTTTCGTGGCCCCATAGGGAGCTCCGCCGAAGGCCCCAGTGCCCGCGCCCGCATGCGTCACGCACACCCAATTCGGCACACCCCTCACACGTTTCGTGGCTCCATAGGGAGCTCCACCGAAGGCCCCAGTGCCCGCGCCCGCATGCGTCACGCACACCCATTTCGGCACACCCCTCACACGTTTCGTGGCTCCATAGGGAGCTCCGCCGAAGGCCCCAGTGCCCGCGCCCGCATGCGTCACGCACACCCAATTCGGCACACCCCTCACACCCCTCCAGGTGGCTCCATAGGGAGCTCCCGAAGGCACCAGCGCTGCCGCCCGCATGCGTCACGCACACCCAATTCGGCACACCCCTCACACGTTTCGTGGCTCCATAGGGAGCTCCGCCGAAGGCCCCAGTGCTGCCGCCCGCATGCGTCACGCACACCCAATTCGGCACACCCCTCATACGTTTCGTGGCCCCATAGGGAGCTCGGCCGAAGGCCCCAGTGCCCGCGCCCGCATGCGTCACGCACACCCATTTCGGCACACCCCTCGCACGTTCCGTGGCCCCATAGGGAGCGCCACCGAAGAAGATATTCACAACTGCGGTACTCACAATTGCATATGGTTGGGTCCCTCGCCAGGATAATTTTTGACGCCTTGGGCTTGGCATTCGGACCCCCAGAGTTCAGAGCATAATGATGGAAACGAGCAACCTTATGATGCGTGTTTGTTCGAAGCGCGCTGTTGACCTTACAGGGGGCCAACCGCAAGCTTGCAGGCCAGAGGTTTTGAAGAACACGGCCAGCGACGGAGACCAATCCCCATACCACCGCATCCCGCGGGCGCTGTCCGGGTCATCCGAGTCGTTGGCATCGGGACCGCTCGCAGACTTGTCTCCGAGGGCCGACACGGCCTGGGAGACAGGAAGTTGAGATGACTCTGGCTCCGCCTCCCGCGCCCCCACTCCCGACCCACTCCCCGCCCCAGAGGTCACAGAGTCAGAGGGAGTCGTTCGCAGCGCGGGGAGGTCTGGGAACCAAGGGATCAGGGTGTAACTCCTGGGAGGGTAGGTTCAGCATCGGCGCTATCACATCCTGGGTTGACATTCGGCCTCATCCAGCATGATCCCACTTGATGCTGCTGAAACCTGGATTCTATCGGGGCTAATCGGGCTCACTGGCTCCGTCATCGGGCTTAGTTGCCATTGATCGTTCTTTCGAAGACCTTTCATGAGTTGCTTCCCAAGGGTTATGGAGGTCAGGAGGATGAATCCTACTCACATCCTCCGATCTGCTTTTCAAACCGTGGCCCAAAGCGCCCGACCTCTTTACTGGGGCCAGTTCGATTTTGATTGCCCCGGGGCCCGACAACGAGCTCCAGAGGGCGATTTCGGGAAAACATGCCCAGATTGAAAAAACGTCACCGCAGCGAAGCACCCTAAGAGCAGCAAATGCGAAGAGGCGAGTGGAGGAGTAGGAGGTCGGCTGGCGAAAGTGTGCATTCCTAGGTATCTGACAGCACGGCCATGGCACCTTAGTGCATTCTGTTACCAGGGACCGTTACCGTCCGGACCAAACGTGCAGCCGGCGGCATTGAGGCGAGAGTGCGACTCCTGCATAAAATGTAATGACGTGTCAGGCGAAACGGCTGCCAGTTCGGGCGGTTTAGGGCTCCCCGTCCCCTTTGCTGGACTTTGCTGCGGTCCTTTCTACCTCGGTCGGGACCCTCCATCGCGAAATGCTATCGGTGGATGTCGTCGGAGATGGAGGCCAGTGCCCCGGTCCCCCGAGGTCATGATTTTTCAGCACATCGACCCCCAGAGGCCTCGACCCATTCCCCCAGGACCGGCTTGTCATCCTGAGTCGTTTCCTGACGCTCCCAAGGCCCGGCAAGGGCCCCCAGGGGCTGAAAAGATAGGAAGCATCCACCGTCGTGACTGTTCCGTGACCCGAGGGGTTCCGGGGAGCAGGGACCCCGCGCCGCCACCCCAGCGCGCGGGTCGCGAGGGCAGCTGGCCGTTCAGATCCGGGAGCGCCTCGAGGCGCGGCCGTCGCCTTGGCCCGCCCCTCCCCCCCTGTCACGCGCCCCGTCCTGCGCGGGCGCGCCCCCGCACGATCAGCGCCCCAGTTTGACGTCGTCGGCGATCGATGACGACGGCGACGTTCGAGGTCTGGGGTTCGAGGTTCTCGGGCGTGTTTGTGGGTTTCGTCGGCTTTCCAGCCCCCGGATGTCGTCCCGAAGGGCCACATGTGAGCCAAACTATGACCCGAGTACCAGGCATCCAGCGTATTGATCAAATCATATCTTTCACACAGTCTTCGGCCTCAGGGGCCTTAACCTGGCCCTGGGCCGGGTCTGGGCTTCCGCGGGCCTTGTATGGAACATGCAAGACATCGGTTTTCTGGGGACGACGACGACGGATGTCCTGGGTTGACGTCATCGACGATTGCCGCCGTCGGCCCCAGGACGTCGTCCCGCTGGGCCCGCGAAAGTCGGGGCAGCTGTCGTTTTGGCCCTTATTTTTTGGGGGGAGGGTCCTCCTGGCCTGGCTTCTCGGAGGTTGTTGGAGGGCCAGTAGAAGTCAGCGGCCTGCGGGATGAGAGGCTGGGCCGTGGGGAAGGGGGTCGAGAGGTCCAGGGGCCCACGTCCGGGAAAAGATCAGACCGGCTGATGTCTGAGCCTCGCCCCCTCCTTCCTTCCCGCCTTCCTTCTTCCTCGGTGCTGCGTCTCTGCGCAGCGTTGTCATCCAGGCCCGCAGCGAGGAAATGTAAGGACTTGTGGTCATTGGGGGAGAGCTGTGCCTCCTATTCTTGCCCTGGTTGGCGCTCTCCCTGTTCTGCCCGAACATCTGCGTTTCACACCTTTCATTGGCAACGCACCGCCGGCCAGCCCGGCCTTTGTCTGTCTGTCTGGCTGTCTGGCTGTCTGTCTGCGTGCACATTTGGGCCCCAGGGCGCGGCCCACAGCTCAAGGCCGCCCCACCGAGCCTCCAGCGCGTTGCGACGGGGGCCACGACGGATTCTCTCGTTCGCTTGTTCGGCGCCTGGATTTGGTGCGAGACGCAGGAGGGCGGGGGGGGGGTGCGGGGGCGGAAGAAGAGAGCTGCGACGCACGAGCCCGCCCTTTGTTTCACAGGGCTGCTGCCGCGGCGGCAGGGCGCGGCACTCCGCGTCGGCTGACGGGGGACGAGGGGGATGGACGAGCTGAGGGCACGGCGACGGGTGAAACGTGACGTTCGAGGTCTGGGCCCGAAGGGGCGTGAATCTGACTGCGGTTCGCGCGTGGGGTCCGGGCAGGAGTGGTGCTCTCCTCTGGGGCGACGTCATTGCGCGAAGTTGTTATGCGCGTCGCGTGACTGCATTCACACAAGAGCCTTCAAGTGCAACGTGTTAATAACGGAGCTGGGTATGGAAGAGGCGACGGAATAATCTGTAAACGACAGCGGGGACGAGGGCGATGGACACGTGGATGGCGAAACTAGGGTGGACGAGGAGGTGGACGAGCGGATGGAAAACAACGGGGGGATCAGACGCATTCGCCCTCTTCCTCCTGCTACCCATCCTCTTCCGCCTTCCCCTCCTCTCTCCTCTCTGCTTCGCCCCCCTTCATCCTCACCTCCTCCTGTCCTCCCCCCCACCTCTTCGGATCCCTCCCCGCCCCTGCTGGGGCTCCCAACCCTCCCGCCCTTCGGCGGCAGTCTAGGGGCCAGGGGGTCGAATTGAGAGCGCTTGCATCCGAGTTGCGCATCTCTCCCCCTGTTCCCCCTCTCCCGCACGACGTGTGCGGAGCACTGCGCGCAGGCCCCCCCCCCCCCAGCCGCAGCGCGCCGCCCCCTTCGCGCGGCAGCCCCAGAACCGCGCCCCGTCGGCGCGCGGCGCTCCTCCTCGCCACCCGGGCCCGGGCACGTGTCAACCAGCCTCAGTCTCGTCCTGATCCCCAGAATTGACAGGCCCAAGTCGTTTGGTTATTCCTCTTGTGTTGTTGCTGCTCATTCCCAGACACCTGGCGTGTCGATTTGTTCCAGACAGGGGCCCCCGAACTCTCGACCACTTCCGCAGGGCCGCTGTTGCATCCCGAGCCGTTTTGACGGCCCCGAGGCCCGGTGAGGGCACCGGGTGGTGGAAAACTATAAAACAAAACCTTCGTTCCGATTTTTTTTCGGGACCAAGCTCCCTCTTCCTGCTGCGCCCCCCTCCTCCGCATCCCTTTTTTCTTCCTCTGGTGATGCTGCTGTGCAGTGGAGAGCCTCCCTTCAATCCTCCTCCTCCTCCTCCTCCTCCTCCTCCTCCTCCCGCTCCTTCTCCTATCCCCTCCTCCGTACTCCTCCATCTCCCCCTTGCCCCCGCTCCTCCGCCTCCTCCCTCCTCCTTCACCCCTCCTCCTTCCTCCTTTTCCTCCCCCTCCTCCTCGTCCCCCTCCTCCCGGGCGGGCCGCCTGCCCCCCCCCCCCCCCGGCGCCAGCCCCTGCCCCCCGTGGAAAGGCCCTGGGCCCCGGCGAGACCGCGGAGTTCCCCTGCTCGTACACCGAGGCCGCCCCGCGGGAGCCAGGGCTCTTCATTTCACGGGGCAGTTGGCCAGCCTTGAACTTACCCGTATCCGTAAGATCGGCAAGCTTGTGGCGATGGCAATGTTAGGGATGTGCATTCAGCATGAGGGAATTCTTGAGGTCGGCACCGAGGCAAGGCGATACCACACAGATGGATCGGAATATGTTTCAAGCTGGTAAACAGGGACCCGAGGCTGGGAGCTCTACGGTCGGAACTTTGGCGTGTTGTGTCGCCCGTTGGGCGGTAGTTTTCCCCTCCCGGCTGTCGTTTCCCAGCAACGCCTTGGACAGGGGCTTCCCCACGTCGAGCTCCGTTCCTACAAGGACTTCCACCTCCGCGCTGTTCACGCCCTCCAGCGCTCACGCACACGTTACGTTCTGAGCGTGCTCCCCGATTGACTTATTGACCTGCACTAGAAGGTGGGTCCCTGCACGTCAGGGCCCTGCACATCTACTCACGAGACTATATTACCTCGTAAGGGGCCACAGCGGGTCGCAACCTGCTCTCTCAAATGGGCAAGCTTTCCCACGGGCCATTCAAGCAAAGCCTTTGACTTCATTCCCTGCATCAGTCTACCAGACGCTTTGATCCCCGTACTGGTGGGCTGATTACAAGGGCCTGAAATCGTTGTCGCTTCGGACGCAGCCCGCCCCCCGGAGCAAACACATACCCACTTTACCAAGCAAATGTTGGGGTGGTGGGTGGGGTGGGCATCAACAGTGTATTTACTAGGCAGGCACGCCTGTGACACCCACCCTGGAGAAAGCTTGTCTGAGAAGGCTGCACACCTAGTACAGCTCATGGTAGGCCAATCCCTAAGAATGCAATGGGGGCTCGTCTCGACTTCTCGGAGTCGACGGGCCTTCGCAGTCTTAGGTGTTTCTGTTGTTTCAAACTCGGGCTATACTTCCAATTCAGGTGCTGCATACATAGGAGCCAGGGAGTGCCAGGGAGAGGGAAGCGAGGGAGAAGCGAATGAGATGCGGACGGACAGGAGGACGGACCATCGATACTTTCAGTTGCGGACGACGGGAAGTTGGGAGTCTGCCCCAATTTTCCCCGGCTTGCCGCCTGCTTTCCAAGGGTGCATGTAGTCTGTAATCCAGGGGGGGGGGGGCCTGTAGTTCGGGGTGGGGTCTTTGTAGTCCGGGAGGGGGGGGGGGGGGAGGCTGCAGTCCAGGGAAGGGGGGGGGATCCTGGAGGGGGGCCTTTGTAGTCCGGGGTGGGCCTGTGTACTCCGGGGGAGGGGCCCTTGTAGTCCGAGGGCCCTTGACTATTGAGGTACTCAAGTGAAGAGTGAAGTAGAGTGGAGTAAGTGCGAAGTGGAGTAGAGTGGAGTATGTTAGGGTACGGTAGGGGGGAGTAGAGTATGGCAGAATAGAGTAAACTAGGGGAGAGGAGCGTCCAATCCAGTAGGGAAAGTAGCGTAGAGTACAGTAAAGCCTTAGTAGGATATTGAGAGAGCTAGATCGAGCCCTGGTAGCATTATCAGAGCGGGGGCCTGGCGAGGGCGCTGGCGACAGGTGCGTCGCCGTCGTCGACGTCGTCGTCATCGTCGTCGTCGTCGTCGTCACCGTCGTCGTCGTCGTCGTCGTCGCCGCCGTCGTCGTCGTCGTCGTCGTCGTCGTCGTCGTCGTCGTCGTCGTCGTCGTCGTCGTCGGGGGGTGAGGGCGTCAGGACCCCCCCGATGATTTGCCCATTTTGCCGGGGAAGTGGGGGCGGGGGGAGCTTCTGGGCCCACCCGTAAATTTTCCCCAGAGGGGGGGGGCGGGGCGGGGGAGGGGGGCTCCCAGACCCCCCTCGCTAAACACTACATTTCCCGTGGTGGGGGGAGGGGGGGGTCCCGGTTTTTCGGTTCTTCCCAGGATGGGGGTGCGGGGTTTACGGTGGGGACGGGCCCTATGGTTTCTGATCCCCCCTTTTGGAGCTCGTTTTTTCCACGTGGTGGGGAAAGGCCGGCTTGTTTGCGACCGTCCCTTACAGGAAGTATTCAGGCCAGCGACGGCGGATCGCGCTCCCTCAAATGTTTGGGCATGTGGTGTCGCGTTAGGTCAGCAACGAGGAGTTTGGGCGCCCCCTTTTCAGGGATGCTCATTGCCAGCATTGGGTAATTCTAGACGCGTCGCATACTAGCGCATCCAGAAACGACGCCCAGGCGATTTGCCTTGATCAGGGATGTGGAGGAGCATGCAGTCAGTGGAATAGACGGCTGACGAAGCCGTCATACCCCAAGAGGGGGGAATGCAGGAGGAATCCGAGGAGGAGGAATCCGAGGAGGAGGAATCCGAGGAGGAGGAGGAGGAGCAGGAGGAGGAGGTCGGGAAAGGGGGGGGAGGGGGAGGAGGGACTCATGGCCAGCATTCCAAGAGGTAATTACCGCATATTTTTTGCTGTGCCGACGACGGCTCCGAGTTCCGTCCATGCGTGAACCGTCCAATCTTGAGCGGCTTCGCTTCTCGGGGATCTCCAGGGGCTCTCGACCCCATCTTGTGCATGAGCTGTGCTCCGTGGGTGGTTTTCTGTCGGCCCTGGCCCGGGGTTCAGCGCGGCCCCCCGGAGAGTATTTCTGCCCCAAACGCCCCTGCCTGCGTCTCCGCCGCGTCGAGGCGGCGTGGATCCGCCGATGGCCACCCTGGCTCAGAATCGATCCTCGCACCCGTCAGGGCCGCCTGCGATGCGCTTCGATGCTCGCCGTGGGGGAAGCTGGTCCTGGGGGGGAACGGGTCCTGAGGCTTTTCCCGTGTTTTGCCTCCCGTGGCCCTCCACGCGCCCCGGGGCCCTCAGGAAACGAGTCAGGATGAGGAAGTCGTCCTGAGGGAAAGGATCTAGTTCCGATGGGGTTCGTTTCTGAGTCGGTCCGGTATCGCGATTCGGTCCAGCACAGGCTTGCCGGTCCTGGACACCATTCCCTGTCCAGCTCTTTGGCTTGCGTCCAGCCGTGGCCACGACGGGGGTCTCCCGAGGGATCTCCGACGAGTGGGACGGGGCGCGAGCTTGCTGTGCCACGTGCCTTCCGAGCGCGGGCCTGCCGGCCCCGCCACTCATTGGGCCAGCGTGTGACCTCTGGGAGGTCGAATGGAGCATCGGCCCCGTGCGTCCTGCAGGAATCGAGAGGAAGTCTCGAGCGACGGCGCGATTCCGAAATAAATCGCGAAGACATCCACAGCGAGAGCGTGACTCCTGAGTGTCGAGGGCGCGGCGTCTGAATACATTGCGAGGAAGTACCATGCGAGAGCGCGATTCCTGTACAATTACACTGTGAGGACGTCCCGCGCGAGAGAGCGGGTTGGAAATACATTGTGAGGAGGTATCCGGCGGGAGCCGTTGTTGTTGTTGTTGTTGTTGTTGTTGTTGTTGTTGTTGTTGTTGAACATTATTACTTCTAAAGAAATATTATTGTTGAGACCCCTGGTGCGCGACCCCCCTCCAAAACCTAGGCCGCAGCCTCATTTCCTTCATTTTCTAGCGAAAGCTTCAGAAAAGTGGATTGTGTCCGGATCCGGTTGTTTTGTTGTAATCCGTTTTCCCTTGCAAAAAACACTATAAAATGAAAATTCTTGTTCTTACTTGATCAAATTGCAAGAATCCCTTGCAAAAAATAAGGTAAAGTGGACATTCGTGCGCGCAAGACGAAATCCTTCCAAAACCTTAGGTTTCGTAGCGATTTTAACATAAAAACATCAAAAACCCAATGGTTTTTTAAGAAAAAATTGTCAAAATGTCCTTCCGCGCGCTCTTGCGGATTCGTAGGAAAACCAACACTTTTTAAACAATTCTGTCAAACGGGCTTTTGCGAGCAACTTTTTCGAACTTCTGCGACAACGGTTGCGCACCTGCCAGGGCCATCATCCCTGTCAAATAATACCATGCGGGACACATTCGTTTTTTCTTCGCGCGCGCACGCCGAAATCTCCAAAAACCATTGGGTTCTGTGGGTGTGTACCCCACGCCAGTGTAGTAGCCACGGTCGTCCGCACGCCACGAAGTGAAGTGTCCCAACGTCATAGGGCGGGAAGCTGGGTTTGGGTGGTCGCGAAGAGTCGTTTGGATATTTGGTAGAGCTTGTAATGCCCCCCCACGAAGTGGGGGTATTGCCTGGTGTCGTATGAAAACCCTGGCACTGGGGAGAACACCACGCGTTCGGGTAAAATGATTGTTGTTGTTGTTGTTGTTGTTGTTGTTAACGGTGGGCCAGGGGCACAGTTTCGTGACATGTCATTTTCCCTTGTACCGGGTGCGCGCCCCGGAAGAAGGTTCTTAATTCAAACATACGGTTATTGTGGAGGGGGATCAGCAATACTTATTCTATAGCTAAGGGAATTCAACACTCATGTTACGACTGTCGGATCCCATCTGCTCGCGTACCATACAACACGAATATCCCAAACCCTCCGGTACCCGCCCTCGTCGTCTTCGATCGTGCCCCATTAGGGGTTTATTTGTTTTGCATGCAACGTGTCCTTCGTGCAGCCCTCAAGAGAGGGGAAGAGAAGACGGACGGGAGGCAGGGGCAAGGGAGAGGGAGGATGGAGCACGAGAGAGAATAGCAGGAGCGGGGCTAGGAGCAGAAAGCACGTGGCAGAACCAGACGGGCAGATCGGGCGGGTATACCCTACAGGGCGGTCGGGAAGGCGGGCCCAGGCGGCTTGGTTGAGCAGGCGGGTTGTTGAAGCGTGCGTCTTGCATGAACCGCGAGGAATGTTCAAACGATAGCACGATTCCCAAATACATCTCGAGGGAATCCGCAGCGATAGCGTGATTGTTGGGTGTCGAGGGCGCGGCGTCTGAATACATGGGCAGGAAGTGCCACGCCAAATCGCGAACAACAACAACAACAACAACTGCAATAACAACAGCAACCACAACAACAACACCAACACCAACACCAACACCAACCACATCAGCAACAACAACAACCACATTAACACCAGCAACAACAGCAACAACACCTGTAACAGGAACGGCAAGAACAACAACAACAGCACCAACAACAATACATGCATCATCAGCAACAATAGCATCCTGCATTTTCGAGATTGTTCGCTCTTGTCTGCTCGCGTGCCATTCAACACGTACACCCCAGACCCTCGATACCCGCTCTCTCCGTCTTCGATCGGACCCCTTAGGGGTATATTTGTCTTACCTTCAACTTGTATTTCGCGCAGCCCTTGCGGCAGGGGGAAAAGAGGACGGATAGACGGACGGGACAAGGGGGAAGGAGGAGGACGGAGCACGATCGGGAGTAGCAGGAGGGGGGGGCAAAGAGCAGAAAACAGGTGGCACAACCAGGCAAGCAAATCGCGCAGGTAGACTCTACGGGCGGGTCGGGAAGGAGGGCCCAGGGGGCCTGGTCGAGCATGCGGGTTGCTGAAGCGCGGACCTTGCATGAATCGCGAGGAAGTGTCGAGCGACAGCACAATCTGCAAGTAAATCATGAGATCGGCCAAATCGAATAACGAAGGCAGCCCGTAAGGCTGGGGAGAGCGGACGAATGGAAGGAAGGGACAAGGGGCAGGCGGGTTGTTGAAGCGTGCGTCCTGCAGGAATCGAGAGGAAGTCTCCAGCGATAGCGCGGTTCCCAAATACATCGCGAATGGATCCACAGCGAGAGCGTGATTCCTGAGTGTCGAGGGGGCGGTGTCTGAAGACATGGGCAGGAAATCCCACGCGAGAGCGCGATTCCTGTATACATTGTGAGGGCGCCCCGCGCGACAGCGCGATTCGGGAATATGGTGTGAGGAAGTATCCGGTGGGGGCCGCTGTTGTTCTAAGCAGGGGGCAGAGTTTTGTGACATCTCAGTTTTCCTTTATATATATATATATCTATATATATATATATATATATATATATGCGTATATATATATATATACAAGTTTTCTGAGGCTTGCTACGCTGCGCCGTCGAAGCCATGATTCATTAGGCGGTCCTGGCGCGGGGGCGAAGACTGGCGATCGGCGAGGAGCAACCGCGCTGACATTGCTCGGGCGATGGGCCGTCAGAAACCAGATGTGGGACCCATCATTCGTTTCTGTCTCGTCGAAAGGGGGGTTGGTAGGAATGTCAAGGCAGATCCAGCCGTTGGCTCGCGGAGGTTCCAGAGGCGGGCAGACTGCGAAAACAGAGGAAAAATCGGTCTGCGTCTTCTGAGTCCCTTCCTCGTATATTCCTCCTCGTGCTCCTTCGTTTCTGTTTCTTCGGAATGGGGTGATGGAACGGCGGCCGTGTGTTCTGTAGGAGGCGCAACTGGACTGAGGACAATTTGGGGTGCTCTAGAACTGTTCAAAGACTAGGGGGGTGCGCGAGAAACTTCAAAAAGGGCCCAATGAAGTAGAGCATACGTGTGGGGGGTCGAACGGCTCCTAGAGGCGTGTCCAGAGGTGCCTCTCAAAGGGCCCCTAGAAGGGGCCTCTAGAAGGGCCTCCTAGAGTGGCTTGTAGACGGTACACTAGAGGAATGCGGTCTCGACCCTAGGGAGGGAGCGTGTGCCCCTAGAGGCGTGGCACTAGAGTTTGCTTCTAGACGGCATATTTTCACAATCTGAATCTTCAAAAAACTGCGAACCCCAGGAGAAGCATTCAAAGTGAAGAAATACAGCGGTTACCGGGGATGGAGATCAACAGCACGTGTTTTTGGACAATTGAAAGTTCAACAGCAACAACACCAACAACATCAACAGCAACATTAACAGCACCAACAGCAACAACACCAACAGCAACAACAGCAAACAGTTTGAGACTGTTCGCTCTTGTCTGCTCGCGTGCCATCCCTCACGTATACCCCAAACCCTCGATACCCGCCCTCCTCGTCTTCGATCGTACCCCCTTAGGGGTCTATTTTGTTTACTTGCGACGCGCATGTCATGCAGCCCCTGGGGCAGGGGAAGAGAGGACGAATGGAAGAAAGGAACCAGGGGGAGGGAGGAGGATAGAACACGAGAGAGAGAGAGAGAGAGTAACAGGAGGGTGGCTCGGACCAGAAAACAAGTGGCAGAACCAGACGGGCGGATCTGGCGGGCACACCCTAACAGGCTGTCGGGAAGGCAGGCCCAGGCGGCCTGGTCGAGCAGGCGGGTTGCTGAAGCGTGCGTCCTGCATGAAACGCGCGGAAGTCTCGAGCGATAGCGCGATCCCCAATTAGATCAGGAGGTAGGCCAAGGCGAGAGCGTGATTCCTGAGTGTCGAGGGCGCGGCGTTTGAATAAGTTGTGAGAAAATCCAACGAGAGAGCGCGATTTCCTGCAGACATTGTGAAAAATCCTTCGCGAGAGCGCCATTCTTCAATCTATTGTGTGGGAATGTCAGGCGGGAGCCGTTGTTGTTAATGTTGTTGTAAGCCGGGCGCTAGCAACCCAATTCTGAGACCCAAGATCTTCCTTTCTATATTTCGCCACGCGAAGAAGCCAACCATGCTCAGTTTTGGGCACGGCCGTTGTATGCACCGCATTCGGTGGGGCTCCCGATGAGGCCGCGAAGCATGTGATGGGTGTGCCAAAATGGGTGTGGTGGGCGCTTGCGAACGCTAGCATTTGGGCCTTCGGTGGGGCTCCTTATGGGGCCACGAAGCGTGATGGGCGTGCCAAAATGGGCGCGGTGGGCGCATGCGAGCGTTGGCTTTTGGGCCTTCGGTGGGGTTCCTTGTGGGGCCACGAAGCGTTTGAGGGGCGTGCCAAAATGGGCGCGGTGGGCACATGCGAACGCTGGCATTTGGGCCTTCGGTGGGGCTCCCTGTGGGGCCACGAAACGTGAGGGGCGTGCCAAAATGGGTGCGGTGGGCGCACGCGAACGCTGGCATTGGGGCCTTCGGTGAGGGCGAGGAGTGTGCCAAAATGGGCGTGGTGGGCGAATGCGAACGTTGGCATTTGTGCCTTCTGAGGGGCTCCCATGTGAGGCCACGAAACGTGTGAGGGGTGTCCCAACATCGCCAAGGTGGGCGCATGCGAACGCTTCCATTTGGGCCTTCTGTGGGGTTCCCTGTGGGGCCCCGAAGCGTGTGAGGGGCGTGCCAAGATGAGTGCGGTGGCCGCGTGCGAACGCTTGCATTTGGGCCTTCGATAGGGGGCTCCCTATGGGGCCAAGAACCGTCTGAGGGGAGTGCCAAAAATGGTGCGGTGGGCGCACGCGAACGCTGACACTTGGGCCTTCGGTGGGGCTCCCTGTGGGGCCACGAAACGTGTGAGGGGTGTGCCAAAATGGGTGCGGTGGGCGCATGCGAACGCTGGCAGTTGGGCCTTCGGTGGGGCTCCCTGTGGGGCCACGAAACGTGTGAGGGGTTTGCCAAAATGGGCGCGGTGGGCGCACGCGAACGCTGGCATTGGGGCATTCGGTGAAGCTCCCTGTGGGGCCACGAAACGTGTGAGGGGCGTGCCAACATAGGTGCGGTGGGCGCATGCGAACGCTGGCAGTTGGGCCTTCGATGGGGCTCCCTGTGGGGCCACGAAACGTGTGAGGGGCGTGCCAAGATGAGTGCGGTGGCCGCGTGCGAACGCTTGCATTAGGGCCTTCGGTGAAGTTTCCTGTGGGGCCACGAAGCGTGTGAGGGGCGTGCCAACATGGGTGCGGTGGGCGCATGCGAACGCTGGCAGTTGGGCTTTCGGTGGGGCTCCCTATGGGGCTCCGAAGCATGTGAGGGTTGTGCCAAAATGGTCGCGGTAGGCGCATGCGAACGCTGGGATTTTGGCCTTCGGTGGGGGCTCCCCATGGGACCACGAAACGTATGAGGGGTGTGCCAACATGGGTGCGGTGGGCGCATGCGAACGCTGGCAGTTGGGCTTTCGGTGGGGCTCCCCATGGGGCTCCGAAGCATGTGAGGGTTGTGCCAAAATGGGCGCGGTAGGCGCATGTGAACGCTGGGGTTTTGGCCTTCGGTGGGGGCTCCCCATGGGACCACGAAACGTGTGAGGGGTGTGCCAAAGTGGGTGTCGATGATGGTGCCGATAACAGCGCTGATGATGGTGATAATGATGATGATGCTGGTGATGTTGATGATGATGATGATGATGATGATGATGATGATGATGATGATGATGATGATGATGATGCTGACGATGCTGACGATGATGACGATGATGATGATGATGATGATGATGATGATGATGATGATGTTTTTGATGATTTTGATGATTTTGATGATGATGATGATGATGATGATGATGATGCTGATGATGATGATGATGAGACGAGGAGGGAGGGGGCAGCGGGAGGAGTGAAGGCGGGGACCGTCTCTTCAAAACGACGACCCAACTCCACAGGATGGTTGGGAAAAACAGGGCGCGAGCCCCGGGGAATGCATTTTAATTGAAAACAGAACGTGCTCCGGAGGGGGATCAACAATAACTTTTTTTTTCAGAAATGAGAATTCAACAACAACAGCAAAGGCAACAACAACAACATCAACCACAACCACAACCACAACCACAGCAGCAGCAACAACAACAACAATCACAACCACAACCACAACCACAACAAACACAAAAACAAACACAACAACAGCAACAACAACACCAACAACAACCACCACCACACCAATAACCACAACCACAACAACAATATCGACGACGACGGCAACGACAACAACAACAGCATTAGCAACAACAGCAACAACAAGAGTAACGGCAGCAGCAGCACCGACACCAACAGCAATAACAACTACAACATCAGCAGCATCAGCAATTACAACATCACATGCCGCCCGTATTCTTATGCAACGCAAGGATCTGAGGGCCAGCCGTTCCCACGAAGATTTCCCCAGGAGTTGCATCTTGGCCTGGCCCAGGTGCAGCGCAAGATCGTGCACCTCATCGCCTCCGAGCTGGTGCTTTGGTCCTACTCCGAGGGAGCTGGAGAGGGCAGGCTGACGGGCCGGCCGGCCGGTATGGGCCAGCGGCCGGCGGGCGAGGGGAAGAAAGGAGGACCTTTTGCTGGGCGGGGGGGGTGCGCGAGGTGGGGCAGGGAGGGAGGGGAGTCAGAGGAGGAACAGGTGCCGTTACCGCTATGTTATCGTTTTCGTCTTTTGGGCCTCCCGGGAAGCCCTCGTCGCCACGGCTGGAGTCGTCTGCATTTGTTTGTCAAAGTGCACCCCGGGAGAGGAACGGGGAGTGGAAGTATCGGTTCCCCAGAGTCGAGGGGGGGCGATGTGTGGGCAACGGAGGGCGAGGAAGGCGAGGCGGGGGGAGGGGCCGAGGGCGGTGCGAAGGGACAAAGGGACGGGAGCGGCGAGGAGGGGGCGAGGACGGGGAGGAGGAGTGGCCGCGTTCATACCGAACCTTACGGTCGGGAACCTTTGGACAGCGGGTTGCTCCGCCGGCTCTGGCCCACCACGCCTCGGCACGACACGCTATCCATGTCTTCGTTCCTCAGCGCCAGCGTCCCGAGCGTTTCGAAGCCCCCCGCCCTGCGAAGCGGAGCGATATGCTAGCCGCTCGGAAGGCACAGCGTGTCGCCGGGGGTCCGCCGCCGCGACACGCTGAGCAAAAGTCCCCGACCGTACGCAGTAGAGCCAGCAGCGTCAGTGTCAGGGGTCGGGGAGAGAGCGGAGGGGGGGCTGAAGGGGGGAGCAGAAGGCGAGGGGGTGGAGGCGAGGAGCGGGGCGCAGGCGGGGGCGGAGGCGGAGGCGGAGGCCTGCAGAGTTGGGGTGGAGCGGAGGGCGGCAGCGGGGCGGAGGGCGGCGCAGGGGGTGCCCAGTGCTCGAGCTCCGGCACGATGTCCGCCCCGAAGGGTCTGCCCTTCCAGGTGCTGGGAGGGCAGATCTTCCAGGTTCTGGAAGGGGCAGGTCCAGGTCCAGGTGCAGGATCCTGTTCTTCCCAGGTCCAGGCTCTGAGCCTGGATCCTGGATCCAGGTTCTGAGCCTGGGTACGGGATGGGATTCGGTCGGACTTACCCGAGCGCATTGCCGAAATATTTGCCTGGGACAGGAAGCGCCTCCTAGGATCTGAAGAGGCCAACCCCGTCGGATTGGATATCTTGTTGGGGACCTGCGAGCGGAGGAGGGGGGAGCGGGCGGAGGAGCAGATGCGCGGAGGTGCGGGGAGTGAAGCGGAGAGGACGGCGAGGGTGTGAGTTTCCGACGGTCGTCGTGTTCAGACCCGCACCGTTTCTTTCTTCCCATTCTCTGCGTCGCGGGGCCCTTAGATGGGTTGATTGCTTGCTTGCCTGCGCGCGTGCCCGCGGCACGCTGCCATTTCCTGTCGATCCCTCTCCCCCTGCCCATCCTTCCCCCCCCCCTTAAGGCCTCCCGCGTCACGACCAAATGTGCCGACGTCAGTTTCTCAGTCTCTTGAGACCCGTTTCGGGCCCCAGAGGCCGTCCTGGCCACGGATGGGGAAACCGTCTTCGGGGTGGCCTCGAGAGATCAGTGGCCCACGCCAAAGAGTCTTCGATGTCTGGGCTGACCTCCTCGTCCTTCTTCCTCTCCGCCTCCCGCTCCTCCCACCTTACCCTCCTCTTGCCTGGAAGGGAGGGAGTCCTCGGTCACCGCTGGGCTTTCCCCAGGACCCAGCACCTCAGCCAGGGTCGTGTTCTGACGGCGCTGGGGCGCGTGGAGTGCCCCGTGGGCCCGAAAGAGCAGCAAAACGCTTCCAGGGCCCGTCGGTCTTGCACGCGGCAGACGAGTTCGTGCTTTTTGGCGTGCTCTGCCCGCGTCACGACGAAAGCTGCGTTCGATGCACGGGTCGACCTCATCGTCCTTCTCCTTTCTGGGTCCATGGTCTGGAGGAGAAGGCGGAAGAAGGGAATGCAAGAGAGAAGGAGGGGGGAGAGGGGGAGGAGGGGGAGGAGGAGGAGGGGGAGGAGGAGGAGGAGGAGGAGGAGGCTTCCTGATACAGACTGCTAACTATGTCTGCGGTGCCAGCAACGCCTCGTCTTGAAACGCTCCTCCCCCGCGATTTTTCCGGAGTCGAGGTTTCAGGCTCTGGGTGGGGTGTCTTTTTCGGTGTTCGTCATGTCTCGGCGGTTTTCCGGGCGGCGGTGCCTCGCGAAGACGTCCTGGGGGTGCCCGGATCGTTCCTGACGGCCGTCAGAGGCCCGAGATGTGGCCGAAAACCAAGCAGGGGCAGCGTGTGGCGGGGGGGAAGGCTCAGGGGGGGTGCAGCGGCCCCCAGTCGCTCATCGAACGCCGACGGGGCCCGATGGCCCACGCCCCCCAGGACCGTTCGGATGCGCTGTCAGGAGTCTTTTGCCGATCTATCGGCGATGCCTCGCCGATTCCAGGTAGATGTTTCCCCCCCGAGCCAGTCCCCCTCTGTCGTTGCCCCCCGTCATCTTTCCTTGCTTACGCGCGGCGCTCCGGGCTCGCAGCGCTGCACCGCGCGCCTTGAATTGGGGCCCTGTTCTGCTGCGCTCTCTCGGTCGTTCCCTGTCGGTGCTCTTTGTTCTTGAGTGGGCTCGTGTGGCGTTTTTCTCGCGCTGTCGTGGCTCTCTGGCTCGGCCCCTCGGTCGCTCTTCCCCTCTTGGCGGACTGCGGCCTTGAGGGCGCAGCCAACAGCTCTTGCCCACCACTTACGGCGCCACTCCAGTCGTAGAAAAACTCCCGCCCCTCCCTCCAGTCCCCCCTCCCAGTCGTCCTAGCCCCCACCCCCCTGGGTCCCCTCCCGCCCCCACCCCCCTGGGTCCCCTCCCTTCTCCCCCTCCCCCCTCCCTCATCTCCCCACCTCCTCGTTCCTCCTTCCCTGCCCACCTCCTTATCCATGTGGCTTGCGCCAGTCCGCCAGCCCCCCCAGAAGCAACGAGTGCTTGCGACAATATTCGAGATTTTCTTGTCGGTCAGGAGCTTCTTGGACGCATTTGAGGGATGCCTCCAAGGGGCCTCTCGGAGGGCTTTGGGGGCATCTCGGGGGCCCTTTCGGCCTTCTTGGGGGCCTCCTGGGGGCTTCTTGGGAACCCCTAGGGAGCCTCTTGGGGCCTCTACCTCCCTGTTCCTCCTCCCCTGCCCTCTTCCCTCCCCCTCTTGCCCGCCCGCAGCTGCGGCCATGCTCTCCCGCCAGAGGGGTGGGTTGGAGGAGGTGTTGGGGGGGACGCCGCCCGCGCGAGGCACGTGCAGGTGTTCAACATGTCGGAGTTCGCCCACCGGGCGCGGCCCTCCCTCCGCGGGGCTGGAAGAATGGAGGGGGGCAGGGAGGAGGAGGAGGAGGAGGAGGAGGAGGAGGAGGAGGAGGAGGAGGAGGAGGAGGACCAGTGTAAACCCAAGATGCATCAACGACGTTGCAGTAAAACCTCCCTCTAAGTTCCCGCTTGATAGGTCCCTGCGAACATAACGTTGCGGGAAACGCCCCACTGGAACATGACCGTCTGAGAGTCCTCAGTCGTACCAAAACACCGCGGGCCAACGTGATTGTTGCGTCCTGACAACCCTAAGGCGTGACCGAACATCAGTTCTGGGACTTCGAGGGAATCGACATGATTGTTGCGGCCTGACCGTATTCAAACGTGCGAATCCTTGAGAATGGTGCGACTGTTTGAGACGAGTGTGTGCGGCGCTAAAGCGAGAGCAATCCGTTGAAAATGAGCCGCCCCGCATCCTTGGACATATTGCGAACATGTTAAGCGAACGTGTGCGTGGCTCTACGGCGAGAACCACATTTTGAAAGCCAGCCGTTGTGAGGAAGTCTCAGGCGAAACGCCCGGTCCGCCCTACGGGAAGGCTCGGGAGCGCGACAGAGATGAGTGATTTATATGCAAAGAACGGAGATGATGGATGAGGGGGAGGAGGAGGAGGAGGAGGAGGAGGAGGAGGAGGAGGAGGACGAGGGATAAGAGTTGGAACCTTTGTCCTCTCTGTCTCGTCCCCGTGCTATCTTGCTATTTGTTCTTTGCTGGCCCGTTCGCGTGCTCGGCGTATGGACCGCTGCGTCGCAGAGGTGAAGGGAGAGGGAGGAGGAGGAGGAGAGAGAAGGGGGGGCGCACGATTTTGTGACTCTTGGGTCCTTCTCCCAGGGCGTCTCGGGCGACTGGGGCCTCCAGGGTCCCTATGACCGTGCGGTGACAGACCGTGCGGTGATGTCTCTTGGGCGTCTCAGGTCGCCAGACGGTCTGTCGCCGCACGACCTGAGGCTGTCGGTTGGATTCCCCTCGAATTCCTTGTCAGGACCCTCTCCTGGAGAGGTCTGTGGAGTAGCGGTATCGATACCTTTTCGTCACCCCACTTTGGGGAGTTCCCGCCCGCCGCCGCTCGCCAGGTGCGCGGGGAGTTGGAGTACATGGAGGCGGCCAGGGCCGCGCCGAACATGGCGAGGAGGAGGGATGAGGAGGAACGAGGAGGAGGGAGGAGAAGGTCCGCGTCGAAGAGGAGGAGGAGGAGGAGGGAGGAGGAGGAGGAGGGAGGAGGAGGAGGAGGAGGAGGAGGAGGAGGAGAATGAGGAGGAGGAGGAGGAGGAGGAGGAGGGAGGGAGGGAGGGAGGGAGGGAGGAGGAGGATGGAGGTGGAGAACCCATGCCTCCCAGACGGGACCTGAGCAGCGGGGGGGTCCGAGGATCGCGACGCATCACCGATGCACCAGCTACGTATATCTGGCGCGATCTGCGGCCCGTTTTTCTCCATGCCGCTGTCGCTGATGCATCGCAGATGCGTCGGCGATGCGGCGCGTTTCTCCGTCACCATCTGCTCCAGCCCCACCTGGGATGCCTCCAAGGAAAGAGGGGGACGGGGCGGAGAAGACGAGAAGGTTGGAGGAGCGATGGGGGGATCCTCAGTTTTTGCTCGTTGCGTCATTTTTCCCCCTCTCTCCTCCTAGAGGAGGGTCCCTCCTGGAGGAGGAGAGCGGGGTGTGGATGATCGGGGCGGCGGAAGTTAGGTAGGTGGGAGGAGGACAGGGAAGAGGGGAATGCGGAGGAGGAGCAGCAGCAGGAGTATGCAGGAGAAGGACGAGGAGGCTGCACGAGGACGAGGAGGAGGAGGAGGAGGAGGAGATCCTCCTTTCTTCCTCACCTCCTTGCTTGAATGCCCTTTTCCTCCTTTTCGTAGTCCTCTACAATTACTCAATATGAATACTACTCTCCCTCTTCCCTTGATGACGGCTTGAAAGTGCTCGACCCCCCCCGCGTATCGTTTTTTACACAGATTTCCCCGGAGTTGGGTTTTCGCTTGCATTATTTTTCACAATGCTGCTCTCGCTGAGGCGCCGGCCTCATTTTCGGGCCCCGCTCGTTCCGAATCGTGCTCCCGCTGCAGCGCTGGCCTCATTTCCGTGCTTCCGCTCGTTCCGAATCGTGCTCCCGCTGCAGCGCTGGCCTCATTTCCGCGCTTCCGCTCGTTTCGACTCGTGCTCCCGCTGCAGCGCTGGCGTCATTTCCCGTGCCATGCCACGGCATGCAATGCAATGCTAGGTTGATACTACGCTTTGCGGTGCTCTTCTACGCCATGCCATGCCGTACTCTACAATGTATCGCGTACCCTTTCGGGATCTTTGCCCTGCTCGACATCCGACTGTGCGAGTAGAGAGGGGATCTACGCCATGGTAAAGGATGGGAGGGAGGGGTAGGATGTCAGATATGACGCGAGCGCACCTAGCTTGTCCCCCCCCTCCCCCACTTCCTCTTTTGTTCCCTTTCCCTCCGCTTCTTTTCCGTCCCATTGGTTTTCCTGACATGGTCCTTCGGGATCTGAGGTGTGTGTGTGTGTGTTACCGCGCTGAGCGGTGTGCGGTCTTCCAGGGCTACACCTGCTGGCCTCTGGAGGCCAACGACATGGCCATCGCGGGATGCTCGTGTGACACTACGTTGACCCAAACTGTCGACTGGCATTGGATCCATCCCGCCACCGTGCCTCGGTTGTGGGTCATTAGCCTCCAGGGTGTTCGCTGTGATGCCACGGACTGCCTCTCGGGGGCCTCGGGGAGAGTTTTGAAGCCTCTTGGGGGCCTTTGGGGGCTTTTCTTTAGGAGCGTCCTGGGGGCCTCTTCGAGGCCTCTTGGGGCCTCTTAGGGGCCTCTTGGGGCTTCCTGGGGACATCTAGGCCGAATTGTCGGTTCGTATCGGTTCGGGATCCTATTCTTGGGACCGTCTTGGGGCTGTCTTGGGGCGTTTTGGGCGCCTCTTGGGCCGTCTTGGGGTCCTCTTTGTCATTGGGTGTGTCACGGCCCTGGCCACTTGCAAAGCCACGCCTTCGTACTGGGCGGACGTGAAGGCAAGCATCCACGTCGGTATCTAACAAGCATGCTCACCCGTGGCTGCGAGCGCGCACGGTCGCGAGGACTGTGAGTCCTTGGCGGTCGAGCATGTGCCGAGCCACTGTTCCGCGGCGGACGGATTTAGGATTTTCAGCTGTTCGGCAAAGCCTCCGGGGACAGGTTCGCCAAGAGTGGCGCCAGTTTTGCCGCGGCCGATGAAACATTCGCATGCTGGTGTTGGGGGTTGTGTTGAGCTCGCGAAGCAGGCTCGTAAGTTCTCGGCCAGGCTAGGGCACCCCAGGCGACGGATGCAAAACAGGAAAACAGCGCAGTGGAAGAAATGGTTGGGTGGGAGGGATACGATGTCGGAAATGGCGCCAGCGCAACCAGATTGCTCTCCTCCCCTCATCTCTCTCCCCTACTCTGCTCTTCCTATGTCCCCTTTGTTCCGCATCTGTTTCCTCTCTTCTGTGCTCCGCATCCTCCTTTATCTTCCTAGTTACCCTGTTGCTCCGTCTTCCTCTTCGCATGTTCTCCTCGTCCTCCCTCTTCTCGTCTTCGTCCTCTCACATCCCTTCTTTCCTGCTCTTGTTCCCCATCCGTACGCCCCTTCTCTCCGTTCGACTTCCTCGTCCTCATTCTCCTCGTTTCACTCTCCGCCCCGCTTCCTCTGCCACCCTCTCCTCCCGAGGCTGGGGACTCGCACGCTTACCCCTCCAGCCTGACGGAGAAGGAGCGCAAGGTGGTGCACTGCATCGCCCAGGACGGCCCCCATCGCCGCGCCAGCCCGAGCCCCTGCGTGGACCCGTGATTATGGATTGGGGTTGCCTGTCTGTGTGTCGTGATGGGGGGCGCGTCGTCGCCATGTTCTGGACGCGGTTTGAACATTTTCAGTCGGGCTTGGCGCGGTCGGCTTGCAGATGTTGAGGGCAGGCGGTGTAACGTGCCCTTGCGACCTTGCGCGGCCTCCAGGTGTAGAAAACTAGCCGATGGTATAAACGCAGGGGGTCTTATCCAATGTGTGCGCACCTATGGTACACAGTTTGGTAGAAATCCCGGGACCACCCATACAAAGCGTCGGGAAACCTAGTGCATGTTTATGCCCTCGGCCTCATGGACTGCTGCGCTTGCCCCAGCGCTGCCCGACTACATGCTGTTTACAACTAATTGGCCGCAAGGGAGTATTTTCTGTAACGCGCAAGACCTCCAGGTGACCCAACATGATGCCACGGTGGATCCACGACCCCAGCACGGTCCCAACTTGCCCCCAAAGCGATTCGACAGTTCCCCCAACATGATCAGCACATGATCTCGACGTGCTTGCGACACTGCCGCAGGGCAACTCCAAGTTGGCAAAATCGGCACTCACCAGGCGACGCCGAGATGGTCCAATGGCCACGCGATCTTCCCGCAGGCGGCCCCGAGGTGACCTAAGCAGTACCACAACGCACTTTCATGACCCCAGCTTGTTCCCGAATTGATGTCACGGTGACCCCATGACCCCATACGCAATCAATTGTCGGGGTTTGTTCCCGTCTGGGATATACGGGCACTCTCGTTGTTGCGGGATGCATGACTGGTTGGGTTAAACCTATATGAATAGAATGCGCCAGTCGAGCTGGATCCCGCTCAGACCAGACCAGAATTTTGTCTTGCTGGGTCTCTAGGGGGTAGGGCTCACGGCTTCCGCCGCTGCGAGCTAGAGTTTGCAGGCAACGTATGTTGTCGGGTGCACTGGCAGAAATCAAATGATTTTTCTGCACCGAGATGCACGTTTCTCTTGCACTTCAAAGACAACAGCAAGACGACACTTTGCCTGCACGTGTTATATTATCCCAGTGCGACCCTACCTAGGAGTTGGAGCCTCTAGGAAAGCAACATTAGTAGGAGCGTCAAACGCCGTCCTCTTCCTTCTCCTCATCGTCGTAGTTGTAGCAGTAGCGGTAGTAGTACTAGTCGTAGTAGTAGCAGTATTAGTAGTAGTAGTAGTAGTAGTAGTAGTAGTAGTAGTAGTAGTAGTAGTACTAGTAGTAGTAGTAGTAGTAGTAGTAGTAGTCGTCGTAGTAGTAGTAGTAGTAGTAGTAGTAATAGTAGTAGTAGTAGTAGTAGTAGTAGTAGTAGTAGTAGTAGTAAGTCGTAGTCGTAGTAGTCGTAGTAGTCGTAGTAGTAGTAGTAGTAGTAGTAGTAGTAGTAGTAGTAGTATAGTAGTAGTAGTGGTAGTAGTAGTAGTAGTAGTAGTCGTAGTCGTAGTCGTAGTCGTAGTCGTAGTCGTAGTCGTAGTAGTAGTAGTGGTAGTAGTAGTAGTAGTAGTAGTAGTAGTAGTAGTACTAGTACTAGTAGCAGTAGTGGTAGCAGTAGTGGTAGCAGCAGTAGTAGTAGTAGTAGTAGTAGTAGTAGTAGTAGTGGTAGTAGTAGTAGTAGTAGTAGTAGTAGTTGTAGTAGGAGTAGTAGTAGTAGCAGCAGTAGTAGTAGTAGTAGTAGCGCCAGAACCGCAGCATAGCATAGCAGCAGCAATAGTGGATGCTGTGCTGCGCTATGCTATGCTCTGCTATGCTATGCTATGCTATGCTATGCTATGCTATGCTATGCTATTATATGTTATGATGCGCAATGCTATGCTGGGCTAGGCTAGGCTATGCTATGCTGCGCTATGCTATGATATGATGGACTATGGTATGATATGCTGTGCTGCGCTGTGCTATGCTACGCTATGCTATGCTATGGTGTGCTATGTTATGCTAATCTCAGCGAAGCTCAGATGAACGTAAGCTAAGCTAAGATAAACCTGAGCTAAGATAAAGCTAAGCTAAGCTAAGATGAACTAAGTTAAGCTAAGATGAGATAAGCAACGCTAAGCTAAGGGGACGTAACTGGGGGAACCGCGGGGCGGATGCCGGGGGAACCGCCCCGGGCGATTAGCACTGCCCGGCCCTTTAAGCACACAGGGTAAGAACCTTTCTAGGCAGAGCCTAGGTAGGGAATAAGTTGCTTGTCTGTACGGGTTCCATATATCGAAGACACATACGGCGAATCACCGCCGCCCCCTGCCTTTTTGGAAGCGCCTGTGGGGGCGAACGTTGTGGCCAGAGCTCGGCCAAGCTATCGGACTATCGGTTTCCCCAGTCGTTGTGGAAACCCTTCGAGGAACACGCGTGGGAGGAAAAGGATAATGATGAGAAGGACAACGGGAGTAGGAGGATGAGGATGAGGATGATGATGAGTAGCGCCTTGGGGGCCTTCTTGGGCCTTTTGGGGGCCATTCGGGGCTTGCCTTGCCGTCTTAGAGCGTTCCTGGCTCGTCTGGCGCCGTCTAACGCCGTCTCGGGGGCCTCCCTGGGCCGACTTGGGGCCTCTTGGGCCCTTCAGGGCTGTCTTGGAAGTCTCTGAGGTCGTCTTTGAGGCTCTCTTGGGGCCGTCTTGGGGGCCTCTTGAGCCGCCTTGAGGGCCTCTCGGGCCGTCATTCGGCCGTCTTGGAAGCCCATTTGACGATCTTGGGGTGATCTCGGGTACCTCGTGGGCCGTCTTGGACCGCCGATAGGGCGATGGAGCAAATGCCAAGTTGTCAAACACAATGACAATCAATGATGTTGATTGTGTCGGGCCGTCCTGGAGGATGATTTGGAGACCTCTTGGGCTGTCTTGGAGGCCTCTCAGGGCCCTTTTGGGCCATCTAGAGGCCATCTTGCGGCCATTCTGGGCTCCCTTGAACCATCTCAGCAGTCTTGGAGGCTATGTTGGGCGTCTTGGAGGCTTCTTCGTCCGTCTTACGGTTCTCTTGTGGCCGTCTTGGTCGTCTCTTGAGCCGTCACAGGGGCCATCTTCGAAGCTTCTTGGGCGATCTTGGGGCAATCTTGGGAAATGGCTTGTGCCGTCTTGGGCCGTCGGAAGACCGACAAGGAGCACAAGCCAAATACCTTCAACCACCAACTGAAACACAACGGTTGGTGCTCCTTCGGGCCTTCCTGCATGTTCTCCTGGAGGCCTCTTGGGCCGTCTTGGAGGCCTCTTGGGAGCTTCTTGGGCTGTCCTGGGCCATCTGGGGGACATCTCAGGCCGTCTTGGGTGCATATTGGGACGTCTTGGAGACAGCTTGCGGCCATCTTGGGCTCCCTTGGGCCCATCTTGGCACTCTTGTAGGCCATCTTGAGCCTCTTGGACCGTCTTTGGGTTCTGAGGGGGGCTTTCTTGGGGGCTTCTTGGGCCGTCAACGGACCATCTTGGAGGCGTCTGCTTCGATCGTTGGGCGAGCTTGGGACCCTGGGGGTCTGTTTGGCCGTCTTGGGCCGTCGGAAGGACATAAAGGAGCAACAGGCAAAATCGTTCAAACACCAAGGGAAAAACTATGACCTGACCGTTTCGAGCATTTCTGAGTATCTTCTTGGAGGTCTCTTGGGCCGTTTTGGGGGCCTCCTGGGGGTTTCTTGGGCCGCCCTGGACCATATTGAGGCCATATTAAGCTGTCTTCGGTTCATCTCAGCCCGTCATGAAGACAATTCTTCACGCTTCGCGTATTCCCACCAGTTGGACTGGCGCCGCGGCGTTCAGTTCGTAATTCTAAGGCACTTTGCCACAGGTCTGCTCAATGCATGAGCTTCCCTGGGCAGCCAGTCAGCCCCCTGCCGCTGCTGCTCTCCAGCTGCCGCATCTGAGTGCTGGCCCGGCCGGCTCGCGTTGCGCCTAGTAGCTAATTAGGCTGGCCCGTGCCCCGGAACCCCCTTTCGCCGCCTGCCCTCTGCTGCGCGGTCGCAATCAAAAAAAGTATTCCCACCAGTGTCCGTAGCCCTTGGCTCAAGCCGTCTCGGCTCCAGCACGCCCCTGGTATAGAGGGAAGCGCCGCGCCAGGCCTGCCGCGTTGGCCTCGGCGCCGGCGCCGCCCTGCTGCTGCTGCCCGCGGCGGGCCGCCTGGCCTCGGCCTGCCCCGGGCGACTGCTGCTGCCGCCGCCGCCAGCGCCGCCTCCCCCCGGAGGCTGGCGTGCGCGCGGGCGGCGGCGGGCGGCGGTAGCGCCGCGGACCTGGCCGCCGCCGCCCGCGGCGGGCCGCCTGGCCTGGGCCCGCTCTTGGTTGCTGCTGCCGCTGCCGCCGCCGCCGCCGCCTCCCCCCTGGAGGCTGTCGTGCGCGCGGCGGCGGGCTGACCTGGCTGCCGCGGGCTGGGCCCGCCCCCGGCTGCTGCTGCTGCCGCCGCCGCTGCCGCCTCCCCCCCGAGGCTGGCGTGCGCGCGGCGGCGGGCGGCGGTGGCGCCGCGGACCCGCCTGCCGCCGCCCGCGGCGGGCCGCCTGCCCTGGGCCCGGTCCTGGCTGTTGCTGCTGCTGTTGCCGCCGCCGCCGCCACCTCCCCCCCGGAGGCTGGCGTGCGCGCGGCGGCGGGCGGCGGTGGCGCCGCGGGCCTGGCTGCCGCCGCCCGCGGCGGGCCGCCTGGCCTGGGCCCGCTCTTGGTTGCTGCTGCTGCTGCCGCCGCCGCCGCCCCCCCCCCCGGAGGCTGGCGTGCGCGCGGCGGCGGGCGGCGGTGGCGCCGCGGGCCTGGCTGCCGCCGCCCGCGGCGGGCCGCCTGGCCTGGGCCCGCCCCCGGCCGGCTGCTGCTGCTGCTGCCGCCGCCGCCGCCGCCGCCCCCCCCCCGGAGGCTGGCGTGCGCGCGGCGGCGGGCGGCGGTGGCGCCGCGGGCCTGGCTGCCCTTTCCCTCGGCGGGCCGCCTGGCCTGGGCCTGGGCCTGCCCCTGGCTGCCGCGGCTGCCGCCGCCGCCGCCTTCCCCCCCAGAGGACGGCGCGCGCGCGGCGGCGGCGGCTAGCGCGTGCGGCGCCGGCGCGTGACGACCAGCTCGAGCGTAACCAGCAGCGCAGCCGCATCTTCGACCACCTGGGCTTCCAGTGCTTCGTTGCCAGGCAGTATTCAGACGACCAGCAGTGCAGCGTCGGGCAGCACTGCCACGACCAGTACGGTCTCGTGCTGTGCGACTTCTACGGCCACCTCCGCGGCGGGTTCCACGACTTCAGCGCGTTGCTGTGTGAATGCGGTCGAGACGCGCTGCCGTGTCGGTCCTTGCTTTTTCAGCTGCGCGCCCTGGGGCTCTCTCGTCGCCACGGCCGGATCCTCGTCGAAATTCTGGTCGGATTTCTAGACCTTGGTCACTTCAACCATCTGGGTCTAGATCGGATCGAGCCCTCTCTACCGATGTCCTCGCCCAGACAGGCGACACCGTTTCCTACCACCCCGCGGCTGTTAGCCGCACCCCAACCGAGCACTGGCATGTCCAGCAGGCGACAGACCGCCGAGAGGAGTTGTGGTCCCCTCCAGTTCCCCCCCTTGCCTCCGGAGGTCCCCTCCCAGAGCTCAGCCCCCCTGCGCGGGTCCACCTGGAGCTCCTGAGTCCCCCCCCTGCAGGCCCTGACCGACGTGGACGGACCCCGAGTGGGAGTCCGATCGAGCAGACAGAGGCGTTCTCAACCATCTTGCGGCTGTTAGCCGACCCCCAGATCGTTTTCTTACTACCTCCGCGGCTGTTAGCCGCCCCCCCTCTCAATGTGGCTGGCTTTACCGCGTCCACCACTGGCGCTAATTCATACATGATTACTATCTTCGCGGCTGTTTGCCGCCCCCTCTCTCGGTGTACATGACTGTGTCGACGACGTGCCGATGCTCCCCCCGGGGCGTCGAGGCAAGCTGACTCTGGGCAACCAGTTCGGCTGCATTTGCTCTGCGGCGGTTAGCTGCGACCCCAACCCAATAGTGCACCCATTCCCCGCGGATGTTATCTGCGACCCCACTCGTTCATCATAATTTTCTGCGTCTGTTAGCCGCCCCCACCAGCACGCCACAGGCCCTCCGTGCTCCCCCCGGGGCGCGCGGGCCTGTGGGCCCTTCGTTCCACGTCGACTGTCCCGCGACGGCCCTGATGGACGGGCTGGGTTGGCAGCAGTCGATTCTTTTGTTCGGCTCTCGCGACTGGAGCCCTCGTGCCCTTCCTAGCCATGTTCCTCGTTGGCTCGATCTGGCGGTCGGGATATTGGGACGCAGGGCCACGGACGCGTTTATTCCACGCTCGTCCACTTGGCGGTTCACGCCGTCCGGCTCGCGGCATCTGATCGACGCCACTTGCAGGCCGCATGCAGTTACATGTTGCTGGGCACGTACTTCGAGGACTACAGGCTCCTGGTGCGCCTGGGCGTGGCGTTCGCCTCTGAGCTGCGCTGCGTTAGTCGCCTGACCTCTTGTCGCCCGGTCGTCGTCCACGCTCTTTTCTCCCTTGCTCGATCCCCTTCCACGCTTGCCAGCTGCGGCTTAGGCTTCGGCCCTGCACGTAGGCCTGGGTTCATTTGACAGTCGACGCCGCGTGGTTGTCCGCTAGCGGTCGGTAAAAAGAAAGGTATCCCCACCAGCAGTCCTAGTGTGTTGCGACTTCCGGACGGCGTTCGGCACTTCCGCTACGCTCGTGATCAAAACGTATCCCCACCAGCCCATTCAGAAGCCTCGCCCACGAGAGCTTACGGGACAAGGGACGAATGGACACATCTAGGGAAACAAAGCGAGCAACCAGGATGAACCGAGAGATCTCTGGGAGCAACGGGGTGGCCTTGGAAGGCCTTTTCGGGCCATCCTTGGGGGCCGCGTGGGGACGAGGGGAAGATGAGGAGGAGGAGGAGGAGGAGGAGGAGGAGGAGGAGGAGGAGGAGGACAAATTCCTCTTGGGGCAAGATTGGGGCCTCCTGGGAGTTTCCTGGGGGCCTCTTGGAGGGTTATTGGGTGCCGTTGTGGGTTTTTTGGTGGCCTCTGTGGCCGTCTTAGGGCGTTCCTGGCTTGTCTGACGCCGTCGGAAGCCGTCTTGGGGGCTTGTTTGGGTCGTCTCGGGTCCCTTTTGGGGCATGGCAGGGGTTCTCACAGGCCATCTTGGGCGTCCTGGAGGCCTCTTGGGCTGTTTTGGTGCCCCCTTGGGGCTGTCTTGGGGGCCTTTTGGGCCGTCATGGGGCCATTTTGGAGGCCTCTTGGGCGATCTTGGGGGCCCCTTGCGCCGATTTGAACCGTCGGAATGCCGACAAGAATCAACTACCAACATGTGTTCAACACCTTAAGAACATGCAGGATTGTTTTTCTTGTTTTCCGTGCCCACTTGGAAACCTCCTGGGCGCCTTTTGGGCAGTCTTGGAGGCCTTTTGGGGCCTCTTGGGCCGTCTTGCGTCATCTTGAGGCCATTTTAGGCAGTCTTGGGTGCATCTTGGGCCGTTTTGGAAGCATCTTGGGGCCATCTTAGCCGTCTTGGAAGCTATTTCGGCAGTCTTGGAGGCCTCCAGAACCTTCTTGGGCCGCCTGGGGGGCCGTCTTGGGGGCCCCTTGGGTCATCATGGGGCCATTTTGGAGGCCTCGTGGGCGATGTTGGGGGCCTTTTTGGGCCGTCTTGAGCCGTCGGAATGCCGAGAAGAAGCAAATACCACCATCTTCAAGAAAGCCAAAGACAATCAATGATTTTGGCCTTTTGGGGGCCCTCCTGGAGGACCTTTTGGAGGCCTCTTAGGCCGTCTTGGAGGCCCCTTGGGGGCTTCTTGGGCCGTTTGAGGCCATCTGGAGGCCATCTCAGGCCGTCTTCGGTGCATCTTGGGCCGTCTTGGAGTCATCTTGCGGCCATCTTAGCCGTCTTGGAGGCCATCTTTGGCTGGACGCCTCTGGGGCCGTTTTGGGGCCCTCTTGGGGCTCTCTTGGGGCCCTCTTGGGGCTGGTGGGATAACGTTCAGCCCTCCCTTACAAAGGGGCCAAAATGGGGCCAACACCTTAGTAAGACCAATGATTTTGGCGCCCGGCCCCCCAACGAGGCCAAAATGGTGCCAAGACCTTGGTAAAACCCATTATTTGGGTTTCCTCGCCGAGGCCGTTTTGGACGCCCTGACGCCTCGCGGGCCCACCGAAGGGGGGGAGTAAGGGGAGGGGTCAACCCTTCCCCGTACGGGAAGAGGATTTTTTTTGGAAGAGGGAAGAGGCTGTCGACCAAAGGGCTGGTGGAATTTGGCGCCATCTTGGGCTGTCTTGGGGCCACATTGGCCGTCTTGGAGGCGTCTTGGGACCATCTTGGAGACCACTTTGCCGTCTTGGAGGCCATCCAGGAGCCGAAGACCGATGACCCTGGCATTTTCCGGGTGGCCGGCAGGCCGTGTCGAATCCCCATTGGGAGCTTTGAAACAGCCAAGAATCGCAACAAAAATCAGCACGCCGTGCACACTTGTGGCGCGCCGACACATCGGCGGATCTAGTGGCCGTCGGCCGGCCCATCGCGCCACCGCGCCTGGGTTGTAGGTCAGAGGCCTCCTGGATGCCTGCGGGGATCTCTTGGGGGGCCTCTCGCATGCCTCTTGGAGACGGTTTCGGGGGTGTCTGGGGCGTCTCGAGGGCTTCTTGGGGCTTGATTTGGGCGTCTTGGAGGCCCATTTGGGGGCTCTTGGGCGCACTTCGGGGGCCTGTGGGGGCATCTTGGGGCCATCTTGCGGTAGAGGGGTCAAACTGTCAGTTTGTGTTCCCCATCGTGGGCCCTTCTTGGGACCGTTTTGGGGGCATCTTGGGCCCTTCTTGGACGCTCTTGGACCGTTTCGGGGTGATTTTGGGCGCCTCTTGGGGCGTCGTGGACGCTCTGAAGACCGAAGAGGCGGTAATGAGAAAACCATGCAACAGTCATGGGATGTTGACGATTTGGGCTTCTTTGGCCGCTCTCCAGGGCCTCCAAGACGGCCCAAGAGGTCTCCAGGACGGTCGTTCGACATGCATGTCCCGAACAACGCGCTCTTGGCCCCTCGGAATGTCACGCGGACCCCCCTAGGGGTGCGCGTGAGCGCCCGGGACTTCGGACTCTGGGCCCCAGAATTTGTAAAGAACTCAATACAGAGAGCTTGAAGGGACCTGAGGACTCCCGAACTCGTGCCTCAGGGCGCGGTGGCGGATTATTTTCCTGAAAATAGAAGGTAGGTCGCCGGACCCGGCATTGGTGGGGCCACGTGGCCTCCCATTGCCTCTCGTGGCCTCCCCTTGCCACCCGTGCCTACCCAATGACCTCCCGGTACTCGTTGCTCCCCGTGGCCTCCCATTGCCGCCCGTGACCTCCAGTTGCCTCCCAATCTAGTATCAGCGTTCGTGTGATGATTCGTTTTTGTTTTGCAGTTTTGCTATTGTAGTTTGTTTTTGAGCTCTTGTAGTAGACTTGGTACCGGTGAGAAAATTAGCGTCAGCATGGGTACACACCTTGGTATGTGTGGTAGTATCAGTTTATGATTACTACTTAGTGATACTTCTAGCTATAACATCGCATGAGTGATGACACGTGCATTCGTAAGTGTAGTTTTGTGGAACGTGCATGTTTAACATTGCTAGTCGGAGCGGGCTCAATCGTAACAGTATTGTTGATATTAGTAAACGTACGAGTAATAGTAATAGTAATAGTAGCAGTAGTAGTAGTAGTAGTAGTAGCAGTAGCAGTAGTAGTAATAGTAGTAATAGTAGTAGTAGTAGTAGTAGTAGTAGTAGTCGCAGCGGTAGCAGCATCAGCAACAGAAATAATAATAGTATTGGTAGTAGTAGCAGCAGTAGTAGTAGTAGTAGTAGAAGTAGAAATAGAAGTATAAGTATAAGTAGAAGTGCTAGCAGTTGTAGTAGTAGTAGTAGTAGTAGTAGTAGTCTTAGTAGTAGCAGCAGTAGCGGTAGTAGCAGTAGTAGTAGTAGTAGTAGTAGTAGTAGTAGGCGTAGTAGTAGTAGTCGTAGTAGTAGTGGTAGTAGAAGGAATAGTAGTAATAGTAGCAGTAGAAGTAGTAGTAGCAGTAGTAATAGTAGTAGTAGTAGTAGTAGTCGTCGTAGTAGTAGTAGTAGTAGTAGTCGTAGTAGTAGTAGTAGCCGTTGTAGTAGTAATAGTAGTAGTAGTAGTAGTAGTCGTCGTAGTAGTAGTAGTAGTAGTAATAGTAGTAGTAGTAGTCGTAGTAGTAGTAGTAGTAGTAGTAGTCGTAGTAGTAGTAATAGTAGTAGTAGTAGCTGGCGTAGTTGTAGTAGTGGTTGTAGTAGTTGCATTTGGAGCCGTAGTAGAAGTAGTACTATTCTATTTTTGCCGTAGTAGTAGAAATTGTAGCAGTCGTTGTAGTAGGCGTAGTAGTAGTAGTCGTTGCCATAGTCGTATAACAGTAGTAGCAGTAGTAGTAGTAGTCGTAGTAGTAGTAGTCGCGGGGGTAGTTGTAGTAGTAATAGTAGTAAAAGTGGTTGTAGTAGTAGTAGTAGTAGTAGTAGTAGTAGTAGTAGTAGTAATAGTAGTAGTAGTAGTAGTAATAGTAGTAGTAGTAGTAGTAGTAGTAGTAGTAGTAGTAGTCGTAGTAGTAGTAGTCGTCGTCGTCGTTGTCGTCGCCGTCGTTGTCGTAATAACAGTAGTACAAGTAGGAGTCGATTTCAAAGTAGTAGTAGTAGTAGTAGTAGTAGTCGTAGTAGTGCCAGTAGTAGTAGTAGTCGTAGTAGTAGTAGTAGTAGTAGTAGTAGTAGTAATAGTAGTAGTAGTAGTAGTAGCAGTAGGAGTAGCAGTAGGAGTAGCAAGAGCAGAGTGATATTAAGTAGCAGTAGTAGTAGTAGTAGTAGTAGTAGTAGTAGTACCACTACTGTTACGAGTCGTAGTCATAGTCGTAGCCGTTGTAGTCGTAGCAGGAGTAGAGGAAGATAGTATACCGTAATAGTAGTCGAAGTAGAAGTAGTCGTCGTCGTCGTAGTAGTAGTAGTAGTAGTAGTAGTAGTAGTAGCAGCAGCAGTAGTGGTATTAGTAGCAGTAGTAGTAGTAGTCGTCGTCGTCGTCGTCGTCGCAGTAGTAGTGGTAGTCGTGGTAAGAGCAGTAGAGAGTGTGCTGTCTCACGTTGTACACTAGCTAAACAGCTTGCCCGCAAGGGTTCTTGTTTTCCCGGTGGGAAGCGACTTAGGGTCATCTGTCGCAGCAGGCAAGGGAGGGCTTCCAGTTTCGATTCTCCTCCGGCCCGTCCTCCAAATCCGCGAACTCATGGAAAGGTCGCCGATGTTTGTGCATCTGGCCCGAGCAAGCGTAGTGTTTTTGACCTGGCATACTCGACGGCGAAGGAGAGCGCGGCGATGACCTCGGCGGCGGCGATCACGGCGACGAGGAGATGGCTGACGATGCCGCCGATGATGAGCAACGAGGTTGCAGCGGCGATGGCGAAAAGGCAGTGGAGAGATGGCGGAGGTGGCGGCAGCCAGTGGTGACTAGGCGGCGGGCCAGCGACGATTGACGGGGGGCGTTGCGGGCGAGCCGCCCCGCCCTGCAAAAAATGGGAGTATTCTGCGCTTGACGGCCCAGGGGGGGTCTCGGGCTCCTGAGCGGAGCGGTGGGCTCCCCACATTCCGTTGAGTAAAGTGGGGGGCCATACCAAGAAACACCCTGCTTGCCTCCAGGGTGCCCTGGGTTTCTTGGGTTTCGGGCTTCGATGGTTTTGGTTTGGGAAGCGTGAAGTTCCCACACCAACAATCAGTGGACGTCCTGGGGGCTCGGGGTTGGGTTTCTTGTGGAAGGTTTCTTGTGGACTGGTCTCCACTGTAATGCAGGTTTCGCCTAAAAAGTCTTCGAACACGAGCGGTTTCTGGAGCGGCTTCTTATGGGTACCGTGGTTCTGTTGTTGACGTGCACGTCCCCTTGGCGTTGCTGCGTGCACCGAGCTTGAACACAGTAGTTCTGCTTGAGACATCCTCACCCGCGAGCAGATATATCGATTCATGCTTCGGTTGTCTTCTGAGTGGTTTCCGAAAGCCACCGCGGTTCCACTTGATGTTGTGTTTGTTCGCGGGCCTTGCATCAGAAAACCTTCGCTGTTGCGTCGGGTTTCCTATAAGACCCCACGACGTGCGGTGCGTCGCTGGGAAGCGCATAGCCGTGCACATACAACACCATCTTAATTATAAGACATACGACAAACCGAATGATGAGTTATCCCCTGTCTGGCCGGTGTGATTTGTATCCGAAGCGTTCCTAATACAAACAGTTGGTTGTTGATGAAATGTTTTCCCACGGTAAGGATAAGGTTACCGGCACGATGTTGTTCTATCTGCTATCATGAAAAGAACATGTCTGTTTTGGTAGTGCGACCGCGCAAGCGTCGCCTGTACGCCGATTGTTACCTTACATAACAGACACTTCACAACGAGATTTGCAATACCCGTGCGAGCAGTACATTGATGAAACAATTCCTTACGCGGCCGTGGCAGCCTATAATGGTTCTTGTTGTCCAGATCGATTGGTTTGCTGCCCATCCCGCCACCGTGCGTGGGTCGTGGACAAGGTTTCAAGCCTTCGGATACGCGCCAGGCCGAGTCTTCTCCTTCTTTTGTTCTCCCTCTGTTTCTTGCACTGCCTCTGCCCTGCGCTGCTTCTCATATTTTCCTGCGCCATGCCTTTCCTCCTTCTAGCCCTTCTCCTCGGCGCCTGCCACTGCAACCCGCTACACGTTGTCGGGCGCCGTTGGATTTGGAATTGTTCACAGCCCACGGCACCTTCGCCTTCCTCGGCGCGCCCTCCTCCTGCACCTGCCTCTCGAGGCTTCAGCGGCCGCCAGCGGGCAGCCGGCCGCCTCCCCCCCAGCCGCGCCGCGCCCGAAGCCCGAGGCGCGACGCGGGCGGGTCCGGGGGGCCCCATGGCCGAGCGCACCGAGTCGGCCGCCGCGCCCGCCGGCGCTCCGAGCGGGCCCGCCTGAGCCGACCGCGCGCGCTCACATGAAGCCCTCGCTGCGCGTCCGTGCCGCCGCCCAGCGGGCCCTCGAGGCCATCGCCGCCGCCGCCGTCGTCCTCGTCGTCGTGGTGGTGGTCGTGGTCGTGTTCGTGGTCGTGGTCGTGGTTGTCGTCGTCGTCGTCGTCGCCGTCGTTATCGTCGTCGTCGTCGTCTTCGTCGTCGTCGTCGGCGTCGGCGGCGGCGGCGGCTTCGGCGTCGGCGTCGGCGGCGGCGGCGTCGGCTTCGGCGGCGTCGCCGTCGCCGTCGCCGTCGCCGCCGTCGTCCTCCCCGCGAACGTCGTCGCTGTCGCCGACTTCATCGCGGAGTCCTCGCGGGCCGCCGAGGCCTCCTGCCGTCGAGGGGGGCCCGACCACGAGGACAGTTCCTCGGCGGTCGGGGGTCGAGGTGTCCGGGCGCTGCGGGCCGTAGTCGGGCATCCAGGAGCTTCTGGAGCCGTTCGTGCGACGTAAGGCGTCGTCCTGTCGAGGTCGATTTCTCGTCGTGGTCGTTCTCGTCTTGCTCGTCGTTGTCGCCGTCGTCGACGTCGTCGCTGACGTCGCCATCGTGGCGTCCTGGTCCAAACGTTTCCTCATGTTTCCTCCAGAGCTGGGAAGTGGAAGGGGGGTTGCAGCCTTGCACCTCAACGAATAGATAAGCGTGGCAGTAGGTGCCCCACGATAATCTCTTTATGAAGGCCTTACGGCTGCTGCCGCCGACCCTGAAGGGGAACGACGACGACGACGACGACGACGGCGGCGACGACGACGACGACGGCGAAGACGACGACGACGACGACGTCGGCGACGGCGACGACGACGACGACGACGACTGCCACGACGGCGACGGCGACGGCGACGGCGACGGCGACGGCGGCGACGAAAAAAAATAAAGTTTTAGCAACATCGTTGCATTGACCCTCTTAGGTTTTTTTATAGGAGTGCTCTTGGAGCTCTCGTGTGCCTCTTGGGGCCGCTCGGGGGCTTCTGTGGCGCCTCTTGGGGCCTCCTGGGGGCCTTGTCGGAGCAGAAAGCTCGACATGTCGGTTGGTGTTCCCCCTCTCGGGAGCTTTTTGGGGCCCTCTCGGGGCTATATTCGGCGGTCTTGGGGGCCTCTTGGGCGGTGTTAGGGCAGTCTTAAGCCGTCTTGGGCCTTGCTCGCGCGCTTTCGGCAGCCCCTTGGACCGTCTTGTGGCGATATTGGTTGTTGCCTGGGCTATCTTGGAGTGTCGGAAGCCCGAGAAGGCGAGTACGCGAAAATCATAGAAATTTGAAATGGACATCATAGGCTTTCACCTTTTCGTCCCTCTCTTGGGATTTCGCTTTGCGCCATCTTGGGGCGTGTTGGGGAGGCTCTCTTGAGGATATATTGGGCCGTCTTGGAGCGATCTTGGGCTGTTTCAGGGCCCTCTTTGAGCGAGCCGCGGTAGAAGTGAGCCCGAGACGTCTGGGAGGCAAGACATCGAGGGGGGAAAGCTTCTCCCAGGGAGGGGTTATCCCCCTGGGGGGGGGGGGGGGGGGGCGGGTCACGACCCCTGGACCCTCCGCCCCCTGCCCTCCCCCCTCCCCCCCTGGGCGGAGGAGGAGTCAAAGGTAATGGGATTTCCTTCGACTCGATTGCGACGTTGCTCGATTTTAGTTTGCTGGATTGCTGGGTTTGCTAACTACGTGGGCGGGATGCTGGGGCGCCATCGGAGTAGCAGTTGGGGCGTCGAAAGGAGGAGGAGGAGGAGGAGGAGGAGGAGGAGGATGCGGAGGAGGAGGAGGAGGAGGAGGAGGAGGAGGAGGAGAGGAGGAGGAGGAGGAGGAGGAGGACGAGGAGGACGAGGAGGAGGAGGAGGAGGAGGAGGAGAAGCGAGGAGGAGGAGGAGGAGGACGAGGAGGAGGAGGAGGAGGAGGAGGAGGAGGAGGAGAGGAGGAGGGAGGAGGAGGAGGGAGGAGGGGGGAGGGGGAGGGGGGAGGGAGGAGGGAGGAGGAGGAGGGAGGGAGGGAGGGAGGGAGGAGGGAGGGAGGAGGGAGGGAGGGAGGGAGGGAGGGAGGGAGGGAGGAGGAGGAGGAGGAGGAGGGGAAGGGGAAGGGGAAGGGGGATCGGGAGGGGGAGGTGGCGGAGGGAGGAATGGGCGATGGTTGCAGACTCCAGGGGGGCTCCACATCGTCGTGGCTGGACTCGCCTCGAAATTCCAGGTGGACTGCGCTCCAGGATTGTCCCGGGTGGCGGTTTTGAGGAGGGCTAGCACATCCAAGGTTTGTGACAGTATCGCGGTCGGGCGTGTTCTTTTGTGGCCCCGTTTCCGGCCCCTTGGGCTTCCAGACGCCCGCGGATCGGCCAAGCTCGACGAGGGAAGGCGCGCCCCGACTGTTGCGTTGGAGGCGTTTGGGGTAAGGTGTGCTGACAGGGCCTGCGCTCGCAGGCGACGCGTCGCACCCCCAGTCCCCGAGCCCCCCTTCAAGAGTTGATCGTTCAGAAAGGAAAAGAACATTGGCGCCGCGCCCGAGGGGGTGGCGCGAGGGGGGTGGGCTTCTCAGGAGACGGGGGGGGGTCTTAGAAGGCAGGGCCCTTCTTACAAGGGCCTGGCGGCTTCTGAGGGGGCTTCGTAGAGGTTGGGAGGGGCTTCGAAGGAGGCGATGCCTGCCTAGACGCTCCCAGCCTTCCTTTCCGGGCGCTCCCCTCGCGCCATCCCCTGTGCGCGCCGCCGTCCCCCCCCCTCCTGCCGCCATTCCCACTCGTCCTCCTCATCCTCATCGTGCTCCTCAACGTGCTCCGCGCCCTCCCCATGCCGATGACTCCCCGTCCCCCTTCCTCCTCCTCCTCCTCCTCCTCCTCGTCCTCCTCCTCCTCCGCCACCGCCGTCACACCTGAAGGGGGGGCACACCTGTGACACTTCTTGCTTCGCTCCACCGCCTCCACCATCGTCGCAGCTGGGCCAGGGAGCAAGCGCCTGCGGCAGAGGATCGGGTCGGGCCGGCCAAGCCCTTCCTTCCCCTTTTGGTCGGTGCTGCTCCTCCCCCCTCTGCCACCCCGCAGGCCTCGTCGTGCTCGTCCTGCTCCCCCTCTGTCCCCCCATGTTCGTGCTCCCATTTTCCTCCGCTGCGGAGCTGACTAGAACTAGCAGGGGCCAGCCCAGCCAGCCGACGCCGTGGTCGTCCTCCCCCTCTCGCCCCCCGCCCTCCTTCCCGCCTGGCCCAGGCGGTGCCCGCCGACCCCTTCTCCGCGCGGGCCAAGGCCTGCCGCTGCCGCCCCGTCCTGCTCGGGGGGGGAGGGCGACGACGACGGCGGGGGGAGAGCAGTGGGGGGCAAGCTAGGTGCGCAAGCGTCTCATCTGACGTCTTGCCCCCCCCTCCTATGGGGGGAGGGGGGGGACTCATCTTAGAGCCGGCTGGGGGTCTGAGGTGGCCCAACATTGGTTGCGGCGAGCAGGCAGGGCGGGCGAGGTTCGAGGTTATGGGTTCGAGAGGGTTTTTGGTTCTTCTCTGTCTCCAGAGGCAGTCCTCGGGCCCCAGGACATTCAAAAACTGATCCACGGTGAAAAACTGCACCAGATGGACCCCAAGACCAGATTGCGCAGATTTGCCCTCAGTCCCTCCTTATTGGCCGATTTTCTCGGCGCCCATCCAGTTCAGACCCCCCATCCTCCTCCAAGGCTGATCCGCCTCCTTCTCTCTCTCTCTCTCTCTACTTTCATGGCCATTCTCCATCCACCTCCCCCCTTGCCTTCTCACAGTCCCACTCCCCGTCCGCTCCTCCTCAGGATCGTGTTCAGGCGTGTCTGATCCACGATCTCGAGGGGCACCTGCCTGAACGCGAGCCATCACGGGGGCAAGCAAGTACAGGGTACGTGCGTGTATGCCCGCCCAGGTAGAATATGTTTTCTGAGGCTCGCGCGAGAAATGGGGACGCCCGTGGTGACGATGCCGGGATTTACGCCAGAGGGGGGGGGGGCATTTCGCTTCGATCGATCCGAGTCGATGCCGAGCTCACCTGGTCCGATCCGCGTCGATTCTGGTGTCCAGCCGACCCGATGGTCCCAATGTTCGCGTGGCGCGAGCTGAGCAGCCTTCCACGGCCGATCCGACCTGGCCCCCGCCCCTTGCCGGTGCGGCCCGATCCGGCGCACGTTCCGATCCGACAGGAAAGTCAAAGGAGGGAACATATAGCATGCATTACCAGTGGCGGGCTGTTTTTCAGTCCTAAGACTTGCTGAGGGTCGGGACGACGTCGGGGTGGTGTGGTGCATTACTTGTTTCATCCGTTCCCCGAGGAAAACAAAAACGAAGAATGCATACACCAGGGTCCCGTGTACGCCAGGATCCGCTGTCCCTTGCACATTTCAGTGTTGGGCCGGAAAAAGCGTCGGCGTACAGAGTTCGGTTCCCGAGGAAGGGGGTGGGGGGCTGGGGGACAGGGATCTATAGCAGAGGCACGACGGCCATGGCCTAGATGTCGCGGGCTTTTGTCGACGGCGATGTTGGTTTATGTTCCATGTGATCCCTCGCCGACTCGCGAGGATGATCCACGATCGACGACGGTCAGTGTGGACGATGGCAAATATCGACGCCGACGTCTACGCGATCAGTCTCGGTCATGGCCCTGCGAAGAAGAGGGGCCATGACAGCTGCTGCGCGCAGCCGGTTTCGGCTCCGTGGCCAGGCACCTCTCTCGGTGTGGAACGGGTATCCTCGGTGGAGCTCCGCCAATGAAGGCCTGCCGCGTGTGCGGGCGCTTTGATAGCGCACTCCTCGGGTGGCCTCCCCGTTCGCCCACCCCCGTGATGGCGATGTTGAGCCGAATATTCGAGGGGTCTTTTTCTGCCTCGCAAATGGCGTCATTTTGTCGTACCCGAGGCGGGTCCGACGTGGATTCGTCAAGGATTCGACGCGGATGCAGGCGCGATGGGGCAGACCAGGCCCCCAGAATCTTCAACATAACGATGTGGCGCGCCCCGCAGGAGGCCTCGCCTTCGAGGGAGGAATCGACGGAGTGGACTTCTCCTCCCCAGCGGACGTAGAACGTGGGCGGGTTCGTTCGACAGGGGGTGGCCAGCGGAAGCTGGCGGAAGCAAGACAAGAAACGTCGCCCGAAGAGACAATGTTTGTGGAGTCAGGGCTGTACAGGATCCCCCCTGCAGTGCCCCTCTGCTCTCTTTTGGCCTCGAGCGGGGCTGTTCGAGGTCGCTCCGCGGGGCAGCGCCCGGGGCGCCGGCCCGAGAGAGTGCCTCGCGTCGCGTGCAGGCAGAATTGGGAGTTCCAACGCTGTGCAGTGACAGACCGCGCGGTGACCTCGCAGTTCCCATCGACCTCACCGCACGGTCCGTGATGGCACGGTTTTTTCTGGCCAGGGAGGCCCCAGTCGCCAAAGGCATCTTCGGAAAACGACCCAAGTCCGAACACCATGCGGTCACCCCACATCACCACTCGCTCACCACACGGTGTGGTCACCACACCGTTTAGGGGGCCCTGCAAGAAACACAGGCAGTCCGGAGGCAGGAGAAGCGGCATCAACCACCACCAGCAGCAGGGTTGCCCCTGCCGAGGAGAACCACGATGCCTCAGCGAGCTGGAGATGTCTCGAGCAAGACGCCGAGAAGCAGCGGCACCAGACCACCACAGGGACCCCTCCCCCGTCTGCTGGTGGGATTGTCGAGCGGTCAAGGTTCTTCGGAAGTCTGTGATCTCGCAGCGCCGGCAGTCCGTTCGCAGTTGGCGCCGATGGCGGGTATATTCCACGGGGGGCGGGCCAGCCAGGCGCGCACGACCATCGTCCAGATCAGGAGGCGTTACGAGGAGGGGGCTGGCTTCAGCGATGTGGCCAACTGGCTGACGGCGGGCCTCGGCAGCGCAGGCTGTGATTGGATGCAGAGGCCTGTTGTGACGTCTTGCGGTTGGGTATGAGCTTGGAACCCTGGTGGCCCCTGGTGGTGCAGTGACGTGTCGAGTAATACGGCAGCGTGCAGTGGGAACGATACGCAGAGAGCAACGTGCCCAGATTCGTGCCGCTTGTCCTGCATCGTGAGCTCTGTGCGCAAGGTGGCGCAGAACAGAGGCGAAGAGCGCGGTGTCTGAAGCATTGTGCTCGCACGCGTGTTCTATCATTGTAGGAGTTCTTCACGCTTCGCGTATCCCCCACCAGTGGCCGGTCTGTACGCCTGTTGTAGCTAATTAGCCTCGTTCGCGCCCCGGACTTTGCTTTCGCCGCCTGACCCTTGTCTCGTGGCCGCGACCAAAAATGTATCCCCAGCAGCGTAATTAGGTTTGGCTCGTAGCCCGGGCTGATTTCGGACGCCGCCTGCGCTTCCGCTTGCGGCCGCGACGGAAAAAGTATCCCCACCAGCCCATTTAGAAACCCTGCCCATGATAGTTGACCGGAAAAAAGGGGCGAAGAGACACATGCAGTGAAACAAAGCGGACAACCAGAGTGAACAGAGAAGTCTTTGGGAGTAAGGGGATGACCTTGGAGGGCCTCTTCGGCCCATCCCTGGGGCCCGCGTGAGAGCGAGGGAACGACGACGAGGAGGAGGAAGAGGAAGAGGACGGCGACGACCACGACGAGGAAGAGGAGGAACAGGCAAAGGAAGACGATGAGGGCAAGGACGAGCACGAGGACGAGGACGAGGAGGAGGCTGGATGACAACGAGGACGAGGACACAGCCCTCAGAATCGCCTCTGGAACTCTTTGGGGAGATCTTGGGGTCCTCCTGAGGCTCCTTGGGGTGCTTGGGCCCCTCTTGGGGACCTCTTTGGGCTCCCTTGCGATCCCTGGAAGACCTCTTGGGGCTGTCTTGGAGGCCATCGATCCACAGTGGGTGGGTCCGAAGCCTCAAAAGTGCATCGGAAGCGAACAGGGAAACAGTCACAAATCCTTGTTTTTCCTTCGGTTGCTGAAGGATTTGTGCCTCTTGAGGGGGTCCTGAGGGAGCACTTGGAACCGTCTTGTGTTCCTCGTCGGGCCTCTTGGAGGTATGTCGGAAGCTATTCTGAACCAATAGTTGGCCCTCTTGGGTGCATCTTGGGCCGTCTTGGGCGCTCTACCCCCTCGGGCCCCCCCCGGCCAGACACAAGGGGGGGTGGAGGTGCACCTCCCTGACGGAAAGAGGGCTCTTGGAAGAGGGAATAATGAATTTGTTTGATCACCTCAGCCCAAAGGGCTGGTGGGATCAGAGAGCGCAGGGGCACAGCAGGATCGCGCCGCGTCGACGCGACGGCGACGCTAGCGCGGGTGCTCAAGGTTGAGGGCCCCCGCTGGTCTGAACGGGGCCATCTTTGATCGGTCTCCGACGTTGCAGGGCGAAGGTATTTCAGGATTGAACTGCATGCCGATTGAGACACGCCCAGGGGTTTGCCGTCACGCAGCAGCGCCCTGGGCGCTGACCGGTGGCTGGGCCGATGGGCTTGATCAGTTGGGTGCTGGGCCTTCTCGTGGGCGTCGATCGATAAGTTGGGATGTTATGGTCGTCCTTCGCGTTATTCCCCGGTGGGAGGGACTATGATTACCTAACAGCGAAGACTGATAGGTTTCTAGTGGAGTCAAAAGAAAGCATCATGACTCCCCAGGGGGGTCCGGACAGCATCCGGGGAGAAGCCGCGGAAGTCGTTTTAAGCAAACAGTTACACACTTCGTGGTCTTCGAGGTCCCAGAACTCCATTCCTGGGCATGATTTTGAATGCCCGGAGCCAACTGTAGGCCACTTCGTGGTTTTCGAATTCCCAGAACACCATTCCCGGGCCACATTTTGAAGGCCCGGAGCCAGCTGTAGGCCACTTCGTGTTCTTCGTGTTCCCAGAACACCATTCCCGGGCCACATGTTGAATGCCCGGAGCCAACTGTAGGCCACTTCGTTTTCTTCGTGTTCCCAGAACACCATTCCCGGGCCACATTTTGAATGCCCGGAGCCAGCTGTAGGCCACTTCGTGTTCTTCGTGTTCCCAGAACACCAATCTCAGGCTACATTCTGATTGCCCGGAGCCAACTGTGAGGCTGAGGCTGAGGCTGAGCCAGGCTGAGCCAGGCTGAGACTGAGCCTGAGGCAGGCTGAGGCTGAGGCTGAGGCTGAGGCTGAGCCAGGCTGAGACTGAGCCTGAGGCAGGCTGAGGCTGAGCCTGAGGCTGATGCAGACTGAGGCTGAGAGGCTGACGCTGAGGCTGAGGCAGGCTGAGGCTGAGGCTAAGGCCAAGGCAGGCTGATTCTGAGGCTGAGGCAAGCCGAGGCAGGCTGAGGCTGAGGCTGAAGCTGAGGCAGGCTGAGGCTGAGGCTGAGGCTGTGGCTGAGGCTGAGGCAAGCTGCGGCTGAGGCAGGCTGAGGCTGAGGCTGAGGCAGGCTGAGGCTGAGGCTGAGGCTGAGGCTGAGGCTGAGGCAGGCTGCTGAGGCTGAGGCTGAGGCTGGCTGAGGCTGAGGCCGAGGCTGCAGGCAGACTGAGGCTGAGGCTGAAGCAGGCTGAGGCTGAGGCTGAGGCAGGCTGAGGCTGAGGCTGAGGCTGAGGCAGGCTGATGCTGAGGCAGGCTGAGGCTGAGGCTGAGGCTGATGCAGGCTGAGGCTGAGGCTGAGGCTGGCAGGAGGCTGAGGCTGAGGCTGAGGCTGCAGGCTGAGGCAGGCTGAGGCTGAGGCTGAGGCTGATGCAGGCTGAGGCTGAGGCAGGCTGAGGAGGCTGAGGCTGATGCAGGCTGAGGCTGAGGCTGAGGCTGAGGCTGAGGCTGAGGCAGGCTGAGGCTGCAGGCTGAGGCTGAGGCTGAGGCAGGCTGAGGCTGAGGCTGAGGCCGAGGCAGGCTGAGGCTGAGGCCGAGGCAAGCCCAGGCAGGCTGAGGCTGAGGCTGAAGCTGAGGCAGGCTGAGGCTGAGGCTGAGGCTGTGGCTGAGGCTGAGGCAAGCTGCGGCTGAGGCAGGCTGAGGCTGAGGCTGATGCAGGCTGAGGCTGAGGCAGGCTGAGGCTGAGGCTGGGGCAGGCTGAGGCTGAGGCTGAGGCCGAGGCAGGCTGAGGCTGAGGCCGAGGCAGGCTGAGGCTGCGACTGCGAGAACATCAGAATTCTACAACTGGATTCTCACCTAAATCTTAAGGGGAATGCTTCCAGATATGCTTCCACACATCGCTGTTAGGTTGCTTTGCCGGGATATTTTTAATCGTTCCCCCTTGTGTCCTGTCCAAACCGCCATCCAACATTCTCTACGCGGTGCAGAAACCCCCCCCCGCGTCGATTCGATCGGAGCCAGTCGTAGACAACAAACGTAGGCGCATGTAGCGTGGCGGCATGGACGTAGCGCAAACGTATCGTGAACGTACAGCTAGCCGCCTCTTACATCGTCGGGGTATGTGACACAATATAGAGCGCGGGCTGGCATGAAGCAACGCGCCCCCGCATTTCGAGCTATGTAGGAGCAGATGGGAAGCAGCATAGCATAAGCCGTCCCGCCGTCAGGGACGGCCGTCACAGGGCGGCTGGAATATATATATATATATATATATATATAGGTCCACCTATGTTACCTAACAGCGAAGACTGATAGGTTTCCAGTAGTGTCAAAAGAGAGCATCTTGACTCCCCAGGGGGGTCTGGGCGGGTGCCGGGGAGAAGCCGCGGAAGTCGTTTTAAGCAAACAGTTACACACTTCGTGGTCTTCGAGGTCCCAGAGCTCCATTCCTGGGCATGATTTTGAATGCCCAGAGCCAACTGTAGGCCACTTCGTGGTCTCCGAATTCCCAGAACTCCACTCCTGGGCATGATTTTGAATGCTCGGAGCCAACTGTAGGCCACTTCGTGGTCTCCGAATTCCCAGAATTCCATTCCTGGGCATGATTTTGAATACCCGGAGCCAACTGTAGGTCACTTCGTGGTCTTCGAATTCCTGGGCATGATTTTGAATGCTCGGAGCCAACTGTAGCACACTTCATGGTCTTCGTGTTCCCAGAACACCATTCCCAGGCCACATTTTGAATGCCCGGAGCCAACTGTAGGCCCTTTCGTGTTCTTCGTGTTTCCAGAACACCATTCCCCGGCCACATTTTGAATGCCCGGAGCCAACTGTAGGCCACTTCGTGTTCTTCATGTTCCCAGAACATTCCTGGGCCACATTTTGAATGCCCGGAGCCAACTGTAAGCCACTTCGTGTTCTTCGTGTTCCCAGAACACCATTCCCAGGCTACATTTTGATTGCCCGGAGCCAATTGTGAGGCTGAGGCTGAGGCAGGCTGAGGCTGAGGCAGGCTGAGACTGAGCCTGAGGCAGGCTGAGGCTGAGGCTGAGGCTGATGCAGACTGAGGCTGAGTGGCTGAGGCTGAGGCAGGCTGAGGCTGAGGCTGAGGCCGAGGCAGGCTGAGGCTGAGGCTGAGGCAAGCCGAGGCAGGCTGAGGCTGAGGCTGTGGCTGAGGCTAAGGCTGAGGCTGAGGCTGAGGCTGAGGCAGGCTGAGGCTGAGGCTGAGGCTGAGGCAGGCTGAGGCTGAGGCTGAGGCCGAGGCAGGCTGAGGCTGAGGCCGAGGCAAGCCCAGGCAGGCTGAGGCTGAAGCTGAGGCAGGCTGAGGCTGAGGCAAGTTGCGGCTGAGGCTGAGGCTGAGGCTGAGGCAGGCTGAGGCTGAGGCTGATGCAGGCTGAGGCTCAGAGGCTGACGCTGAGGCTGAGGCAGGCTGAGGCTGAGGCTGAGGCCGAGGAGGCAGGCTGAGGCTGAGGCTGAGGCAAGCCGAGGCAGGCTGAGGCTGAAGCTGAGGCAGGCTGAGGCTGGCTGAGGCTGAGGCTGAGGCTGAGGCTGGCTGCAGGCTGAGGCCGAGGCAGGCTGAGGCTGCGGCTGAGGCAGGCTGAGGCTGAGGCTGAGGCTGTGCTGAGGCTGAGCAAGGCTGCGGCTGAGGCAGGCTGAGGCTGAGGCTGATGCAGGCTGAGGCTGAGGCAGGCTGAGGCTGAGGCTGAGGCAGGCTGAGGCTGAGGCTGAGGCCTGAGGCAGGCTGAGGCTGAGGCCGAGGCAAGCCGAGGCAGGCTAAGGCTGCGACTGCGAGAACAGCAGAATTCTACAACTGGATTCTCACCTAAATCTTAAGGGGAATGCTTCCAGATATGCTTCTACACATCGCTGTTAGGTTGCTTTGCCGGGATTATATATATATATATATAATATATATATTATATATATAATAGTATATATATATATTATTATATACATACAAGACTGCAGTGGCGCTTCGCGCCATTTACCTTGGTCCTTGAAGTTTGGCATGCAGGCGGAAATGGCAGGAAGGTCAAGCCGACAATGTAGCGAGAACTCCTTACTGCCTTTTCTGGAATCGCCGTGGTAATAATGTTGTTCGTTGTCCTTCCTCCATGCTTATTTTTCCTCATTCTCGCCATACCCTGGGCATTCTCCCCATCCTCCTCAGCTCTTTTTGCGAAGGCTCCTCCTTGGAGAGCCTCTGGGGGCCTCACTAAAGTTCTCAGGCTTTCTTAAGGCCTTCTGGAGGCCTCCTGGGCGTGTTCTGGGGGCCTCTGGGGCTTCCTGAGGCCAACCTGCCTCTAACAGCGGTCTCCCTGAACGCCCCAGTCATGATTTGGAATACTTCGGAGGGTGTCTTGGGGCCATCTTAGGCCGCTATGGTGCTCTCTTAGGGCCATTTTGGACCCCTCTTGTGCCGTTTTAGGGCTCTCTTGGACTGCCTGGAAGCCCTTTCGGATGGTTGTGGGGCGATTTTAGAGCCTCCCAGGCGGCTTCGGACGCCTAGGAGACCGCCGTCTTGGAGCGTCGGGAAGCCGAAAAGAGGAGAACCCCAAATGCACCAAAAACCTACATAGAATCAATGATTTTTCCCTCTTGGGGCCTTCTTGGGGGTGCTCTTCGAGGCCTCTTGGAACGTTTTAGAGCGATCTTTCGGGGTATGACGGCTTCTTGGAGCGCTCTTGTGCTGTCTTGGGGGTCTCTGGGACGTCTCCGGTGACCCCCCTGATCGCCCTGGGTGTGCTGCGAAGGCTTGGCAAAACGCCCTGCGAGGCCCAGGGGGCCGCTTCGAGGCCCGTCCGGAGGGTCCCAAAGCTGCAGATTCCGGGGGTCCGGTTTTAGGCGGGGGGGGGGGACGGGTTTTCCCCCCGCCCGGGCTTATAAAAATATATAACAAGAGGAAGATGTGTGTATATATACATATATATATATAGTTATGTGCGCATATATATATATATATATATATATATATATAGATACACCCATGCGTTCTGCCATAGGTGTATCAACTGGAGCTCAGTATCCGACGAGCGTACCATCGGGAGGAGCATTCGCCCGAGAACCAGCTTATAGATATTGTGGATGATGGTCTGCGCGCAGCGAAAGCATTTGTGATCGATGTGCCAGTAATTAGCCAGCTACGCCTTACAACTCAAGCACATCTGGCCTTCCTCGGCTCTTATTGTTCAATCGAGTCGTGTTGGTTGAATGGCACACTAGACGCATTTGTTTTATTCGTTCGTCCAAGGTGGTTCTCAGGCAGGTCTTCTGGAACGACACGCCCCAGAAGACAGCGCTCCTGAGTGCTCTGGACTCTGTGAGCGTCGAGATGCAGGAACAGTCTGGCAAGCGCATCAACAAGCTCGTTGATATGGCGGTGTGGGATTGCGGTGAGGCGTGCCGAAATGCTTCAAAGCTCGAGCAGACACGATCGCTTGGTGCACGTGTGAGGACCATCCAGGAGTCTCCTAGTCGCCACGGCCAGACTCCATGTTTGGAATATCCTGGCCAGAACGTGCCCCCCGAGAGGTGCAGGGAGGTGATGTTTGAGGGAATGGAGGAAGATCACCAGCAATAAATGAAGCTGATGGATTCTGAGTTGATTGGCCTTGGCTCCGGGGACCCTTCCTGGGCCCCCCTGGGCCGTCAGGAACCGACACCTAGGATGAGAAGTGGGTCCAAGTGAAACCCCCTGTCCGGGGTCTTTTTCCCTCAGAGCTTTTCTTCATCATGCCAGTGTTTCACCCTCTCCTCATCCCTTCTGTCCTCTCTTTGCGCAGCGACGCGATCCAGCCACGGCATTGCCAATACTGCGACGTCAACGAAACAACCTCACAGGTGATACGCACATCGGTGCGTGGTCTTCAGTACGAGCTCGCTCTGGCCTTTTGTATAGGCCCTTCCGGCGTGCGCAGCTGGGCACCGGCAATCGCGCCTCGCCGTGCTAGGGACTAGCGCACTCCTCCCTCGTCGTTTCAGGGGCAACGATCAGGAGGGATAGGCGTGGGGGGGGGCATCGACCCCGAATCGCACATTGATCGCCGATAGGGGCCCGATAGTCTCAGCCTGCCCAGGAAAGTGCGTCTTCACGATCGGGGGCATATCGCCGATCTGTCGGCGATGTACCGCCGATTCCGGGTCGATGTGTCCCCCTTAGTGCCAGTCCCCTTTATCGTTGCCCGTCATCGTTCTGGATAGGCGTTCTGGCCCATTGTTTTATGTACCCAGACAGCCTGCGTTTCGTTTGTTTCGAGACACGGCCCCCCGACCTCTTCACCACTTCCCCAGGAACGGTTTTTCATCCCGAGTCGTTTTTGTTGACGGCCCCGAGGGCCAGCAAGGGCCCCGAGAGGCCGAAAGCGATGAGCAGGCTCCGCCTCGATGTCTTCGAGCCGCCGGATGTCTGGGTGTATCGGACTCTCGTTCCGGAGGTCCCGCTGCCAGCTCCGCGGATGGGCCCCCTGGGTGCGGCGCCTGCGGCAGCCGGCGCGGCCGCTGGGGTTGGCACGCCGGCGCTGCCAGTGCTGCCGGGGGCCCCGCGCTGGCGCGCGGCGGTGCCCAGCGGCGCCTGCGCGGCTGCCGCACCTGCGCGCGGGCCGTGCCGCGGCGGGGGCCACGGCCGCGCGCGGCGGAGCCCCGCGGCCGCGGGGGTGTCCGCCGCCCTGGCTCTCGGCGCAGGCGCCAGGGCGCGGAGGGCAGCTGCGAGGCGTGCCGCGGCCGCCGGTGCCGCCGACCCTCCGGCGCTGGCGAGCCCGGGCCTCTTCCAGCAGGCGGCGGAGGGGCTCGCCGCCAGGTCCGCCAAGGTCCAGGGGCGGGCAAAAGGTGCGGCCCGCGGCGCTGTGCCTAAGACGTTCTGCAGGCGGGATCGGTGTGTGAATGTGTTCATGCGTTTTCAGGATTTCTTTGCAGTCAGTGCGCACATTCGAAGTGGACTGCCGCAGAAACCGGAACCAGACCACACCGCTGACTGGCCTCACCGTTTGCCCGACATTGGAAGGTGTCAAGGTCGGGGAAGCGCGGGCGGCTGGCGGGGCGCAAGCACGACGCGGCCGCAGCGCTGCTGCGGAGCCTCACCCCGCCGGCGCGCGTGGCGCCCTCGCTGCTTGACGCGCACGTGCCAGCGTCTACTGCTGCAGTGGACTGGGAGGCGCTGCCGCCGCTGGTGGACCCCCTGGCTGGGGCGCTGGCGCGGAGGGGCGGCAGGCCGCACGACGCAGTGCGCTGGGCCCGCAAGAGGGTGCAGGTCGAGGCCCTCGCGGCGGCGGTAGAGGAGCTCTGCCCAGGGCGCCCCGGCGCGACGGTGGTGGACTTCGGCTGCGGGACGGGCAACCTGCTGCTGCCCCTGGCGGCGCGGTTGCCCTCGCTGCGCTTCGTGGGCCTAGACGTGAAGAGGCACCCCGTGCGCCTGCTCGGGCAGCGGGCCCTCGCCGCGGGGCTCCAGAACGTCTCTGCGCGGCACGGCGCGATCGAGGACTTCGGCAGCAGCGGGGTGGAGCTGGACCTGGCCGTGGGCCTCCACGTGTGCGGGGCTGCCAGCGATCACGTCCTGTCAGAGGCCGCGCAGCGCGGTGTCCCTTTCGTGCTAGCCCCGAGGAAGAAAGAACGGCATCAGCATGTTTTTGTTGCAGAGCGCGCGGGCTTCTTGGGGATCGGCGCTGGACCCCCTTGGCGGCGCCTCCAGCGCCGCCCCTGACGCGGTCCGCGCGCCAGGGAGGGGGGTCCAACGACGATCCGAGAAATCTGCGCAGAGCTCCAGAAGCTTGCGTTTCTAAGTTTTTTGTTCCTCCGTAGCCCCCTGTTGTATCGGGAAGGTGAACCTCGCAGCCGATCGGGAGGCGGACGGCTTGGGTGCGGACATCCCTCTTGAGCATGGTGAGGGGTTCTCCCTGCAGAAGTTGCCAGACGGGCGCTGCTGGGTCCTCGCCCGTGGCGAGCGGGTGCTGCTGTATGGGGCTCTGTGGGACAGGTCGTGGGCGGAAGACACATCCGTGTCCGCGGCCTCGCGGGCTGGGTCCCTGGGCCGCGACCCCGCGGATACAGGGTGTTGTTGTTTGCGGATGCCCCGCAGACCGCGAGGGCGCAGATACGGATGTATGTTCGCCGCTCGTGAACAGGGACGGCAGCGGCAGGGGAAAGAAGGTGCTGGCGTGGAGGGAGGGGCGGGGCTTCGGCCTCAACGCGTCCGAGGGCAGTCAGCCGCTGACTCGGGCCGCGTGCGAGCGCTTCCCCGTGCTGCACTTCGCGAAGATGAAGCATTGGCATGAACATGAATTTCTGGAGGACCCCAAGCATCCAGCGTCACACAAAATCGAGACTGCGTTTTTTGTTGCCGTTTTGGGCCGCTCGGTGCCCTTTCCGGGCCTCGGGACCATCAGAAAACCAACCGGTATGAAAACCAGTCTGGGGGGAAGTGGTCGACATGTCCAGGGCACGATTCGAGACGCCACATGCATGTCTGGGAAGGTCTGCGAGATCTCGGATTTGCGCTGGACCCGCCTTTGGCGCGCTGCGCGCGGCAGGGAGGGGATTCTGGTGCCGATGCAACGAATCCAGGAAGGGGATTTCGGCGCAGATAGTAGACCCAGACATCTGGCGCCCCGATCTTCTTTCGAGACGCGGGCCCCCGACCTCTCGACCACTTCCTTGTACCAGTTTTTCCCAACCATCCTGTGGTGTTGGGTCCTCGTTTTGCGCGTTCCTCTCCTCCTCCTCCTCGCCCTCCCCCCTCTAGGGTTCGCATGCCTCCCCACCACCCATTTCGGCACACCACTCACACGATTCGTGGCCCCATAGGGAGCTCCACCGAAGGCCCCAGTGGCAGGGTTCGCATGCCTCCCCACCACCCATTTCGGCACACCCTCACACGATTCGTGGCCCCATAGGGAGCTCCACCGAAGGCCCCAGTGGCGGGTTCGCATGCCTCACACACGCAACATTCGGCACAACCCCTCAACCATTAGGACACGTTTTTCGTGGCCCCTCCCATAGGGAGCTCCACCTGAAGGCCTCCAGTGGCTAGGTTCGCATGCCTCCCCACCACCCATTTCGGCATACCCCTCACACGTTTCGTGGCCCCATAGGGAGCTCCACCGAAGGCCCCAGTGGCAGGGTTCGCATGCCTTCCCACCACCCATTTCGGCACACCCCTCACACGTTTCGTGGCCCCATAGGGAGCTCCACCGAAGGCCCCAGTGGCAGGGTTCGACATGCCTCCCCGACCCACCCATTTCGGCCACAATCCCTCACACGTTTTCGTGGCCCCATAGGGAACGCGTCCCCGAAGGCCCCGCAGTGGCAGGGTTCGGCATGCCTCCCCACCACCCATTTCGGCACACCCCTCACACGTTTCGTGGCCCCATCGGGAGCTCCACCGAAGGCCCCAGTGGCAGGGTCCGCATTCCTCCCCACCACCCATTTCGGCACACCCCTCACACGTTTCGTGGCCCCATAGGGAGCTCCACCGAAGGCCCCAGTGGCCTGGTTCGTATGCCTCCCCAACACCCATTTCGGCACATCCCTCACACGTTTCGTGGCCCCATGGGGATTTCCACTGAAGGCCCCAGTGACTGGGTTCGCATGCGCCCCCACACCCATTTCGGCACACCCCTCACACGTTTCGTGGCCCCATAGGGAGCTCCACCGAAGGCCCCAGTTGCTGCGCTCGCATGGCCGCCCCCCCTACCACTTTCGCACACCCCTCACACGTTTTCGTGGCCCACGGGGGAGCTCCACCGAAGGCCCGCATGTCCTGCGTTTCGCATCGCCGCCCTCCTACACCAATTCCGGTGCACCCTCACAGGTTTCGCGACCACGTGGCCCCATAAGGAGCTCCACCGAAGGCCGCAGTGGCAACGTTCGCACGCCGCCCCCACACCCATTTCGGCACACCCCTCAAACGGTTCGTGGCCCCATAGGGAGATCCACCGAAGACGGTACTCACACCAGCATTACTCACAATTGCATATGGTTGGGTCCTTCGCCAGGCTAATTCATCCCGAGTCATGTTTTAATGGTCCCGAGGCCTGGGCTCCGAGGGGCCGAAACACCTGAAAGCCTCTGTCTCTTTCTTTTGTTCGAGACGCCCGAGGGCTGAGCACCTCCGGAAGCTCATGCGTCTGCTGGTCGTCTCTTCTTCCTGCCTTCGCCATCTGGGGCCCGCCTGGCTCGGAGTGCTTCACGGCCCTCGAGGGCCTGGCGCTTCAGCGGCGCAGCGCGGGAGAGCTCCAGCGGCCGCGCTCCGAGTGGCTGTCGAAGCAGGCGGGCGACGCAGAAGAGGGGTCCGACTGCGCAGACACTCGCGCGCAAGCTGCCCGCGTGAGGTCGGGCGTGAGCTCCCTGGTTTTTTGTGTTGTAGCGTGCCGCGCTGGCGGCCGCGTAAGCCAACACGCCTGTGGTCGCCCCGTCATCTCGCGTAAGACCCCTTCCTCTCCGTCGCTCAGGTGTCCGGGGCGGAGTACGCGGAGCTGGCCAGCCTCGCGGACTCGGGCCAGGAGGGGCACCCGCGCTTCGGGGACGTGTTCTACCCATCGGAGAAGAGGAAACATCACAAGCAAGAGCGTTCGAAGGTCCGCGTGGATTTTTCTTGGCTCGGCGCTGGGCCCCCCCCTCGCGCGCGGAGCGCGCCACGAGCGACGCCAGAAGCGCCACTAGGTGGTTCAACGCCGATTGGAGCAATCTGTGCGGACTTCCAAGCGTTTCATGTTCATGCAATTTCCCCGAACCGTGCTTGCACTGAGGGGTTCTTACATGGCGTTCTTAAGTCATTGGATCGGTCTCCCGGATTTTCACCACGTTGGCGCCCGTGCCCGCTCGTGGGCGCCTCGTGGGCGCCCTGAGCGCAGGGAGGGTTTCTCGAGGATTCGCCGCGTTGGCGCCCGTGCCCGCTGGTGGGCGCCAAATGGACGCTCCGTGCGCTGGGTGGGTTTCTCGAGCTTTTGCCCCACTGGTGCCCGTCCCCGTTCCTGGGCGCCCCTCTGCTGCCCCGTGCGTGATCACCACGGTGCTCGCGTGACATAGCTTACACCACAGGGCTTGCACAGCATAGCTCGCAATGCATAGTTCATATCGCACAGCTCCCACCATATGGCTTGCACAGGACAGGTTAGACCACATAGCTTACGCTGCTGAGCGGTTACCGCATAGCTCATATCATCTATACCACTCCACATATATTACACAGCATGGGTTATTCCGACGTTCCATCTTACTTGCATAACATAGCTTACACCATATATATATATATCACCATACATCTTTACACACCATATGTTACACAACACAGCTGGCGAACCATAACTTGCACCACACAACTCACACCACACAGCTCACACAACAGACCTTGCACCTCCACAGTGCAATAACTCACTGTTTAGGGCCCACGCTGGCTATAACATGTTTCTTATTCTGGCCCAGCCAAAACGGCCGTGAACCTGGACCGAGCGATGTGGGCGCACGAGAGGGGATACGAGGTGGAGCTGCGGCGCATCCCCGGGCTAATGGAGGCAGGCTGCGCGAAGGACGACCTGCTGGTCGGATGGCCCAGCGGCGGCAGCGACAGAGCTCAAAAGACGTCCTGTCCGTTGCGCGGGGCCTTTCCTCACCCCTACCCTCCTGCGCCTGCCCCTCGCCATCCCGCCCCCAATCACCCTCAGGTCGTCTTCGTCGTCTTCCTCCTCCTCCGCCTCGAGCTTCTCGTCCACTCGTTCCTCATCGTAGAGTCGGCGAGGTGCAGACAGTGGTTCAAGCAGTTCGCACTCTGTAGGCCTCTGATGCCCAGACCAGCTTCTGCGGGCCCAGAGATTGGAGATAGGGTAGCTGTCCAACGTTGATCGGCTGCAGGGATGTGTCCGCAAGTCGCCTACCGTTCTTGGGAACATTCCAATACAGTGGGCGCAGCAAGTCAGAAAAGCCAGCTCGCCAGTAGGTGCCCCACGGAGCTTTCCTATCCCCCCTGTGACCTGGGGGACTCGCGCAAAGCCCCTCGGCCACCTCAGGCAGGCCAACGACCGACGGCAACCGTGCCCCCGGATATTTGAGAACAGAGTGTTAGCCAGCGTGGACCCCAAACAGTGTGTGATTGAACTGTGGAGGTGAAGGCTATGCAGTGTAAGCTATTTGATGCAAACTATGTCGCGTAAGCTAAGTGGTGTGAGTTGATGAGGTGCACGCTATGCTGTGTAAGTTGCGGAGTGTAAGCTATGTCACGTAAGCTAGGCGGTGTGAACTCGAGGTGGAAACTATGGCTTGTAAGTCACCCTGCCGTTGTCAACTCCACCGCTCCAGCAAACATCCCACCCTCCCACCCGCAACTTGGTTTGCCAAACACATGCGACTGCGATTGCGAGGAGTGCTTGGCGTTGGCTGGTGCATCTCTGCTAGGGCTCACTTCGACTCCTCCGATTCGATTCGATTCGATATCGACGGTTTTCGATTTCGGATTCCGATTTGGGATTCGATTTTTCAATGAAGGCGTACTAGCTTGCCTATGTCAGCCGATTCGACTTTTCCCGACTCGGTTGTCGATTTCCGTCGGTCCGATTCATGTCGATCGCCGATCCAGCTTGTCGATTTGATTCTGGGCTCTCCTGATCCCTACGGCCGCGCTAGCCCGTGCATGCTCGCGCGCGCAGCGACCAGCTAGTGCGGCGCTACCGGCGCTGCCCCGGTGTCGCAGACCGCTTGACACTTCCAGCGGGCACTTCAGTGCCAGTCGGTGACTTGGGCGGGCGCGGTATCATGGCGACGTCTTCAAAGGTAGAGACGATGACGAGAGTAGCGATAATGGTGACGATGGTAGCGATGACGACGGCAAGGCCAATGACAGCGCCGACATTGATCACGCCCGCCGATAGCGATGACGATGTCTTCGCGACGGTGATGAAGGTTTTGGAAGGAGATCGACTGGCGCGCACGGTCGACGGGCGCGAGTGGCCCGCGTGGTATGATTTGACACGGCCCGTCCCCCCCGAGACGCGCGCAAAGGGCATCTGGATGATTTCGACATGCGGCGCGAAAGGCCCGCTTCATTGAATTTGATGGCAACGTTGAAAAACATAAGGTTTTTTCAAGGATTCGCCAGAGCTCGCGCGCAAGCTGTTTTTGTAAACAGCGATGTGAGATGTGTTTTCAGGACATGGTTTTTTGAAGGACATTGCTCTCGTTTTGAAAAGGACGCACAGCGTGTTTTTGATTAGGTTTTCAGGACAGCTGTTTTTAAACCTTACGAAACCGACGGTTTTCGAAAACAATCGGCATGCGCGCGCGACGACGCGCGCGCGTGCACTTCGTCCCGTTTCTTACAAACGATTCTTGCGACAACACGCGTGCACGGGCGTTCGAACGATTTCGACGTGCGCGCGCGAGAGGCCCGTTTGGTAAACTGTCGGACAATGATGAAAACCGACGCTTTTTCAAACGAATCTGCACGAACGCGAGCGCAGGCTTTTTGAGCACACCCGTTGCGAATTCATGTGCCTTTGTTTGGTCACGCTCGATTTTGAAACTCCTGGAGAACCGAAGGTTTTCAAAGGATTCCGGCATGCGCGCACAACGACACGCGCGTGTGAACTTCGTCCAGTTTTGTGCGCGTACTGGTGTTTTTGACAGGGAACCGAAAGGGGGGGAAGCGAAACGACGGCCTGGGATTGTATGGGCTCATATTTAGGATGGGCGATGGGTCACTTACATATGTAACTTGCAACACGACAAGCCGTCCCGATCGTGTATTCCTCTTTCGAAATGAAAGCATATGTGGTAGAAGCTATGCTGTGTAAGATATGAGCTATGTTGTGTAAGCTATGTGGTGCCAACTATATGGCGAAAACTATATGATGGCCTTCGGCCCATCCCGCCATCGTGGTTGGGTTGTGGCTGTGCAGCATATTGGGTGTTCGTTGGGATCTCGTGGGGGGCCTCCGGTTGGAGGCAGTGTAGACGCCTCTTGGGGGCCGTTTCGGGGCCTCTTGGGGCTTCTTTTACGCCTCTAGGGGACCTCTTGGAGACTGTTGGGGGTCTCTTGGGGGCATCGTGGGGCCTCCTGGGCGCCTCTTGGGGCCTCCTGGGGGCCTCTTGGGGCAGAAGGCTTGGATTTTCGGTTCGTGTCAGGCTCCTTTTGAAGCCGTTTTGGGGCCTTCTTGGGCCGTTGTGGGAGCCGCTATGCACCTCTCGGGCCGTCTTGGGGCCCTTTGAGGCCGTTTTGGGGCCCTCTTGGAGGCCTCTTGGGCCGTCTTGGGGCTGTCTTGGGGGCCTCTAGGCCAGTCTGGGAGCGCCGGGAAGCCGAAAAGGCGAACACACACACACACACACACACACACACACAAAAAAAAAAAAAACCTGGCGAAGGACCCAACCATCTGCAGCTGTGAGTACTGTGAGTACCGCAATAGTGAACATCTTCTTCGGTGCGGCGCCGCCATGCGAACGCAGCCACTGGGAGCTTCGGTTGAGCTCCCTATGGAGCCACGAAGCGTGTAAGGGGTGTGCCGAAATGGGTGCGGCGCCGCCATGCGAACGCAGACACTGGGGCCTTCGGTGGAGCTCCCTATGGGGCCACGAAACGTGTGAGGGGTGTGCCGAAATGGGTGCGGCGCCGCCATGCCAACGCAGCCACTGGGGCCTTCGGTGGAGCTCCTATGGGGCCACGAAAGCGTGTGAGGGGTGTGCCGAAAACGCCGCCATGCCAACGCAGCCACTGGGGCCTTCGGTGGAGCTCCCTATGGGGCCACGAACTGTGAGGGGTGTGCCGAATGGGTGCGGCGCCGCCATGCGAACGCAGCCACTGGGGCCTTCGGTGGAACTCCCTATGGGGCCACGAAACGTGTGAGGGGTGTGCCGAAAAGTGCGGCGCCGCCAATGCCAACGCAGTCCACAGGGCCTTCGGTGGAGCTCCCTATGGGGCCACGAAGCGTGTGAGGGGTGTGCCGAAATGGGTGCGGCGCCGCCATGCGAACGCAGCCACTGGGGCCTTCGGTGGAGCTCCCTATGGGGCCACGAAACGTGTGAGGGATGTGCCGAAATGGGTGCGGCGCCGCCATGCGAACGCAGCCACAGGGGCCTTCGGTGGAGCTCCCTAACTTTAAACGGAGAAGGTTAAAGGCGAGGTATAAATCGAGCATGTACCGCTGCCGTGCCTGGCTCAAGCCGGGCCCGGCCTAATATGTGACTGTGCCTCACTGAGGCGCACTACTTGCATCTGAGATCGGAAAACATCCTTTCCATTGACGATGCCCATCCTACTCTATACTCCAGATCCCATGCTTCGTCTCGCTCTCTTGCTCATGCGCTATGAGCCTAAGCCTGGGATATGGAAGCGCCTAAGGCGGACTGTATACCTAAGCTTACCAGCTTGTTTTCGACTTGGTAGCGGAGCTGGCTACACTCTCGTGTGGCTGGCTCTCGCTCTGATTCCAGTAATCCACGGCACAACTTGGTGGACTACTACCACGGTGGAATACCATGTTGCGCCGGCTCTGCGAGGAGCGGAGCCAGTCCGCGATCGAGCTAGCGGGGTCACCCGCGAACTCGAGACGCTTTCTCCTACTTCACTGCGCTACTTCACTCCTGACTTCCACCAGATGCCAATCGGCAACTCGATCGAGAACGTGGTCACCCTGCGGGGCTACCCGCAGCGGGGCCACCTGCATCCCGTGCCGGTCAGGCGCCTCACGGCTACCACGCCAGAGCCTGACAAACCACAGCCTAAACCAATCACCGAAGCCGAAATGCATATGCATTGGATCAAGATAACTATCTTCGGCATTCTATGGGTGATAATGGGATGTGCTGTGGGATACATGCGGCAGGGGATGGACGACACGCGTACTACTGGCCCTTCATGGGACCCTGCCGGTACTACGCCTTTCCGCGAATACGTTCGCGAAGTACATGCATGGTTAAACGTAACGAGCGGCAATATGACACCACCACAACAAGCTGCAGCACTACAACGAGGCCTTCAGGGTCTGGCTCGTCGTATCGCCATGCAGGTCCCCTCCCAGATCATCAATTATGGTGTAACTGTCAATGGACAGCCAACGGATGCAGTAACCTACATACTGTACTTACTGAGCACCAAATTTGAAAATCTGGAAGATGAGCGCCAGCTCAACTCTGGCACGGCCCTTATCGACTTCCGCGTCGAAAGGGGCGAGCGAATCGACTCGGTATTAGCTCGATTCGAGATGGCCCGTGACGAGGCTAACTCTGTTGGCTTTGTCATCCCCAACTTTCAGATCCTAACGCTGATTCTCTTCAGAGCGTTAGGCGTTGGCGCGTCACGAGCCCAACACCTGCTTGAGCCCTTCAATCATCAGATGCCCCGAACACAAGCAGACTATGACAGGCTGCTGACCAGGATGAGGAACTACGGACATGTTGCCGAGCGCTCTCCTGGCAACATAGCGGGTATCTTCACAGGGCACCACTCACATGCAGGTGTCTATGCCACGACTGCGGGGTCACCCGCTGGTCCTGGCGAGCCAAATCCCTGGGCTGACCCAGCCGATATGCCCAACGAGGCCACTGCCCTTCTAGGGCAGACCGGCCGGGTATCGGCAGAGGCAGCTGAGGCAAACGCCTGGTCGAACTACTCGCCAGGCGCCGCCTACACTGCAAGCCCGCCCTCGGGCACAACCCTCTGGGGCCAAGCGGAGTCATCCGCTCAATGGTCTCAGCCACCCTCACCGTTTGAATCTGGCACTGACACAGATACTTCATCTGACGATGAGCACAATGGAATAGTCTCTGCTGGCAATGACTATCCAGCGGACGACACTCACCTTTCTGAACAGCAAAGGGCGGAAGCCGCCTTTATGGCTTATCGCAAATCAAAACGCCGTTGGAGGCGCTTTATGAAGAAACCAGTCAGAAAGGTGAGACGTGCAGTACGCCGACATTTCAAACAATTTGGAAAGGGTCGTGGTAAAGGGGGTCGCAGACGCCGTATGCATGGTAGGGGTATTACTGCTTTCCTCACGTCCTTAACTGATATGGCTTTTGAAGAAGTTCTTATCGGAGGCAAAGGTCGGGGTCACAGGCGGACCTCCGGTAAGGGAAAGGGGCGGAGGGGCAACCCTAGGGACGCTTCTGGTAATACTATGAAGTGTCATACATGCGGTAGCACAGAGCATTTGCGCGATCAATGCCCGAAGGGGAAAGGAAAGGGATCCGTACACTTGGCTCAAAATTCTTTTATGGATGACATAGATTACATTGACTACGAGTTTTACGTCAATCCAGAAGCGGTTCCCGCTGCGGGCTCCTCCACGTATTACGTGATGGCCCGCTATGCTGAAGCAACTGTGGCCCTGGAAGACTACGCAGTGACCCTCTTCGACGAGTTCCACGGCTGGGACGAGGTCGATGAGATTGCGTACAATGCTTGGTTCGGTCTTCCAGCGGGGCCACCCGCCGGTGACGAGGTCTCCGAAGCCGAGACTGTCCCGGCAACAGAGGAAGAACTCACCGCCGCGCTGGCCCCACAAGTGATTGGCATGCCGTTGCTGCCAAATCCGTCGTGGGCTGGCTCGGAGATGGGAGACGCCGATGACGAAATGCGGGGCCATCCCGCGTATTCCGACTCCGAAGAATCCGAAGAAGATTATAACGACATGCTCCAAGAGCAGGTTTCAGAAGCAATCCGACTCTTGAGTGCGCCAGCACAGCAGCAGATGACGATGAACGAACTGCTGTCGCACCCAGGAGTTGCCCGTCTACGTCCATACTTGGATTCGAACATGTCAGCATCTCAGATGCTTACAGCACTCCAAGCTCTAGCGGGGTCACCCGCCGAAGAGATGCTAGACACAACAGCGGGGCCACCCGCTTGGTCTATGGATGTATTCATGCAAGGTTGCGATCAAATGAACATTAACGACCTCTCGATGGAGCAGTTAAATGACATCGGATACTTCAGAAGCCCGTATCAAAACGTGTTCATGGTCCAGGACAGCTCAGAGGACTCGGAGGACATGCGGTACGCCAAGAGGGACAGGCGACCGTCGCCTCCCCGAGACTCAGAGCATGACGATCAAAGGCCAGTGACACGTGGTAGTGCGTCAGCGGGGCCAGCCCGCGGAAGGAGCCGCTCAGCTCCTAGACGCCCTACGCATGATGAATCGGGCTATCCATACAGCACTGAGCACTCCGTTGGAGTATCTGCTCAGCAGGTGCCGGATTGGTACATAAGATGGTACCCCGGCTACTCTATGGATACTCTTCGGCACTGGTATTCTAAGGAATACTGTACCAAAAGGGACGAGACTGGCGCGATAATCCGTACCAAGGGCGGCAAGACCAAGACGCCAGAGGCCTGGGACAAAAGGGCGAAGAAGCAGGAGATCATCACTGACCGCAAAACGTACAGAAAGCAAGTATGTCAGTGTGAGCCCTTTAAAGGCCACATGCGCAGGTGTCCGATGGACCGCCCCTCCAGGAGCCCTCACCACGGAGAGACCCCGTGGAATTGGTCTCACGGAGACGACGCTGGCAACGTCCATGATCCAAACAAAGAGGTTCCTGGAGGGGGCAAGCGCATCACTGAGGCCGATCGCGTCCCTATGACCGAAGAGGTGGCCAACACCGTCAAGGAAAATTGGGCAAAGCTTCCCAATGACCACCGCCTCAAGGAATGGAACCGCCGATTCCATAAGGAAGCGGGGTCACCCGCAGAATCCAGTAAGGAAGCGGGGTCACCCGCAGAATCCAGCAAGGAAGCGGGGTCACCCGCAGAAGCAGCACCAGCCGCTGGATCTGCGGACGAGTGGATAGACGTTGTCTCTGCTGCCGGGTCCGCCGCCGGCACTGACCGCACCGAGCTAAATGAAGAGTGGGCGGCGGAAGACGGTTCAGAGAATCCATTCCCTGACGGAAGCGCCTGCTGGTACTACAGTTCTTCGGCGCAGAAGTGGTTCTGCACGAGGGTACTCTACCGCCATGAGAATGGCAAGTACAAGCTGGCCATAAAGGGTACTGCCGACATCGACCAGATGAGGCAGGTCATCCATGATCATGGCCAGCCAGAAGGCCCTCCTAGAGACCCTCCTGGTCCACGACCAGGCAAGAGCAGCAGACCACCGCCAAGACCTAAAGCCGACTCCTCGTCTTCACCGACTCCTGCGAAAAGGCAACCGTCCAAGAGCCCCGAAGGCACACATGAGCGGGCGAAGGCCAGGGGGATTGCCAAGACGGACGATCCTAAGCCGGCAGCTCCTCCCGGTCCGTCCGTGACAGAGAGGAAGAAGGCTTTTGCTGGACCATCGACCCCGATGCCGCCGGCGACCCAAGGCGATGTCAAGGACGAAGCTCGCGACAAGCCTAAGGCAGCGTTCCGAGGTGACTGGACTCCAACACTGCATCAGCCACGCCTTGCACCACGACCAGGTTCGGCACGAATGAAAGCGCAGCCGAAGCCCGAAGCTGGGATGAGGTCGGTGCGGGCAGAAGCGGCCGCCAAGGCTAAGGAGGACAAGGGCTCTGCGGGGCCACCCGCTAAAGCGGCGCCAGCCGTAACAGCGGGGGCACCCGCAGAAGGCACTCTCTCCAGAGAAGAACGCTTCAGAGTCCTCAAAGAATTTGGCGACCAACAGAAACTGACTGATGATGCAGCTGCTGACAAAGGTCGCCCGAACCCTGGCGCGGAGTCATCTGCAGGAGCTGCCTCGACAGCCGCAGGTTCTGCAGGGCCACCCATTAAAGCGGCGCCAGCTGCATTAGCGGGGCCACCCGTCAAGGCGCCGCCGGCTGCATTAGCGGGGCCACCCGCACCATGGCAGCCAATAATGTCTGTTCTGAGGGTCATTCCTTTGGAATGCAAGTTGTATTGGCAAGGCATTGTAGACAAAGGCCCGAGACAGCCCATCAACCCACGAGTCACTCCAGACGACACGGACCGATATGAAGTCATTAATTGTCCGGTTCGTCGTAATTTCAAGTGCCATAACGACTGGGAGCGCGAACAACAGAAAGTGGGAAACATGCTGCGAGACAGGCCGCCACTACGCGCTGCGCAGCATAAAGAAGCACTCCTGAAGGTCATGACACAGAACGGCATGGATCCAACCTTGCCGAGTAAAGAGCAGATGACCAAGGTGTCGATGTGGTTTTCAACGGCTCTACGCCACAGTCCATATTACAAGGACAAACATAATCGACACTTCGAAAAGGTCAGCACTTTTGATCCATACGACGGCTGGGTTGTCGTTGATGATCTGCTGACAAACTGGACTGAAAATGATCAGTATAAGCACTATCGTGAAATGCACGAGGTGCTGATCAAAGGCAGGCCCCACCCGTCATTCGTGTATTGGGTGCTGCTAAACTGCTGTGAGATGGTTGACCATCACGGCATGCAGAAGGGCAGGCTCCAGATGAAGTGCGTTGATGACAGTATGCTGCTGCCTCCCAGGTTTCGACCAACGGCACGCAGGCCACAGTACTTCATCAGAGCCACGAACGGCCACAGCAGTCCAGGCATCCACTGTCCCGAGTCGCTGTACAAGCCGATCACAACATGGATGAAAGAACCAGACGACCCAGTATATTTCATCCACGGGACGCAGTGGGAGTATGTCAAGGACATCCTTGCTAATGGCCTGTCATGCCTCGCACAGGACAACCCGAAGAGGAAGGGGGGGCGCCAATTTGTGCATGGCTGCCCCTACCTCCCGGGCGACCCGAGGATTCAATCGGGCATCCGTCCTGACTCGGAGGTGCTCATATTCTGCAGCATCAACAAGATGCTGTCCAGTGGCTTCTCTCTATGGAGATCAGCAAATGACATAGTCATGACACGGGGCCACGATGGACGTATACCGCCCGATCATATTCTCCAGATAGTGAGCATTGCGAAGTATCGGGTCGGCGAAGCCTGGACCAATCCGCTGTTTTATGACAAGACGCGGAGGCGGGGCCAACCCGCGGACAGGATTCGCACTGATGACTACCTGCCACTTAAAATGTGTGACAGAACTGTGGCGGTAATGGAAGATCATGCCATGTACCTCAAGGGCTGGGCTAAGACGGACGGTCGTCCATTCAATTTGGTCATGACCGAGCAAGATGTTGCTCCACGACCGTACGACACACAGACAGTCCTCATGATGAATGCCCAGGAGGACGAGGTCATGCCTGAGGCGGGGCCACCCGCAGGAGCGGGGACACCCGCGGTAGGCACCTCGGACGGTTCATGGCAGCAAGTAGTCACACCGGTGGCGACGGTAGCATCTCCTTGGAGGCCGGACCAGCAGTCCTGGGTCCAAGCTCTCAACAGCCATTTGACATCAGCCGACGTTTCTGGACTGACCGATCAGCTATACCGTGCTGACCCGTGGGCGGTGCATGCAGGCATCCAAGATGCACAGCAGAGGAACCTGCGCCCTCCTGCGGGGCCACCAGGCATCCTAGGACCACAACCACAACGCCCTCCACAGCAAGCTGGAGTTGCGAGGTTTGCTCCTATGGGCGGCTCAGATGGTGGCTCGCCGTTTCGGACTCCGCCGTCTGAAACGAGCGAGAACAGCCTGTGGCAACGACTCCAGGCGATTCGCGGAAATCCGGCGCTCGCAGCAGCACTCCAGGCGACCACTCCCTTTGGCACTCCGAGGGGTAGTGAAGGAGGAGTGGCTGCGGGGACACCCGCCGAGCGAACGCCTGCGGAGTCATCCGCACACGCGGGGCCACCCGCTGACGGACAGCAAGGTTCAGACTACGAACGTCGGGCAGCCAATTTGAGAGCACAGGCTACCTTTTTGCAGCAACAAGCTGATAGAGTGCCCAGCCTGTTGCGGAACCGCAACATAGATGTTACGAACCATGGCGACTTTCGGCCTCTCTGGAGCTGGACTTCTGACGACGCTCCAAATGCTGATCCCACGAATCCATATCGACAGGTGTTTATTCCAGGAATAGCATCACACCCAATATATGGATGGGATAATCATGGACCAGCAGAGGCACCGGCCATGGATGCGCCGATGTACCCGGAGTACTACGCGCAGGTGAATAACACTCCTATGATTGCGGGGCCACCTGCAAACGAATACACTCGAAATCTGGCCAATGAGATGTTTCGTTTGCAGTATACACGAGCAGTCGATGCGCAGTCTATGCCGCACTACGCCTACATGCCCACGCCGACGGACCCCGAGACCGTAGTTCAGCCAGCTGGTCTCGCGGTGCCAGCCGCTCTGGGCAGCATGCCAGACTACATTCGCGACGTGCACAACACGCAGCAAGCGATACTGGCATCTAGGCAGCAGGCTCGGGACAACGCTAGGCTGCGCCAACAGCGCGCGATCCAGAGAAGGATCGAGCGTGACAACCAAGCGGGGACACCCGCAGGCGCGGGGCCACCCGCTGAACAGACAGATAGACTGCCACCACCGACGCCATATCGGGAGGGTGAAACTACCTTCGAGCGTCAGGCTCGGACACGCCCTGACGTGCCTACTCCAGTCATTTCAGACTACAACTTCACACAGTGCCCAATCTGTATGGACCCCTACGAGATGGGCACCACGGTGTGGAGACTGGCGTGTGGGCACTTCTTCCACGATATATGCTGGGATCGTGTTGCACAGCAGCACGTCCGCAATCAGCGACCAGGTGCGCCAAACGAGGCACCCTGCGCTGTATGTCGTGGGCCGGGCATAATCACAGCACACTTTCCGTATGCTGGACAGCGCGACGCTGAGTCGGAACAGGCGCGCCAGCAGGAAAGATACGTGGTGGATGCTCGGGAACTGCGTCGGCTGCGGGAAGCAGTGGAGGCGCTAGAGGCTCGAGCCGCAGCGCCAGAGCAAGGCATCCAGATGCCGATCCTGCCTACGCTTCGAGCACAGGGGCCCCCAGCAGCGGGGTCACCCGCCGAAGCGACTCCCGCCGCCACAGCGGGGCCACCCGCCGAAGCGGCTCCTGCCGCCAAAGCGGGGTCACCCGCAAATGGACCTCCGAATCCGGGATTCCTGAGGGCAATGGAGGCCAATATTAGGCGGAGTGGCAGGAGCGGAGGCGGATCCAGAACCTCACGTGTAGAGAGTCCGGTAAGCGCTAGAAGCCGGGCCAGTGCTGAGAGCGCGGAGGCAGCCCAATTCCACAATACCTTCATGATCAACACGGAAGGGCTGACCTACACACGTGACGTCACGGATGCGCTTCCGCCAGGAGGTGAGTGGACCTCCACACTCTCCGCGAACTATTGGGTTCTTGAACAGGAACCAATCACCGTGGAGGAGCGCCGCCAATATGAGCAAATATGGTGCACCGAGTTAACAATGAGCCAGTGGGTGCTGGAACAACGCCTACTGAAAGGCACGCTCGGTTCACAGATTACGTACCATACTGATGACCATGGGACGATGGCTCTGGCGGCGCGGACAGGGACATTCTTCCCCGACGAAGACGGAATGCCCTGCATATCGTTCATGCTAGACATTGGCTCCAACGTGAACATCATCGGAGCTAATACAGCACGAACCTTCCAGGAGGTTATGGCCAGGTACAATCACAAACCGGCCATATGCACACTGAGCAAAACCCTCTACATCAACGGCGTTGGTGAGGGTGCTGCGATCTGTCGGAAAATGGGCAACTTCAAGATCGGGGTGCAATACGCCAATGAGGCAAGCCCCCGCATCGAGGAGTATGCTTCCAACATCGCAGAGGGCTCAGGTGCAAACCTCCCAGCCATCTGGGGCCTGAGTGCCATGGAAGCACGTGACACAATTATCGTGCTAAAGCCAGGCTTCCAGAAGGTTATCTTCCCCAGCGGAGAGTATACTCTTAAGCTGGGGAAGGGCGCCAAGGTCCTGAGGGCAAAGAAGACCCCCTCAGGACACCTAGCCATTCCCTGCGGGTTGTATGACGGGGCTAAAAGCCAGACGGTCACCAACACCTTCACAATCCGCAGTAGTCGTGATGGCTACACCGAGACGGAGAACGACGAGGACTCCGTCAATGCGGGGCCACCCGCCGGTGTAGGTGCGGGGTCACCCGCCGGGGTAACAGCGGGGCAACCCGCGATGGGACAGTCCATGACCGTTACGACTGATACGTTCATTGTCGAGCCGTATCTCGACAAGCAGCTCCTGGAAGACACGACCCGTGCGATCGTGGACAGGACGCTCAACAGCTGGTGGAAAGGCCAACAGTGTCCTGAAGGGACCTGGCCACACATGAAGGATGCCCTGAAGTCTAAGATTTTCTGGGCAGTCCAGGAGGCGGTGAATAAATGGTCGCCTGAGAACCAAGCGGGGCCACCCGCGACACCGCCACCACCACCAAGCTGCACGGGCGGAGGTTCGACGGACCTTGCGGGGCCAACCCGCGTGGAGATCGTGAGCGCAGCCGCACCAGTGACGCCTGCGGAGTCATCCGCTAACAGCATGCCCCTCTGACGGGGGCAGGCGGGCGCGCCGGCGGCGCTCGCTTGCGAAGAGAAGCCGAATACCGGCCTCCTCGCGACATACGTTGGCCGCGCTGAGGCCCGAGAAGAAAAATATCATTCAAAATGCCTCGTCATCGAAGATATTCGCACAGCTTGCGCTGAACTCCGAACCCGTGGTTATATATGCGACCGGATTACCCATAATGAGGTAATGACTTCAACTGGAACACAGTATTTGGGAAATTTGTTGGCAGGAGACTACAATATGTTGTGGGTGGCCACACCCTCTGATTGGTACGTTCGTACTCCAGGAAAGAGGGCGGGACCACATTATCAACGTATACAAAATCTCCTGATCAAAGCGCGTGCTCTGAGAATGCAGATAGTTATCCTGGGGCCACCCGGGTATTTCTGGAAACAGGGTCCGATCAAAGATGTTATCGAAGATTTGAAGCTAAGCATTATACGAATCAGACTCTGTCATTTCGGTATCAAGTTTGACCGATCCAGTAAATATCCCAGTGGTTCTTATATACAAGTTGCTACATCTTGTCCTCATATACCGATAAACTTATGGAAATGTACTTGTGGATCACACAAGGAGCATGATTTGGATTGGTATGGCCAAGATCAGCAACGTGCCGAGTTTCGGTATAAAACTTTGGCTATTATTATTGCACGCTTCCTTGATCAACTCGATAAAGCCAACATGATCAGGAATGAGCGGAGTGCGGTACACCTCAGTGTGTGTACACGCGTTGACAAAAAGGTCAGACACTACGTTCAATGTCCACAGAAGGGCCCTCAATGGGACCATGTGGTTCGTAGGGTCACGACCGACCTGGACACGAACAAGATCGTTCAAGACATTAGAATCCAGGATCAGCCAACTGGGTACAATTATGTAGCTCCATTACCTGATGGGGTTACAAACATCAGTACTCGGCTATACTGGGAGCCTCCGGCTCCAGTTCTTCATGGCAATGGTGAGTCGCGAAGGCCACGCCCAAAGCGTGTGACGATCGTCGATGACGATCGATCTCCTCCCCCTTCGATTGAGCGTTGCCAAACGCGACCCACCAACAACCTTCCTGAAATTCCGCCATTCCCTGATTTTACAGCGGATTCCTCCGCAGCGGATCTCTCCGCGGAAACTGCGTTGCCCACTGATGCCAGGATAAAACAGAAAGAAAAGCAGAAAGCTGACAAAGAAGCCGGCATCAAACCGAAGAAAGTCCCGAAGAAAGTGGAAGACGGTAACGACGACTGTGGAGAGGACCTCAAAGGGCTTGACTGCTCCACATATTTCAACGACGTTCCTCTTGACGACTCGGACTCGGACAGCGAATCAGAGGACATCTTCATGATGTTACCGGCGGGGCAACCCGCTGACTCACATGCCGATGTCTTCTCGATAGTCCAGTCGTTATGCTACGGCAGAAACAATCAAGTGGACATGCTTGAATTATGTGGGGGCAAGGGTGGTATATCCATATTAGCCTTCAAGAGGGGACTCTCGTCAGGCGGGAACCTTGACAAGATATCTATGGTTGACCTTGGAAACTCGGAAGTACAAAGAGCAGTCCTCCACTACCTCAAGACTTGCTTTGTCAAGATCACGATTCTGCAGCCAAGTTGCAGAACTACTGGACTCCCTTCCTACTTCAACGCGCAGGTCAATCATGATACGTGGCTTAAACACCACAAAGAGGACCTGCCTCACATCACGTTCTGTGGAACAGTCGCTCTATTACAAGACGACCTAAGACGTTTCTTTCTCAGGGAACAACCAATGGGCACGTGGGTGGATGAGATCCAGCCATGGAAGGAACTGGCACAACGCAAGGTCACTTGCCAAACAATCATTGATCAGTGCACGACTGGTCTCAAAGATTCATTTGGACAATACATCCGCAAGCCAACACAGATAATGGCAAATAAAGAAGAGTTGTTGGCACCTTTCAGAGGCAAGCGTTGTCCAGGAAATCATGTGCACGCCAATGCTTGTAACAAAGAGCTAGCAAGGGCGGCACAGTATACCTACAGAATGCAGTCATTGATCGTTGATGCGGTGCAAATCGCCAAAGACCTGTTTGCTTACGGTCGCGATCCATTCGCGAATCGTGAACGCAGCTATGCGTTCGTAACAAACAGTGCTGGCTACGACTTGGACGACCCAACAATCCGGAGACACCCAAACGGAGAAATCTGGCGACCACCACCTGGCGGTCTTGGGTGCCCTGGCTGTGTGGACAACAATTACAAGCAATCACCGAAGCACAGCAGGGACCCGAAGATGTGTCGGTGGTATGATGTTGAACCGTATTACTGGGACTGTCCAAGTTGTAAGAAGGAATATCAGAAGAGCAATCCTCACCACACCAAGATATCTGGCCAATGCAGATTCGCCGAAAAATGGAAGCTGCCAGATAACTTTGGCCAGCCGCGCCCGGCGGGCAAGCCGCTCCTGCGGCGCCAGCCGCGGAAGCGGCTCCAGCCGCAGAAGCGGCGCCAGCCGCAAAAGCGGCGCCGGCCGCGAGAGCGCGCATACGCGCGCCTAGGCCGCCACGGCCTGGTGAGGGCGACCCAACCGCAGGCGCCAGCAGCCATGACATCACCAGAGCTGACGGGGCTACTGGTGGCAACAGTGGCGCTGGCAGTTCTGACGATCACCGTAGACTGCCACAAGTTGCAGCAAGGCGCGGACGCATGGAGGGAGGAGATCCTCCACCACCGCCGCAGCCTCAAGCAGAGCCGAGGCCAAGGCCCAGGCTCCCTGATTGGACTCGCTTCGACGTTCAGCTCAGCCTCCAAAACCTGCGCAGCTTCGACCCAGCTGTAGTGCAGCGAGAACTCCGCAAACTCCACCTGAGATGGTTTCATGCTAAGGAGCCAAAAATGCGGATGATTCTAACCAAGGTTGGTCTGGGTGAATCCCGTTTGAGTCTGATCAAAGGCATTTGTGACTCGTGTAGGGAATGTCGAGCCTGGGACAAACCAGGCAACACGGTGATGCCTTCTGTGTCACTGCCAGGACGTTTCAACGAGGAAGTCGAATGTGATCTCTTCTTTTATAAACAGGAACATATTGTTTTTCACATCATCGACCGTTGTATTCGCTGGGCAGCTGGCACAGAGATTCCTGATAAAGCTATGCATACTGTTCTCGATGCCTATCATACGACTTGGATGCAGCATGGCCCTGCTAAAATCTTATACTCCGATGGGGAAGGAGCACTGAATAATGATACAGCAAAGGCCATCCTTAAGGCTAAGGGAACAGAGCTTCGTATTCGAGCGCGTGGCCAACACGCTACAACTATCGAAGCTAGGAACGGCATCCTGCGACACCTCCTACACGTGATGGGAGAAGAATTGAATAGATTAAATATCCCTCTCAATTTCACTCGTCTCTTACATGAAGCCTTGTTTGCCAGCAACGCATTTACCTTCTACAATGAAGTGTCTCCGTACAATGCGCTGTATGGCAGACAACCAGCTATGCTTCCTGATTTCCCTGTCTTGGATCATGATCAGCCCACTGAATCATCAGATCACTCAAGGGAGGAAACAATCAGGAGGGTTAGTCTGGAGGCAATCACGCAGGCCACTGCGGTTGCCAAGACGAACAGGGCTCTCCGTACAAAGACTACTGCTACGGGTGAATTTCACTATAAAGAGGGAGATCTCGTGGACTATCATCGCCCGACCACCACGAAAGACGACTGGGGTGGATGGAGTGGTCCATACCCGGTCATCCGCAACGAACCTGACCGAGGCCAGGTCATCGTGAAGGTCGGCAATCGCGAAGTACGAGTACAGTATCCTGACACACGACACACACTGTACATCGAAGCACTTATGGTCCGCGAGATAGGATCGGACAATACGGCCCTTCGAACAGTATTGGCCTTTATTGCCGGTCTGCCAGCGGGGAAACCCGCCATGACTTTCGGATATCTACCAACGAAACAGGGTCGGCTGCAGATGACTGCTGCGAGCCGACTTTCACCTAAGGTGCACTTGGCTCTTCAGTACCTCATACGCAACTACTTTCGTATTGAAAACGTTGTTGCTGTACGACTCGCCAAGAGCCTGACGAAGCTGCCTGCCGCACCCTATGCAGACAGCTGTACACTAGTGCACTATGATAACGATGTGACCCCTGGGTTTCATTACTATGAAGCTGATGGCACTGCCTTGAACATCTATGACATCACAGGATCCACACACTCACGCATCATCCAGTGTCTTAAATCCAGGAAGCCGTCTGCTGGGTTTGACCAAGATCTCACTAAGTTTGAGGAACTCGCTGATGGTCCACCACCAAGCGAATCACCTCCAGCAGCTGCTCCTGAGGAGCCTCCTACGGACAACGATGGTCGGCTCCCGACCATCATAGAGGAGACAGAAGAAGATCTGGATGCTTTTGTCTTGAAGTCGTGGTATGCTGAACTGATGGATGACAGAACACTCCTTGAAGCTGACACAGAGGAAGTCATGCATACAGTTCCTACATACATGACAGACACACAGTGTGTATTAGTCTCTACGACCTGTGAAGATGTGCAAGGCCACTTGCCGGAGCGGGGTCACCCGCCAGGATACGACATGGACACTTCTTACTACGTTCCTTTATGCTCCACGGAACCGGATAGCAAATATGATCTGGACTCCGATGAGCACGGGAAGTATATCGAGCTCTGCTTCACTGCAGACATGTCCAAAGTCGTCCTGTCCGAGCAGCAACACCGACTGTTGGATGACAGCAGCGTCACAACTATGCGAGTATACGTTAGCGCTGCCTCCAAACGTGCCGTGGTCGTCAAGGAAGACGATCTACTCACGAAGGCCGACATCCAAGCAAATCCGGTCAAAGTTTCCAAAGCCCTCTACACAGAGCTGAAGACTTGGCTTGACAACAAATGCTTCCAGATGACTGACTTAAGCAAGGCGTCTAACATCATGACGTCACGCTACGTATACAAATGGAAGTTTGTCAAGAACGAAAAGGGCGAAATGGAAAGGACGATCCGGTTACGCTTGGTACTCCGTGGCTTCATGGACCTCGAAGCCTTTGATGTCGAAACCTTCTCTGGCACGGCAAGGAGGTCAAGCCAGAGACTGCTCGCAAGTTCTGCTGCATGCAACAAAGCTTGGATCATCGCTTCCCTGGACATCAACATGGCTTTCTTGAAGGGACTGACCTATGGCGAGCTCGCCGCGGCAACGGGCGAGAAAGAACGTGTGGTGTGTTTCACACTACCACCTGGATCTGCAGCTGTCCTTCGCACACTGCCAGGCTTTGAGTCATATGACGAATCAAAGCATTGTCTCCGGTGTCTGAAACCGGGGACAGGCACGAAGGATGCTCCCAGGGCATTCTCGCTGAAGCTCAGGTCCATCACTAGGAGCTTTGGGCTACAGCCTACTTCATACGACGAAGAATTCGAGATGAGCCCAAACCTCTTGACAGCCAAGCACGTTGATGACATCAATATGACTGGGAAGGAAGAGGCTATCGACAAGTATGTCAAGTGTGTTGAAGATACGTTTGGGAAGTGCAAACTGAACAAGCACACATACACGAACTGTGCTGTCCGGTACAACAAGACCGATGATGGGAGCGTCACTCTCGACCAGGACGAATACATCAAACAGCTTCGTCCTATCACACATCCAGAACTCACAGGAGCTGATCCTGAAAGCAAGGCGACGAAGACAATTTCTGATATGTTCGTCAGTCTTCGTGGCGCTCTAGCCTATGCGTTGATCACGCAGGTATGGCTAATGGTCTATGTTGTCTCACTACAACGTATCCAAGAACCGACAAACATCCAGGTACGACGACTAAACGCGGTTACCAGAAAATTGCAGGCAGGCCCGAAGAAGATCGTGTATCATGCTATGACTCCAACAGGAGAAGTCGACCTGCATAGCGATTCTGGCTATCGTCGTCTCAACGGAGATGAAGACGACGAAGTCAAAGGCTATGGTATCCGCGGGGCTAACCTGCTGAGGCGTGGCCACACGCAAGCGGGGAAACCCGTCGTGCACCTGGTGGACGCATACTGCAAGTCTCATCGACTGCAAGTGCGTTCGAGCTACTCTGCGGAAACACTGGCAGCAGCCCACAACTTGGAAGACTGCTACCCGACCATTGTAACGCTCCACGAGCTACACTCGGGACCATTGACCCCCACACAGTTGAAGAACATATTGGAAATGGGTGGTCTATGTATCAAAGTCACTCTGACTATTGATGCCGAGTCTGTCTTCAAATCTTTGTCTAGCAAGGATCTGAAGAAGCCCACAGAGTGTACTCTGCTTGGGCACATCAGCTGGATTCGCCAGATGATGGAACGTGGAATCGTGGAAAGCGTCCAATGGTGTGACACGCGGGATATGACTGCCGATGGTCATACCAAAGGTAGCATTGACCGCGCGTTGCTCCTACAAGTAATGGCCGGCCAGCAATCCTTCAAGCACGAGCTGAAGAAACATACGCCGTATAGGGCGGGCAGGTCGTCTCAGGACGGCCCTGCCTCCCGAGCCAGCGGGGAAACCCGCGGGCAGGTGCGCTTTAGCAGCGAGGAAACTCGCCGGTAGCGAGGCTACTCGCGCGCCCTTTCCTTGTAGGCAGCCGCTGCTGCTTAGCACTGTTTTTCCGCATAATAGAAGTGCGGTACCTGCTCGTCTCCTCCCCCTCCGACTTTAAACGGAGAAGGTTAAAGGCGAGGTATAAATCGAGCATGTACCGCTGCCGTGCCTGGCTCAAGCCGGGCCCGGCCTAATATGTGACTGTGCCTCACTGAGGCGCACTACTTGCATCTGAGATCGGAAAACATCCTTTCCATTGACGATGCCCATCCTACTCTATACTCCAGATCCCATGCTTCGTCTCGCTCTCTTGCTCATGCGCTATGAGCCTAAGCCTGGGATATGGAAGCGCCTAAGGCGGACTGTATACCTAAGCTTACCAGCTTGTTTTCGACTCCCTATGGGGCCACGCAGCGTGTGAGGGGTGTGCCGAAATGGGTGCGGCGCCGCCATGCAAACGCAGCCACTGGGGCCTTCGGTGGAGCTCCCCATGGGGCCACGAAACGTGTGAGGGGTGTGCCGAAATGGGTGCGGCGCCGCCATGCCAACGCAGCCACTGGGGCCTTCGGTGGAGCTCCCTATGGGGCCACGAAGCGTGTGAGGGGTGTGCCGAAATGGGTGCGGCGCCGCCATGCGAACGCAGCCACTGGGGCCCTCGGTGGAGCTCCCTATGGGGCCACGAAACGTGTGAGGGGTGTGCCGAAATGGGTGCGGCGCCGCCATGCGAACGCAGCCACTGGGGCCTTCGGTGGAACTCCCTATGGGGCCACGAAACGTGTGAGGGGTGTGCCGAAATGGGTGCGGTGACGAGGGAGGGGGCAGCGGGAGGAAGGAAGGAAGGAAGGAGTGAACGCGGGGCGCTGTCTCTTCAAAACGAGGACCCAACACCACAGGATGGTTGGGAAAAAAGTTGCAGAATGCTGAAGAAATCAATGATTTTGGCATCTTGGGGCCCTCTTTGGAAGGCCTCTTGGGCCGTCTGTGGGCCATCTTGAGCGTCCTGGAGCGATCGTTTGGCGACTCGGGGCCCTGGACCGTCTTGAAAGGCCTCTTGGGGCACACTTGGCCCGTCTTGGGGCCCTCTTGAACCCGAGGGATTCACGCGACGATACTTCCTGGAGCCTAGGGGGCACACGACAAGCCCCAGGGGGCACGCGGGAAGCCCTGGGAGATTTGAGAGCGAGGGGTCTGGGCCCCTTTGAAAAGATGTTTCAAGAGTGAGGAGTGCGGCTGAGAGGATTTGACCCAGGACCTGAGGATACGCCCATCCCGTGCCCAGAGGCACGATGTCGGATGTTGTTTACGGTCAGAGCACGGGGTGCCCCCGAGGCGGCACGGGCGGTAGCGTGGCGCAACCTCGGCATACACACTTGAAGCGCGGGGCGCCCGCGAGGCGGCACGGGCCGCAACGTGGCGAGAATCTTGAAGACCGGCCAGTTCGTTTTTAGCGATGCGAAGTAAGAACTCCTGAACGCAGGCACCGTTCTGCGAATGCGCGCTCAACCGTTGCAGCCCCAGGACAGCTTTGTGACAGAGAAGAGCCTTGCGCCCAAGAGCTTCCCAACAGAACCTCACCAAATGTCTTCTCGGATTCTCTGGCACGCCCTCGTCTGGCGCAGGGTAAGCAAAACAGACAGGCAGATGACGCTCCAGAGGTGCCACAAAGTTCCGGTCGCCATCCGCTCCACCGAGCTGGGTTTCGGAGGGCAGTCTTCAGGTCCATGCCGGCACGCGAGCTACTTTCGAGTCTCTGGAGGTCCGAGGGTGCCCTCAGACCCCGCAGGTGGCGCTGTGCAAGGCGGAGCTGCAGCGCGGCGGCAAGGCGGCGGGGGCGCACGGGCAGCTGCAGAGCCTGGCCGGCCTGCGCCTGAAGCTCCGCTATGCGTCCGAGGCCCGGAGTCGCCCTTGCCCCACCTCGGGCGGGTGGTGGGGGGGGGGGGGGGGCAATGCACGGGGGGCGAAGATGAGGGCCCTGGAGGGGACCTTTTGGGGCCCCTTTCGGGGCCAGCCCAGGGGCCCGAAAAGGGACCCTGACCCTCGAATGCCCCCTTTAGGGCACCTTGCTTCACCCCCCATTGCCACCCGCCCGACCACCGCCGCTTCCCAGACCTCCAAGGTAAAGAACACAAGCGAGAAGGAGGTTTTTTGTCGTTTCCTTCCCGATCGGATCGGATCGATCGGGTCGCAGTGGATGCTGGCCAGCCTCGCGGAGGGCCGCTCCCACAGCACATTTCCCGGCACCTTGCGGGCAGGGCCAGGCCCAAGACCTCCCACACGTGCTGTAATAAATCTCAGGACGGCGTGCGTCGTCGTTTTCGGCCTCCGGGGGCCCTCGCCGGGCCCCGGACCCCTCAAATAACGGCTCGGGATAAAGGCCGGCCCCAGGCAGAGGGTCGGGATTTCGGGGATTCCGCACAGAGCAAACTCAAGGTATCGGATGATTGGGGCATCCCATTTCGATCCGATCGGCCCGATGCGATGTAGGTTCTGGCCAGCCCGATCCGACTCAATTCCGATATCCCGACGCACCGATGCGACCCAATATTCGCACGGCGTTGGAGACTGTTTTTGTTGGCTCTGGCGATAGTCCGGGGTAGCGAGCCCGCCCGCCCCCCCCCCTCCCCCCCGGATAACCTGACCTCGTCGGCTGCGCGGTCTGAAAGGGGTGCGCAGTAGTGGTGCGCGCGGACATGCGTGAGGCTGCCTAAAGCGGAAAAGTTCGGTTATCGGCCGTCACCTTCCCCACCCCCCACCCCCTCCCGGATAACCCTTGTGTGCAATTCTGCTGTAATCGGATAGCCAATACCAGATAACCCTGTCGTTATCGTCGAACACTTAAGAGGCGGTCTCCTGCTGTGCATCTTGGCGCGGTCGGTTCAATCCGATGTCGAGTCCGTGCCGACACAGCCCCATCCGACACACGTTCCAATTTGATTGAATTTCCCTGCTCGATGCTTACTGATCTTGCCCCTCTCGTGTCGCGAAGCAGGTCACGACTGGAGGCTTTGGGCCGATCGCGACCTCCCCCTGACGGGGCCCCCAGGAAGCCGTCAAAGACCGACCCAGGATGAACAATAGTGTTGTCCCGAGGAAGGGGCCGAGACCTCTGGGAGCCCACGTTGTGCAGAAAGTCACGTTGTCGGGGGTCTGGGTCCTCCACTTCCACGCACCCCCATAGAGGATGGACGCCCCCCCAACGTACAATCCCAGATTGGTCCCCAATGTTTTGGTCTAGTCGAAAATCCCTTACTTTCTAGGATCGGGGTCGACATGGCCTCCGTTCCACAGCACGTTTGGCGCTGACCGCGCGTCCCGTGAAACCGTGCCCTGGTTAAGTTAAACTTGGCGCCCGCCTTCCTTGTGAGGGTGTAGAGCCTCATGGAAAGGCATAAGCAGCTTCTCCAATTACCGTCGTCGGATTTTCAATCTCTGTCCTGGTGCCCTGTGCCCGGACGCGAATCGGCTTTTGGTGGACGCGTGTTGCACAGGGCCCGTGTAGGCCTCCGCGCCTCAGTTAATTCCGTGCGCCTCGGTCGTTGACCATTGCAAAGTGCCGAGCAATCTCAGGAATATGTTAGTCTTCTTTGTGTTCGGCAGTTGTGGTCTAAGCTTGCGAGCCCCGCAGTGCCAGGGACATTGTTTGTTTTTGCTTGAGGGAGAGATTTGCTCGTTTGCTCGGGGGCTGTGCGCGCGCTGCTTTTGGATGTGGACATAAATTGCAAAAGTCCGCGCATTTATTGTTGGTCTATCGAGGGACATCTTAATCAGGATCATCAGTCCTTGAAGCTTCGCCCCCGCCGTCAGCCCATCCAGCAAAGATTACGTTGCGAATCGGAGCCCCTGTGAGGTCAGCTGCCCCCTATCGGCTTGACAAGAACTACGACGCTTCTGCTCCGCAGCCCTCTTGAACGACCGACCCACCTGGCAGAAGCTGATTCCTGAGACAATGGTCTCTTGTCAGACAACACCCTCAATCCGCGTGAGGGAAATGAGGGCAAGCGAGGATAATGAGGAGGGAGGAGGCGGAGGAGGAATATCACGAGGAAGGAGGGAACATGAAGCACATGGAGGAGCAGAAGAAACGATGCAGGAGAGCAGGGTGGAGGGGATGAGGGAAATTGGGAAGCGGAGCAGATCATGTGTTGAGCATTTGGCCAATCTTATTTTGTCACTGCACATGATGCATCGACGCCATATTTAACACTAGCTACCTGTGACACTCATTGCCCGGCGTATGCTTGGCCATTGCCCCAGGGACGCTGGGCCAGTTCCATCTTGCTCCCTTCTCCGTTGGCCGAGCACGACTGCAACCGGTACATTCGAGTAGCGGTCTTTCGCTGCTCAGGCGCGTTCCCGCCAGGCTCTCACAGGGACGTCCGCCGAGGCGTCTGTCCCAATCGCCTCGCCTCGCGCCAGCTGGTGCACGGGCTGGTGCATCACGCCCGTCTCTACGCTTCTGGTGCTACGCTGTTTGCTCGCAGCGGGCAGTGGCACCTCGAGCCTGCCCCCTCTCTCTGCGCCTCGTCCTCATCTGCCGTATAGTCGAAACGGATAGTAAGGACGATCGATTCTGTAGGCTTGCGCCACATCCGCCGACCGCTTCGTAAACTGCGGCGCTCTGGGGGGGGCTCGGGGGGGCATCCTGGGCGGCTCCCTCTTGGGGCTCCCTGGGGGCCTCTTTGGGCCACTTGGGGACTTCTTGGGGCAACCTGGGGGCGGTTTGGGGCCGAAGGCTCGAAACTGTTGTTCTGGTTGCCCCTCTGGGCCTCCTCTTGGGGCCGTCCTGGGGCGGTCTTGAGGGCTTCTTTGGCCGTCTTGGGGCCCTCGTGGGCCGTCTTTGAGCCCTCTCGGGGGCCTCTTGGGTTGTCTTGGACGTGGTGAAAGCCCAAGGGTCTGCTGAAAATGCGTTTTCCTTACGGAGTCGGGCGATTTTGGCTTGCTGGGGTTCTCGAGGGGAGCCTCGTCGAGGCCTCGTGGGGCGTCTTGAAGGTATCTCGGGCTGTCTGGAGGCCATAGAATGCGTTGTGGAACGATCTTCCGGCGACTCGGGGCCCTCTTGGGCCGTCTTAGGGGCGTTCTGGGAGGCCTCAGGGGTTGTGTTGGAGCTCGAAAGGGTGGCCTGGGGAGGGCCGGAGCCCCCTTGGGGAGCCCATCTGGGGTTCGTCCCGGCCGGGCCAGGGGGGCGGTCGAATTGCCGGTTTGGGTGCAGGGGGGGGGGGGGGTTCTGGAGGGGTAGCAGGGGTACCCCTGCATCCTTGGCTACTCGGTCATCTGCGGTCCATCCTCAACCAATTTCGATGGCCAGCCCCTCTCGAAGAGCTTCGGCATGGGTCCAACCCAAGCCCCCGAGCGGAGCGAGAGAAGCCACGTCGCAAGGAAGTGCAGGAGAGCGACGGCGGAGAGCAAGCCTCGCCCCTCTGCAAGGTCGAAACCTATTCCATCACATCAGCTAAAGCTCGACGACAGCTTCAAGACTGCGGTTCTCATGGGCCGATCGGCCTTCTGTGGGCTACGTTCGGGCTCAGGAGCCGGTTCGACACAATGGCACGAAGGATGCGAGCCATCACGGGGCGGGGCGGCTCGCGGCGGGGGGCTTCCTGGGACACCGAGGTTTGCCAAGGAAGTTGCGCCGGATGCGATCGAGCATCACGAGAGTCGGGCGGGTCTTAAAGGGGGTACAGCACCTAAATGGGGGGTGAAGGAAAGGGCCCTAAAGGGGGCTTCTTCTAAGGCCCCTTTTGGGCCCATATTGGCACCAAAAGTTGCCCTGGAAGGGGTCCTGAAAAGCCCTTTTCTTCCCCCCCCATGTTGGCCACCCCCCCACCCCCCCTTCACACCCGCCCGAGAGAGGGCAGCCGAGCATTCCGACTTAGAAAATCTCAGTCGCCAGCGCGAGCAGCTTCTCGGAAGGTTTTCCCCGCTCGCGGAGCCCCCGGTGCGCCGGCCAGCGCTGCGGCCGAGGCGCCTCCCAGCCCGCCCCACCGCCACGCCGCCGCGGCCCCCCCTTCTCTTGCCGCTCTCGCCGCGCGAGGCCTGCCCCGAGCGGGTGCCCGACGAGCTCCTGGACCAGGTGGAGGACGTTCGGTGGCCTCCGCCCGCTCCGCCGGGGCGGGGCTGGCGCCGCGCCGAGGCTGCGGCGGGCCCCCCGCGCGGGCGTCGGAGGCTGAGCGCCCCCGTGGACCCGGAGGCGGCCGGCGTCGAAGGATCTGCGCCGTGCGACAGCCGCGGTCGTGGTGTGCCGTCGGTGTCGAGTGGGGGCCCATGCCAAGAAACACCCTGCTCGCCTCCAGGGTGCCCTGGGTTTCTTGGGTTTGTTTTGGTTTTGCGATGGAGCGCGTGACGTTCCCACACCAAAAATCCATGGGTGCCCTGGGGTCTCAGATTTGGGTTCCTTGTGGAGGGTCTCTTGTGGTCGGGCCCCTACTGCAGTGCGAGGGGGCGCGCGAGCCGCTGCACTCGTGGCCGTGTGGGCTCCGCTGGAGCGCGCGCTGCGCCAGGCGCCCACCCGCCCGTCTCGATGGCTCCTGCTACTATCGCTCGGGGCCCCGAGTAGGCGTCTGCGTCACACGGCTGGCGCGACCCGCTCCCGGCACGCCCGTCGCGGAAGGCATTCGGACAAGACACGGCAGCCACGCAATTGTTGGGCGGAGGGCGCCGGTGCCCAAGAGGGGAAGCTTCACGCGGCTGTCAGGAGCCATCGGGCAACGCGGCGACGTCGTCACGACACGAGCATGCCGCAGGTCCTCCGCAGGGGCGCAAAGGTAACCGCGCTGCGCGGTCCAGGCCCGGACGAGCTGCCTCCCTCAGCGTGGGATGGCCGCGAGAGAGCGCGAGCGCGAACGGAGATCGTGCGTTACAGTCAGCCCGCATGACGTAAGGATGGGCAACCGTCCCAAGGGGTAGCCCTTGCATCCTTCCCCTTCGGCCCAGCCTTGGCCGCGTTCGCTGGCCGCGCCCCGCCCGCAAAGCGTCGACATAGCCTTCCAAGGCCCCTGCATCCTTATCGCTCAGGTCCCGATACCGCTGACTATCCTTCTCTCGTTTTCGTCCTTTGGGCCTCCTGGGAGGCCCTTGTCGCCACGGCTGGATTCGCCTCGAAGTTTCTGTCAGAACGCACCCAAGGAGAGCTCCGTGGAGTCCCGTGGAGTAGCGCCATCGTTACACTTTTGTTTCCTCCCCTGTCGTCATCGTCGTCGTCGTCGCCGTCCCCCTCCTCGTCGAGGAGGAGGAGGAGTAGGAGAAGGCTGGCCAGGGCCCGCATCGTCATACGATGTTTTACGACCATCGATTCTTGAGTCGACCGCCCTCCCTGGCGGCAGAGGGCCGCTGGGGAGGCGAAGGCAGCGCCCTGTGAGGGCACCGCTGCCACTGCCCGCAGCGTCGAGCAGCGACGAGGCTGGCTGCGTCGTTCGACTGCGCCCTGGCCTCGGCTGGCGGGGCCCGGCGGCTCTTGGTCAACATCCCCTTGAAGAAGGTCCGCGAGGCGCTGGTGGCGGGTGCCTCGGCGCCGCCCACACCTCGAAAGGATCGGCTACACGTGAGAGTGACCTTTCGCCGCAGTGACCTTTGGTGCGCCACACCGGGGTCCCCAGATGACTGAACGTGATGCGAGAGCAGCGTCTTGCGCGCTCGGGTTGGGCCTCCCCGGGGCCCCCGGAAATCGCGCACCAAGGGTCACCCTTGCCCAGGGCCACTCTTGCGTGTAATCGAGAGGATAAGGGCGATGCCGAGCCACGCCGCGCGTTCAGCGGAGAGGAGGCCCCAGCGGACCGCGCCGGCGAGGCGCAGGACGGGCCCGAGGAGGCGGAGGCCGGCGCACCCCTGCGCCATATCGCCCTTGACCTTGCAGGAGAGGCCCGCTCCTGTGCTTCCGAGGTAGTTTCGTCGGTCTCGGGGCGCGTTGGGTCCTTGTTTTCGGCCTTCCGGTGGCCTCGAGATCGGAGGAAAGAGACGCGACACCACCACCAGCAGGGATGCGACCTCCAGCGGGGAGGTCCACGACCACGATGCCTCCCCGAGCTGGGGATAGGGAATGTCTCTAGCGAGATGGGGGGGGGTGGCACACCACCAACAGGACCCGCCTGGATCCTCGCGCTGGTGGTGGTGGCGGTGGTCCCGCCTCTCCTTGCTCCAACGCTGAGGTTCCGGAGGCCTCCGGTGGGCTCCTGAGGCCACCGGGGGCATCCCGGGACATCTTCTGGAGGCCCCTCCTCCTCCTCCTCTTCCTCCTCCTCCTCCTCCTCCTCCTCCTCTTCAGCCCCTCGTCGTCATCGGAACCCTCGGAACCCTCCTCCTCTTCAGTACCCCGTCGTGGTTTCGCTCTTCTTTGTGGGTGTGGCAGCTGCCCCAGCAGCTAATTACAGGAGCGGGCCTCTGCGGGTATTTCAGCCTCGTTCGCGTTGTCCTCCTTGGTGTCTTCCTCTTTCGAAGGAGCTCGATGTGTACGTGTATTCCTCCTATATTGCTACAAGCCCGGGCGGGGTAAAACCCGTCCCCCCCCCAAACCCCCAGAACTGGACTCCCGAGATCTGAGGCTTTGGGACCCTCCAGACGGGCCTCGAAGCGACCCCCCGGGCTTCGCAGGGCGTTTTGCCAAGCCTTCGCAGCACACGTACGACGATCAGGGGGGTCATCGGAGACGTCCCAGAGACCCCCAAGACAGCACCAGAGCGCTCCAAGAAGCCGTCATATCCCGAAAGATCGCTCCAAAACGTACCAAGAGGCCTCCAAGAGCACCCCCAAGAAGGCCCCAAGAGCATGTTTTTCTGTTGGTTGTTGGGCAATTTGGGGGTTCTTCTCTTTTCGGCTTCCCGACGCTCCAAGACGGCGGTCTTCTGGGCGTCCGAAGCCGCCTGGGAGGCTCCAAAATCGCCCCACAACCATCCGAAAGGGCTTCCGGGCAGTCCAAGAGGGCCCCAAAACGGCACAACACGGATCCAAGATGGCCCTCAGAGAGCCCCATGACGGCCCAAGATGGCCCCAAGACACCCTCCGAAGCATTCCAAATCGTGACCTGGTCGTTCAGGGAGACCGCGGTTGGAGGCAGGGTGGCCCGAGGAAGCCCCCAGAGGCCCCCAGAATACACCCAGGAGGCCTCCTGAAAGCATTAAGAAAGCCTGAAACAACTTTTGTGAGGCCCCCAGAGGCTCTCCAAGGAGGAGCCTCCGCAAAAAAAGAGCTGCGGAGGATGGGAGAATGCGCAGGGTATGGCGAAAATGAAGAAAAAATAAGCATGGAGGAAGGATAACGAATAGCATTATTATAGCGGCGATGCCAGAAAAGGCAACAAGGAGTTATCGCTAAATTGTCGGCTTGACCTTCCTGCTATTCCGCCTGCACACCAAACTTCAAGGACCAAGGTGCATGGCGCGAAGCGCCAATGCAGTATTGTATATTATATTATATATGTATATAGAAAATACATCACCTGGTCGGCCAATGAGCCAACGAATTCAGCGAAGGAGCTCGGTGCGTAGACTCCCCAGCATCCCACAGGTTGGGGAGCTAGGGCGGCTACGCACGGAACCCCTTGGACGACCAGACGACGCGGTGTATGTTTCAAGCCCTTTTCATCGTCTTCCCCCCTTCTCCTCCCCCATGCCCCTCCGCTTTCGCTCCGCCGCGCCCCTTCCTCCCCAGGGCGGGCGGGAGAGGAGGAAGGAGGAGGAGGAGGACGACGAGGAGGACGAGGAGGACGAGGAGGAGGTGGGATTAATATAGGTCCAGGCGGCGAAATAATCCCGTCGGAATGTTGCAACGACGTGCCAGTATGTTATTCGACTGGAGGATGAATGCGGCACGCTCCTGACCTGCGCAACTGCGCCTTCCCCCACTCGAGTGCAGACAGGATCTATTACTTCACACTGGGGGGATCACTTCAGAACTTACGATGCTCGTGTATGAGACCAGACTGTTAAATTCAGCTGCCCGCGGCGAACCCTTCAACCATACCAGTGCAGCATCGAAACATATTCAGGACGGGTCTACCGAGCTCTCCCGGACGGCTCAGCTGAACCGTCTTTCGGAAGGATCGCCGATCGCCACTATCGCGACGCGAGGCGTAGCGGCCACGTTGCACGATTGTCTCGTTGGCTCTTGCCGGGTTATTTGAAGCGTCTGAAAGGTTGCTTTGGGACCTCCTGGAGGCCTGATTGGGGCATTTGAGGCCCGTCTTCGGGCCGAGTGGGCGGGCTCGGGGGGCCGTCCCCTGGTGCAGCCGTTGGCCGCAGTGGCCCAAAAGAGCGTCGCATGCGAAGCAAAGTTCAACATATCACGATGTGGCTGGCCTCCTAGAGCATTGCCGGAGAGCTCATTGGGCGCCTCCCTCTTGGGAGATTCTTGGGGTCTCGTGGGGGCATTCTCAGGCCCCTGAGAGGTCGTCAGCCCATCTTGAGGCTGAGAAGAGCGATGGGAAGCTAAACTGAGGAGCCGATACCCAAACACCGCCCGCCCCAAGAGGTGCCGCCCTAAGAGAATTGCAGAAGTCTTACCAGGCAGTCAGGAGGTTTCCTAACACGCCCAAGCGTGCCGAGGGCACGGTGGATCCGTGAAGAAAGTCATGTTGACAAGGGCTAGCACGATCGTCACACCCAGAAATAGAATTCTGCAGACAAAAGTCTGAATTTGGATAAGGAGCACACGTCCATCTCAGTCTGGCTCCGTCCTGCTCTGCCCAGTCAGGCTCAGTCCAGGCAAGGCCGGCTCATTTCAGCTCAGTCTCTTGGCGTTTGCAAGCGTACATTGGTCGTAGAGTTTCGGAATCCGTTGCGCATTCGGACGTAGAACAATCGTGGCATTCTCTATTTCCCCGCACTCCCAACAGGAAATCAGGAGTCGGCTGAAATGCTCCGGCGAGTGCGCAAGTGCTACTCGGCAAGAGCTTGCACAGTTGAAGGTCCAGTCCAGTACCCACTGCGCTCGCTTCCGTTTACTTTTTGGCCGCGCGCGCGGGAAAGATACACCCATATCCCCAGACCCCCGACGCCGTGATTTTACCATAACGTCGACACCCAGAAGTCTCGATCCATTTCCCGGGACCGGTTTTTCATCCCGAGTAGTTTTTTGGCGGTCCGGAGGCCCGGCAAGTTCCCTTGGAGGCTGAAAATAGCCCGATTCTTTTCGTCGTGATTTCTTCTATGATTCCAGAGGGTCTGGAACATCCACGGCCTCGCGGGCCGGGCCCGTAGGCCCCGCCCCCACCGACACGGGGCGGTGCTCCCCAGACGACCCGCACGCGCACCCATGCGACAGCGGGCCTCCCGTGGAGGCCGCGCCACGGCCCCCGCCGCAACCGCCGCCGCGCGGCGGGCCAGCGGGGTGCAGCCTGCGCGCGCGCACGGCCGCGAGACGGCCGCCTTCCACCCCTCGACGCCTGGGGAGGGTCGGGGGAGGGAGGGGTGTCCATGCCGCTGCCCTTGCCCCTCGCCTCGTTTTCCTCTTGTTGGGCATGCTGGGAGGCCGTCGTTGCCACCGCTGGATTCGCTTCGAAATCCTGGTCAGAACGCACCCAAGACGAGGTCGGGAGAGATGCGGTATCTGTAACCCTTCGTGGATACGGACCCCGACATCGGGCGTTCTGGGACACGTGCCCCCGACCTCTCGACCACTTCCCCGGGACTGGTTTTTCCTCCCAGGGCCCGGGGAGGGCTCTGGGAGGCCGAAAACTGAAAAAATCCGTTGCGATTCTTCCGGCACCCCCGGGTGTCTGGGAAGGTCCAGACCGCGAGGGCGTGAATAGGACACGTCGGCGCCTGTGCCTCGGCGCGTGCCTGTGGGCGGGGGGGGGGACGCACCGCGCCGCTGCCCCGCAGAAGGCGCCCCTCGGCGACGGGCCCCGCCAGAAGCGCCCGAGCGACTGCTCCGAGGCCTCCGCGAGCGACCGGCTCCGGAGGCAGCTGAGCCTGCAGCACGAGGCGCGGCCACGCTCAGGCCGCCGTGACGGGGGACCTCCCCGCCCAGCCCAGACTCCCCCGGGAGGCATGAGGGCATCACGGCGGGAGGTCGTTTGGCTGTTCTCAGCTCCTGTGGGACCTTACAGGGTCTTCAGCGAAAGCAACTCGGGATGAGGAAAAGCCGTGCTGCATGGGGAGTGGGTCGAGATTTCTGGGGATCGACGCTACGAACAAATCATGACGTCCGGGGTCTGGGTGCGGGCCCGGCCGGCGGGCCGGCGCTTGCGCCTGCCCGTGGGGAGCGCCTCAGAGGGGTTGTGGGATGTTTTTTTGTTTGGGGGGGGGGGGGGGGAGCAGATGTCGTGGCGGGGGCCATGATATCTCCCGAGATCTCATGGCGCCTCGTCTTCCTTCAATGCGTCTCCTGGCCCCCTGGGCCGCGCACATGCCTCGGGCCATGACTTGCGAACCCCTCTCTTGGACGCCCCCGCCCTCTTGGACGCCTCCGAGCGTCCTGGGCGACGCGTGCCCAGACCCTCTCGCCCTGTGAAGAATTCGCGACGGGAGATGTTCCCAGGCATCTGCGGCGTCTCGAGCAAATCGAGACTGGGATTTTTTATATTTTCGGCTTCTCGAGGCCCTCACCGGGCCTCGGGACCGTTCAAACGATTCGCGAAAGGGATAGGGGGGTAATTGCAGGGTGGAAGAAAAGAGTGGAGGGGGGGGGGTCTTCGGGCAGGGGATTTTTCATATTTTCGGCTTCTCGAGGCCCTCACCGGGCCTCGGGACCGTTCAAACGATTCGCGAAAGGGATAGGGGGGTAATTGCAGGGTGGAAGAAAAGAGTGGCGGGGGGGGGGGTCTTCGGGTAGGGGAGGTCCAAGGGGGGGAGATAGCTAGGGGCCCCCCCTTGTGCTTGGTCGCTGCGTGGGCGTTCTCTCTGTCATTGTCTCTCTCTCTCTCTCTCTCTCTCTCTCCTTCTCTCTTTTGTGCATATACATGTACACACATTGTACCTTCGGGTGAAAAGGGGAATGTGGGGGTTATGAGGGGACAACTGGTGACGATTGCAGTGGTTGTGACGGTGACGACGCTCGTGACGACGAGGTGGCGACGACGCGCGACTTCGATGCAGGTGACAACACGTGATGGAGATGCACCGTGGCGATGCTAACGACAGTGCACCGTGTAGTTGCGATGCGTGGCGGCGATGCTGCTGATTATGCTACGAATGGATCGGGAAGTCCGTTTGCCCGTGAAACAGCACTCTGGCAGCAAGCTGAACCAGGTGGTAGTTATTTGTCCGCGCGCTTCTCCCATTAAGAACATACAAGACCACAGGGCGCCACGAGACACCATGGGGCGCCATTGGACACCTCTATCGTCTATCGACTTCACTATGGACCTCACGATCGATCCCACTACGGTTTCTACGATCGGCCTCACGTTTTATTGTTCTGTCGATCTCACGATTGGCCTTTTACGTATCGGCCTATCTATCGTTTGCACAACCTCTCTTCCGTTCGATATCACGATCGATCCCACCATCGATCTCACGCTCGATTCCACTACAAGACGCCAGAGCATCGGGGATACCAGCGGAACCAGGTGGCAATTACTTGCCCGCGCGCTCGTTCTTTTAGAAGAAAACCGTATGTATAAGCAAACGAACAAGACGCAACACGAGACAACACGGGAGACCACGATCGATCTCATTGTCGATCTCGCCATCGATCGCACGATCGACCTCATCATCAGTTCAGGTGGCGTTGATTTGTCCGGCCCCCTTTTCTTGAAGACATTCTACAAAGGTGCAGGACAATGTGTTTGGCGATCGATCCATCTCTCGGGACACCCATCCAAAAGCATCCCTTCAACCAGTGGAACCAGGCGGCAGTTATTTGCACGGCGTGCTCGCCTTTCTTCGGAAAGCGCAATTAGAACATACACGACCGCAGGGCACCATGAGACACCTCGGGACACGACGGAAAACCGTGTTCGATCGATGTCCTTCTTTTTCGATCCGACTATCTACCAACCTCACCGTCGATCTCACGTTTGATCCCATGTTCGATGTCATAAACTATCGATCCCACTTTCGTATCACTTCCTATCGATATCGCAGTCGACCTCGCTATCGACCTCACTTTGAGTTTGTCTATCCGCAACACCATCGATCCCACTGTCCATCCATATATCGATCTCACAATCGAGCTCACTACCGATCTCCCTCTAACTGTCTGTCTCACCCTCTATCGATCTCACAACAATCGACCCCACGATCGATGCCACAATCGATCTCACAATCGATTTGCCTGTCGAACCCACTATCGAGCTCAAACTCGTTGTCACTACCGATCTCACAATCGATCTCATCAATTAATTTCACGATCGATCCCACTATCGACCTCCACGGGACACCACGGGACACCGCGGGTCACCGCGCCACGGGACACTACGGGGTACCACGGGACACCGGCGGAACACCCCCGTACTACCCCCGAGACGTTGAGCCTTGTTTCGCCGTAGCCAGGGCGGGATTATTCCTCTCGCCCGCCCACGCAGCCTTGCCTCGCCAGCACGCGCGACACGAAAGCGAAGTCGATTTCCCAGTGGGGGGCTCTCCGTTCCATTGCGATCTCACTCCCCAACCTCCTATATGTATATATATACACACATGTAAGTGGTCGCATACTTCTTGCGTGCTTGTGCGTGTGCGGGGGGCGGGGGCTGCACTGGACTTCTTCGTCCCCACAGCCTGCAGGCGCGCACTCAAGACGTCTGGCCGCACCAGGGCATGAATGAGGGCCCCGCTCCCCCTACCATCGAAAGTGCCCGCGCTGGGCAGAAATGCGTGTTGGGCGATGTATTTCGTGGGAGGCTCTGCAACTGGCCGCTGCGAGGGCGGAGGGCCGCCTCGGAGAATGGATATCCGACGAGGGCTTCGATTCGAGGGCCGTGGCGACGTGACGTGCCGCTCGGCACCGCGTGGCTACGGTCGAGAACTTTTGGAGAGCGTGTCGCTCCGCCGGTTCCGGCTGTCCACGCTTCGGCGCGACACGCTATCCACTGTCCCATTCCCAAGCGCCAGCGTCCCGAGCCCGTCCCGAGCCTCCCGCCCCGCGCGGCGGAGCGACACGCTGCCCGCTCGCAGGGCATAGCGTGTCGCCAGGGCCGCCGCCGCGACTCGCTAAGCAAAAGTTCCCGACCGTAAGGGTTGCTGGCTTCGGGGCAGTGTCGTCCGACCAGCAGTTGGGGGGTCGCTCGGTTTCGCGAGCGCGGGGGTGGAGGGTTGAGGACGCCCCTCGCTCGACACGTGCCTCTGGCAGAGGAAGGGTGTTCGGACGAGGAGCGCTGATCGGAGCCGGTGACCCTTCACGCTCGCGCGCGCGCGCGTTGCCGCCCACAGGTCGAGGGAACCGAGGCCCCACGCCGTCCAAAGAGCACGTGCAGCCGTCCAAAGACAGCGTGCAGCGCCAGGCGGGGGGGCGCCTGCGCTGCCGCCTTGCGGCTGCCCTGCCGGCGCCGCTGCCGCCTCTGCCTCGGCAAGCTCTGCTGCTCACCTGCTGGTGCGGCGCGCCGCCTGCGGGTCCCATGGGCCGTCTGCCCTGCGCCACCGCTGCCGCCCGCCTCCGCCAGCGCCCCTCAGATCTGTGCGACGGATGAGAACACAGCCGCGACGGCTGTTCATCTCGAGAGCACTGTGCTCGTAGCAAACCATGGGAGCCTCGTTTGTCGTCGGAGTTCAGTCTTCCGAGCAAGCCATGGCCGCCCCTCCGCCGCCCTGCAGCTGGTGGTGGACTCGGACAGCGAGGGCGGCATCGAGGGCGGCATCGGCAGCGAGGCGTGCCGAAGCCCCTGTCCTCTTTGGGGGGGCGGGTGCGGCGAGAGGGCGCCGAGCGGCCTTCCCGACCGTCGATAGGCAGGCCATTGGATCCTCTCACTCCCCTCGACATTGTTCACCTCGTGTCCCTCAGATTCCTTGTCGATGTGATGTTTGGATTTGGGTGATGTAGCTCGCAAGGTACTTATGGGCGCCCCTTCTCCCATGTCGGTCGGAGTGGAAGTTCCGAGTCGAATTCGCCCAGATCGCATGTCTCCCTGCTTCGACATTGAGGGGTGCCGAATTGAATGGGTGAGAAGGGGCGACGTTGAAGTGGCACGTGCACCACTCATGAGGTTAAGTTTTACGAGGGTTGTACTAACTCTCCTCGTGGCCTGTCCTCGCCATATCGCAAGCGGGTCCTGAGGGAGACGGGGCCAGAGGTGTTCCGCCGTTCTTTGGATCTCAGGGCTCTCCGCAAGCTCCCCTGGACCGTCAACAAAAAAAAAACTGAAAAGCTCGTCGAGGGGGAAGGCCCAGACACCCTGGGCCCGTTTCCCTCAGGAACCGTGCCTTGCATGTCGACGCTTCTTGTCCCTCCTCCTCGCTCTCTCTCTCTCCTTCTGCCCCTCCCTCCCCCCTGCCACCGCCCTCTCCTGCTGCTGGCCCCACCCCCCTCTCGTCCATCCACTCCTGCAGCCCCGACGGCGCCAAGAGGTGCGCTGTCTTGGGGGGCGCCGCAGACTTCTCCCGGCCAGCAGTGCACCAAAGGCCACCTTGGGCAAAAGGTCACCCTTACAGGCAACCCGCACAGTATGGATGGGTCCTCGGCCCATCCGTCGCCACGTTCGTTGACCGCGCCCCGCTCGAAAAGCTTCGAAGTGGGCGTCCGAGGCCCTCGTGATCCTTGCCGCGCATCCTGTATTGCACGGGTTGGCTGTGCGTGCCCTCTCTCCGACGCCGCAGTCTTGTCGCAACCTCGGCCCCCGTGCCGGCCCCGTGGCTCTCGGCCCGCTCCCCGGGGCTGGCTCTGCACCCGGAGTCGTTTCCCTCGTGCTGGTCCTGCGGGCCGGGAGGCGGCCTCCAGTCGACTCGACGAAAGAGTGACCTTTCGCCGGAGCGACCTTTGGTGCGGGCCAAATGGGGTCCCCCCGATCGCCGAACGCGATGCGGTGGTAGCGTCTTGCGCGCTTGTGTTTGGTCCCCCCGCGGCCCCAAAAAAGCCGCGCACCAAAGGTCACTCTTACCCAGGGTCACTCTTGCGTGTAGCCGGTCCAGGAGCCAGAACAGAAGAAGAAGCATCGGTTTTGTCGGTCTTGTCCGTTTGCAGGAGGAATGTTCAAACATAGTCAAAGATCATATGGGGAAGACGTCTCGATGATTGCACCATTTCTGAGTATGTGTTCGAATATGTTCGATTTGTCTTCCAACATCCGCCTGTGGGAGGACATGCCCGACCTAAGGGTAGAAAGGAGGGGGGAATGCTTCTTAGAAGCACCCTTGCTTCTTGGAAGGCGCGGGCCTTACCTACAGCAGCTTCCTTTCCCCTCCCTCCCTGGCTCCTGCGCGCGTGCTTGCAGAAGGGATTGTCACAGCCACTTCAGTTCAGGACATTTTGACTAGGCAACATAGTCGCCGAAAGCTCACCCAGCGCGCCCGAAGAAACGAGCTACAGCTAAACATCATAGTAAGGGTACAAGGATGCGCTGCTTCTTCAAGGCTACACTTGCGTCCCTGTTTCTTCGGCCTATCCTGAGACAGCGTTGACGCTCAAGGAGATCGAAATGATAAATGTGACTTCCAAGGTTCCTTCCTATGGATTTTGGCTCCAATCCCCAGACGCCCGACGTCATGATTTTTCGTAAGGTCGACCCCCTGTGGTCTCGACCCATTCCCTAGGACTGGCGTTTCTTCCCGAGCCGGTGTTTGACGGTCCTGGGGCCCGCTAAGACACCCCAGAGGCCGAACAGATCCAAACATGTTCCGTCGTGATGTGTTCATGTCTCGAGGTGGGCTGGGACCACAGGCTCGAGACCAGATTATGCTCTGCCGCCTGGATCTGAGGGCAGAGCCGACCCTCGGCGGCGAGCGAGAGGGGGAAGTGAGAAGGGGCGGGCCTTTTGAGAAGGCTCAGAAGTCCCCTGGCCTTCCGACAAGTTTTCTGCGCCTTCCCCCCCCGAAGACACGGAAAGCCGCTTAGAAGGCGCGAGGGCTTCTGAGAAGTCCCGCCGCCTTCTGAGAAGGGCTTTTCCTTCTCGCCCCCCCCCTCGCTCGCCGCGCCGATCACGTGTTGCCCCCCCCCCCCCCCCACCTGCTGCCCGCCCGAACACATTCCGTCGTGGCTTGCTCAAGACGCGAGGACGTCAAGGTCTGAGCTCCCCTCCCCGGCGACGAACGGGCCCTGCCCGCCGATGCCCCGTGCACCCAGAAGCCTCCCGGCGAGGCGCAGCTGCTGGAACGCACCCCGACGCTTGGAGAACCGCCGAGACCCGACGAACCTGTCTGGACGCCTTCAGGGGAGGAAGCGGTGCCCCTGCCTCTAGCCTTCGGCCGTTGCCCCCCTGTTCGGCCTCCTGGGAGGTCCTCGTCGCCACCGCTGGATTCGCCTCGAATGTCTGGTCAGGACGCACCCCAGGAGAGGTCCGGGGAGTAGCGGTATCGGTGCCTCTCGGTCTCCCCACATTTTGAGTGTGCCCCTTCCCTCGCCGCCTATAGACCCGCCCGGAGGCCGACGAGCCCGCCGGCCCCGCCCCCGAGGCCGGGGCGCCCGCGATCCGCTCCGCCGCCGCGGGCGCCGACAGCCCGCGGGCCGCCACCGCGCGGCTGCCGGCGCCGGGGCCGCCGCGCCTGCGGGCGGGTGCGCCTGCAGCCCTCGAGCGCAGGCGGGCCGGGGGCCGTCCCAGACGTCCGGCGTCTGGAGAGAAGCGAGGCCCCTGAGATCCGGCGCTCCAGGACACTTGGAGCGGGCGGTTTTCTGCCGTTCTCGGCCTCCAACGGCCCTGGGGAAGTGGCCCTGGGGAAGTGGTCCAGACCTCCGGGGCCCACGCATCGAAAAAGTCTGGGCAGCCGACTGCGTGGGGACGACGGAGCTCCTGCCCGGTTGGCCTGCTTATGAGGCCCCCCGAGGGGTCCCGGCCGGCCTCGGCAGGCCCCCCCGAGTAGTCTGGTCCGCGTGGATCCGCCCAGACATCCGCCGCCTCGAAGCAGTCTCAAGCAGTGGCGAAGCGTCCCGGCTCGCCTATGGGCCCACCTGAAGAATGTTCTAAGAACCTTTTGCGGTTTGCACGAAGCGTTCTTAGAACATTTCTGGCTGAGACCGTCTTGTTTCCACACATCGGGCTTACGTTCTAAGAACATTGTTTTTGTTATTCGGATATTCTTGGGTTCTACGAGCATTGTCGTGGGAATCCGATAGGAATGCCGGGACGGTCGGCCCCTGCTCAACAATCGAGACACGGAGGTTATTCATATTTTGCGGCCTCTCGGAACCCTTACCGGGCCTCGGGACCGTCAACGAAAAGAAGTCGGGGGCCCGTGCCTCAAACAAAGTCGAGACGCCGGATGTCTGGGTTGTGGGGTCGAGGCGATAGTTAAGCACTGGAAGCGACAGGGCAGTTGTTTTATACTGCTTTAGTGTTTGCGTATTTTTTGCACCGTCTCCAGCACAGTTGTCATTGACGCTTCCGGCGCCGCTGTTGTATTGGCTTCGTTTCCCCTGGTGAGGTCTTGGTCGAGATTAAGTGTTCCCATCCCTCCTGCGTTGGGTTCTCGTTTTGAATACAGCACTGCGCTCATTGACCTTCCTCCTCCCCCGTCTGTTTCCTTCTCTTCCCCCTCCTGCCTCCTGTTTCCCTGCCTCCTGGGAGGCCCAGCGCAGTGGGGGGGCACGCAGACACTGCCTTCTTCTTCTCCTCTCCTGCGTCCTGCTTGCGCCGCAGCCCCGTTGAGACCTAGCGGCTCCCTGTGGGGCTGCGAATCGTGAAATTGTCGCCACTTTCGTGGGCTCCTGGGAGGTCCAGCAGAGTGGAGTTGTACATGGATCCCGTCGAGATCTTTCTGCTCCTTGGGGGTCCGTGGAGTGTGAAACTGTCGCCACTCTCGTGGGCTCCTGAGAGGCCGCGCGTAGTGGAGATGTTCGGGGACCCAGCTGAGACCTCGCGGCTCCCTGGGGGGCTGCGAAGTGTGAAACAGTCGCCACTTTCGTGGGCTCCTCGGAGGTCGCGCGGAGTGGAGTTGTAAGGGGAGAACCAGTTGAGATCTCGGGGCTTCCTGGGGGGCGGCGAAGTGTGAAACAGTCGCCACTTTCGTGGGCTCCTGGGTGGTCCAGCGGAGTTGAGTTGTATTCTGAGTGCCTCAATAGTTTTTGGCTGACGGACTACAACGGCCTCCTAGACTACAAGGGCCCCTCCCCCGACCCACAGGTCCTTCCCTGGACTACAAGGGCCCCCCCCCGCGGGACTACAGGGGCCATCTCCCCCAGAATACAAGGAAACACCAGACTACAAGGACCCCACCCCGGATTACAGGGCCCCCCTTGGATTACAGGCACGCTTTCAAAGCATGCGGATGGCGGGGAAAAATTGGGGTAAGCTTCCAGCTTTCCGCAACTGAGAACATCATTGTTCCGTCCTTCTGTCTGTTCGCATCCCATGCGCTTCTCCCTCGCTTCCTTCTCCCCCGGCCCTCCCTGGTTTCTCGCTCCCCACTCTCCCTCGCCCTTCCTGGGCGCTGCCAAGCGTGCGACTGTCGCCTCATTTCCGCGCCCCTGGGTGACCAGCGGACCGGCGCCCCAGGCGCGCCAATGCGATTCGTTCGCCCACCCCCGCCTGGGCCAGCGATGCCAGGTGCGCGACTGCTGCGAATCCGCCGCGCCCCTGTGGGGTCCAGCAGAGTTGCGTTTATCTCATGCAAATCAACATGCTGCCACGCGGGCGCCAGTCGCCACTCTGCGCCCCACGGGCGCTTCCAGGCGAGAAGATAATGTTTCCTTGCGAAGCGAGAGCGCGCCCCCCGCGCGCTCAGCCAACCCAACCACGGACGTCAGGACACGCGCCCCGCACTACAGAAGGACCACCCCCCCGGGCTACAGGCCCGCCCCTCCCCGACTACAAGGCCCCCCCCCCGGACCACAAGAGCCACCCCCAGGACTACAAGGCCCCCCCGGGGGGCGCGTGGGTCATATTGCAACCAGAGCGGCACTTTACAACCAGACGGGGCACTTTACAACCAGCATGGGTTTTCCGAGAAGGCCACTTTACAACCAGGAAGGCTATTTTACAACAAGGCAAGTAAACGCACAAAAGCGGCACATGATTGTCAATTTCCGAAATCTCCGTGGGTCCACGCAAGGGAGAGACTTCGCTTTCTGAAGCGTGTTGGTTATAAAGTGACTCGTCTGAAGTGAAAATATGTGAAGTGGCGGACTCCGAATGAGATCGAACACGAACCAGATTTGAATATGATTTGCACCCTTCCCACTGGAATCCTGGTGGCACCAGATGAGTATCATTGGTATCCAACATCTTTTTCGCTATGGGCCTACGGGTGTCCGATCGGAATCCGATAGGAATGTTTCCTATTGAAGAAACCCGTTGGGACCTGTCCGAATGGAAACCGATTGGGAATCCCATTGGACTACACTCGAAAAGCCTTCCTATTGGAATGCTGCGGGAAGCGCACTGGGGTACTATATGGAAACCCGGCGGGGGTCGTTTTGAATTCGCCCTCGAAAGCAGTGGGGTGCGTTTCGAAGCCAGATGGGCGAGCGCGAAGGACATCGCACTGGAATACAATCCGAATCCTTCCTTTTCGATCCATCCGGGCATACTAATGGAATCCCAAGTGGAACCCAACAAGAACTTGTCCTCTTTGAAACACACTGTACCCTGATTGGCGTCCTAGTGTTATCCTTCTGGTATCCACATGGAGCTAGTGGAACCCACTAAAGATCCAGTGGAGATCCTCCCGCTACAGCTTGGTGACAGGCCCTGGCGCTATGAAGTCTTTTTGTCCCAGGTATGCCTTACATATACTTCGATGTTTGGAACCTCGTAACCTCTGCCTGAAAACCCTGCTTCTTTTGACACTAGCAGGACAATGGGCGTTCGCCGCAAAAGACGAGGAGGAACACGCGCACCTCCAGCAAAGCGGAAATGTGACCAAGATGTCGCTGGTGAATTTCTAGCCAACACATTGGATGGCATATAGTTGTTTGCATCATAGACATGTTTTGCCCTCGCGCCTCATCGTCCAGCAATGACACAGCCGTCTATTTTCGCATGTGCGGAAGCATGCGTACCCAGGAAAGCGGAAATTTGGCCAACAAACCTTTGGTGATTTTTAGCGACTGCGTGTGGATGTCAAAGTGTTGGTGTCTTGCTTCGTACACCATGTTTGCCCTCGCGCCTCCTCGTCTGGCAGTATCATGTTCTCGCAATTGCGGGAGCATGCCATTTGGCCAACAAGTCGATGGTACCATTCGGGCCATTGCGTGTGGATGTCAATTCGTGACTGTTGGCCTTACATACAATGTTTGTCCTCGCGCCTCATCGCCTGGCAATGTCAAAACCGCATGTGTTCGCATTCGCGGAGGCTGCCGCACCCAGGAGGGCAGAGATGTGGCCAAGAAATCGTGTGTAAAACTCTAGCCAACGCGTGTGGATTACACAGTGTGTTGTTTCATCATAGGCTGTGTTTAACCTCGCGCCTCATCGTCCGGCAAAAAAGCAGAACCGCATGTTTTCGCAATTGCGGAAGCATGCGTACCCAGGAAAGCGGACATGGAAGGAACCGCTGGTTGAATTCTAGCCAACGCATGCGGTTGGAATTCTTTGAATTGTTTTGGCCTCGCGGGCAATTTTTGCTCTTGCGCCTCATCGTATGACAAACGACAAAAACCTTATGCTTTCGCATTCGCACAAGCATGCGTACCCAGGAGGGCGGAAATGTGGCCAACAAATCGTTGGTACAATGCCCGCAAGAGGCCCTCCAAGAACCCCAGAGAAGCGCAACGCGGCAGCAGCAGCCGCAAGGCGGCCCCCCTCTTCCGCCCTCTCGTCATCCTCATTCTCGTCCTCTTCCTCCTGCCTCTCCTCCTCTTCCTTCTCCTCTTCCTCCTCCTCCTCCTCTTCCTCTTCGTCCCTATTCCTCCTCCTCTTCTTCCTCCTCGTCTTCCTCCTCCTCCTCCGCCTCCACCTCCCCCTCTCCGATGAGTGCCGCGGAGGGTGGAGTGCCGAGGGGCGCCGAGGAGGGGGGAATGCCGAAGAGGGTGGAGGAGTGTGGGGTGCCGATTAGTGCCGAGGAGGGTGGAGTGCCGAGGAGTGCCGAGGAGGGTGGAGTGCCCACACATCGGCTGCGGAGGTGCCGCCGGCCGGAGGCGCAGGGGGTGGGGAGCCAAAAACGGTAGTCCACGTACGGAGGTCCCGGGGGTCCAACAAACGCATCCTGGAAACGGAAAAAACAATTACACCGCCGAGTGGGGGGCGTCCGGGGGCTCCGGGACGTTCTGTTTTGGAAGTCCAATCAATCGGCCAATCAATCAGTCAGCCAATCAGTCTATCAATCAACCAATCAATCCACCAATCAACCAATCAATCAATCAACCAATCCGTGTCTGCACGACACATCGGCTGAACAAATGCCGCTGGCTGCAGGCGCATGTGTATCTAGACCAGGGCACAAAAGCAAGGACCGCACGAGGAAGCCGTACTCCGCCGCGCCGTTTTTTCTATTCGTGGGGGTCCCGGGGTCCAAAAACCGATGTCTGTTCGCGGAGGCACCCGGGGGTGCAAAAACGCCCCTTGAACACCTGAGCAAATACAACGTGGAGACGTGGCCAAAGAATCGTTGGTATAATCCCCGTGAGAAAAAGCTTTCCACGAGCCCCAGAGAGCCACAACGCGGCAGTAGCATCCGCAAGACGGCCCCCCATTTCTTCGCCACCTCATCCTCATTCTCCTCATCGTCCTCCTCATTTTCCTGCCCCTCCTCCCCGTTACGAACGACTGTGAAGCCCGACCTTACACATAACAATCCAGTATGATGCCTTGACGTCACTTGGCGACGCGCTGTCAATGTACCCTCCAATTTACTTCGCATGTGGCCCGGGAGCGGCCAGCGTGCCCAATATGGCCTAATGTGGTTTCAAGAAGGCCCCCGATGACCCAAGATGGCTTCGAACATGGCCCAGGATATCCCAAGATAAGGAGGGCGGGGGGTGGGGGGGGGGCGTGACAGGAAGGAGCAGACAGGGAGGAAGGAGGTGCGGACACAGGGAGGGAAGAAGGGAGAACACTCAATCGCCCCACATCCGCTCCGAAGCAATCCGCCCCAAGGCGGCTCCAAGTGACCGCGGAGCTTCCCGAAAAGTCCCTTCCGGAGGCTTCTGAGCGCCTGAGCGCTTACAGAAGCTCCTGGGCGCTTGCGCGCTTTGCAAAGGCTTCTGAACGTCCAGGCGCCCTGCAGAAGCTTCTGAGGCTTCTGAACGCCTGGGCGCTTTGCAGAGGCTGCTGAACGCTTGGGCGCTGTGCAGAGGCTTCTGGGCGCCTGAGCGCCCTGCAGAGGCTCTTGAGCGCCTGGGCCCTTTGCAGAGGCTTCTAAGCGCCTGGGCGCTTTGCAGAAGCTTCTGAGCGCCTGAGCGTTTGCAAAGGCTTCTGAGCGCCGGGGCGGTCTGCAGAGGTATCTGCGCGCCTGAGCCTTCTGCGGAGGCCCCTGAGCGCCTGAGCGCTCTGCAGAGGCTTCTGAGCGCCTGAGTGCTCTGCAGCGGCTTCTGAGCGCCTGAGCCTTCTGCAGAGGCGTCTGAGCGCCCGAGTGCTCTGCAGAGGCTCCTGAGCGCCTGAGTGCTCTGCAGAAGCTTCTCAGCGCCTGAGCGCTCTGCAGTGACGCTGGAGCACCTGTGCGCTCTGCAGAGGCGCGTGATCGCCTGAGCGCTGTGCAACGGCTTCTGCGCGCCTGAGCGCTCTGCAGAGGCTTCTGAGCGCCCGAGGCTTCCGAACGCCATGCAGATGCTTATGGGTCTTCTGCAGAGCGCCCAGGCGCTCATCAGCGTCTGCATAGCGCCCAAGCGCGCATACTAATCAGAAGCCTCTGCAGAGCGCCCTAGCGCTCAGAATAATCGGAAGCCCCTGCAGACCGCCCAAGCGTTCAGAAGCTTCTGCAACACGCACAAGCGCCCAGACGCCTTTGCAAAGCGCCCAGGCGTTCATAAGCATCTGCAGAGCGCCCAGGCGCTCGGACGCCTCTGCACAGCGCTCAGGCGCTCAGAAGCTTCTGCAGTGCGCCCAGGCGCCCAGAAGCTCCAGCAGAGCGCTCAGGCGTTCCGGAGCCTCTGCAAATCGCTCAGGCGGTCAGACGCCTCTGCAGAGCGCCCCGGCGCTCAGAAGCCTTTGCGAAGCACCCAGGCGCTCAGGAGCTTCTGCACGACGCTCAGGCGCTCAGAAGCCTTGTGAGTTTCTGCCGAGCGCTCAAGCGCCCGGGACACTTTGACAAGCGCCCAGGCGCGCAGAAGCCTTTGCAGAGCGCTCAGGCGCCCAGAAGCTTCATGAGCTTCTGCAGAGCGCTCAGGCGCTCGGAAGCCCCTGCGCAGTGCTCAGGCGCTCAGACGCCTCTGCAGAGCGCCCAAGCGCGCAGGCGCCTCAGCAGAGCTCTCATTCGCTCTGAAGCTTCTGCAGACCAACCAGGCGCTCATAAGCTTCCGCAAGGCGCTCAGGCGCGCAGAAGCTTCAGAAGCTTCTGCAGAGTGCTCAGGCGCTCAGAAGCTTCAGAAAGAAGCCTCTGCAGAGCGTTCAAGCGCGCAGAAGCTTCATAAGCTTCTGTGGAGCGCTCAGGCGCGCAGAAGCATCAAAAGCCTCTGCAGAGCGCCCAGGCGCTCTGAAGCTCCAGAAGCCTTTGCAAAGCGCTCAGGCGTTCTGAAACATCAGTAGCCTCTGCACAGCGCTCAGGCACTCAGAAGCTTCAGGAACCTTTGCAGAGCGCTCAGGCGCTTAGAAAACTCAGGAGCCTCTGCAGAGCGCTCAGGCGTTCTGAAGCCTCAGGTGCCTCTGCACAGCGCTCAAGTGCTCAGAACGCTCAGAAGCTTCTGCACAGCGCTCAGGCGCTCAGAAGGCTCAGGAGCCTCTGCAGAGCGCTCAGGCGCGCAGAAGCTTCATAAGCTTCCGCAAAGCGCTCAGGCGTTCTGAAGCCTTTGCAGGGCGCTCAGACGCTCAGAAGGTTCAGAAGGCATTGCGAAGCGCCCACGCGCTTCGGAAAGGCTGGTTGCAAAGTAGCCGCTTTGATTGTAAAGAGCCCCGCTTGGGTGTAAAGTAGTCGTTATGGTTGTAACGTGGGTTGTTCTGGTTGTAAAGTGGTCGTTCTCAAAGGAACACCACCGAATTCCATCCGTTCCTCTTTGTAAAGTGACCTTTCTCGGGCTCCCCTCCCCCCGAGTACAAGACGGCCCCCCCGAAACGATTGAGGTATTCAGAGTACGGGCATCCCGTCGAGATGTCGTGGCCCCCTGGGGAGCTGCGATGTATGAAACCGTCGCCAGTATCGTAGGCTCATGGGGGGTCGCGCGGAGAGACAATTGCAACTGACGGCGACTGCTCTCATCCGAAATGGCAGAAGTTCCCATAGCGCCTTGCGTTGTCCCATCACGCAGCGCCTGGCGCTGTCGCATCGCACCTCGCAGGGAACCGCTGCGCCACGCAGCGCGTGGCGCTGTTTTTTTTCATCCGCGTGGCCTCCGATCCTCAGCTGATCCTGGCCCGCCATGCCACCATGTGCGCTTGCTTCGCTCAGCGCGTCGCGCTGTTTTGCTTCAGAGCGCATGGCGATGTGCTGTCTTGCGCACTTAGCGCTCGGCGCTGCTACTGTCACTGAACACGCTTGTCCCCACATTCACCTTTCACCGCAAACGTTTGTCCCCGAACCTGCTTTCCGTTCCTTCGTGCCTGATTATGTGCGTTTCGGGGAGCTCATTCGCATTGTGAGTTCTTTCAACATGCTCGTTTGTAGTGAGCGATCGTGAATCGATTCGCCATGTGATCAGAAACGGTTGGGTACGTCACCGAGTAAGTGTTGTTCTGCCGGATCAGAGCCGTTGTGGATCCACTTCCGGATGTCTTTTGGATCCTCGGATTGCTTGGGCCTGTTCGGTGAACCGTTTTTGTACAGGTTCGGTGAACAGTTTACTGCACCGTTTTCACTCTCAAGAGACAGTTCGACCCTGCCGCTTCCAGGGCCCATTGAGGAAGAGCGGCGGGAGGGGGGGCGGGTGGCGGGTCAGGTGACGCTCGTGCCCCCTAGAAGCCCTTGCGGACCATCGCTGGCGATGATGCAGAATACGGACCAGGCATTCTTGGACATGGTTTTCCAGAACGACCGATGCGACCATTTGTTGGTGTTAGCGGTGGCGAGGACACACACAGCCATGACTTTAGTCGATTCGGATTGGCCATTGTCTTTATCAAACTTTTCGATCCGACGGTGGAAAGCACCATGTCGACCTAAACCAGCCTTACGTGCACCTGCGGATCCAACCCACGATGGGGTGTTTCACACCCCGGTCACGGGTTCACGTGGTTGTAGTCATTTTTCAAGCTCTGGGTTCCCCGCTGGTGCTTCAGACCACTGACCTGCAGCTTGCATGGGTCAGGTTTTCATACTGCTGCCTAGCAAGGGTGAGGTTGACGAAAGGGGCTGGGTGGTTCTGGGGGTTTGAGGGTGTTCGGAGGGGGGGCGGGGGGAAGGGAGGAGGAGAACGAGTGAGTGGCAGGAAAAGGAGTAGATTCGCCAGTCGCCAGCAGCACCCAACTCGGACGCCAGCCATTGCATGTCCTTCGCTCGCGCGCACGCTCTTTAGCAATGGCACAGCCACCACCAGGTTCTCAGGCCAAGGGCGGCAAGAGGGTCAAGAAGGCTTGCAGACCCACAAGGGGCTCCCGTATGCGTGCTCCAAGCTCCTGCTGACCACCGCGAAGGAGGTGGCCGTCCTCGGCCGCTGCGTCTTTCACAAATCAGTGGGCTCTTCCCGCGTCCGCTGGGGTGGCTCAGGCAATGGCCCGCGCAGGCAAGCATTTCGACGGGACTAGCAACGAACTCCGCAAGAGCGCCCAGAACAGGGGAGAGGTGAACTATCGAAAGCGGGGGGCCCACACCTTGATGTGTTCATTGTTCTCGTGGCGGTGGATGGCGGGAAGGGAGGGGGCGGAATCCCGCCCCGACGGGGCGATGCCTCTGGAGAACCTGGACTGGCGGGAAATTGGGCAAGGGGTGCCTCTTCCCGACCTTGTTTTCTTTCGGGGGATGTTCAAAGGGCCGTCGGAGCAAAAACCACGCGGTGGTCGTAAGAGCCCGCCTGGGGCCCAGGGATGAGGCCCAGCCCAGCGCCGCCCGGGTCGGCCAGGCCTTCCACTACAAGGCGGTCCACTCCTGCAGCTCCCCCCACCACCTCAGGCTCCTCCTGGAGGACGCGGATGGGAGGGCGGTTCTCCTTGCCCGGAGCGGGGAGGGCCGTGCCGTGCGTCAAAGACGTCCGCCCTGGCAAGCTACATCTACGCGAGCGTAGACGCATGCCAGCCTCAACGTCACAGAGCACACCCCTTTCGGCAGCCCCCTCTGCGGTTGCTGCGGCCTGGCGGTCACCCTGGGGGTCGCCCCGGCGGCCTTCGCCTGGAGCGGCTTGGTGCGGGGCGCGGTGCGTCTGCGCGGGGCGCGGGCGCTGCGTCCGTCGGTGGCGCAGCCAAAAGGGGGGGCGCCGACCCCCGGAGAACTCGGAGAGCGACGGGCCCGAGGGGCTCTGCTGCGGGGCAGACCGGGCGGGGTGGTTCACCAGCAGTGGGCGCCCAGGGATGCTCTGCCCAGGCAAGCGCTGCAAGTGCCCAGCGGGGGGCCAGCCCACGCCCTTTCTCTGCGAGAACGTCGTCCTGTGCAACGCCCGCAAGGCCCAGTGCGAGAGGGCGCGAGGGCCCGCCGGGGGCACCGCGGGCGGGCGCTACAACTGGGGCCACAGGATGGCGCGGGACCCGCGCCAGCCCCTGCTCTCGAAGCACGGCGGCGCCCCGCGGATGCTTCAGGCAAGTTCTTTCGCGCCCTGGCGCGGCGCAAGGGGGCGGGGGCTGACGAGGGCCCGAGACCGTCCGGGCAGTAGGGCTACCTCTTTTTCCGTGGGAGAGGAGGTTTTCGGGCCACCCCGAGGGGCTGGCGGGGGGCCCCGCTCTCGGGGAGGAGCACTCCGTGCCGGCGGTCTTCCCGCGGGGCCCCGCGGTGTATTGCGCCGCCCTGGAGGGGGACAGCGCCACAGAGACGATTGCCGCATTCAACGAGTCGAGGGACCGCCTGTACTCGCATCGCAGCGAACTCCCCTTCCAGGACCTCGGTCGCATCGTCAAGTCAGAAAAAGGATCGCAGCGACCCCAGGAACACGATCCACCTCAAGGCCGATCGCCGCAACGAGATCGGAGCGCGCCTGTTCGATGCCTTGGCGATCGTCATCGGGTCGGAGAGCGGGGAACTGTTGGCGGGCTCGCCTCCCAGGGCCCTCGTTGGAGAGGCAGGTCGCTCGCATGCCAGACGGAGTCTGAGCAGCGGTGCTGACCAGCGAGACTGTTCCACCTGGGTTCGTGCAGGCTTCGCAACCATGTAGCGTCTTGCAGCCCTCCTGACGACAGGACTGATAATACGAGAAGCTGTTGGTAAGGCTTCCAGCGGAACGAGGGGAGCGCAGGGATATGACCCTCACGATGAGCCATCTATTCAAGTCATGTCGTTGCCACGGCAGCAGCAAGCCTGAGGAAAGGGACGGGCGGGTAGCCGTAGGATGGGTTCGGGTCGTGGGAGGACGGGCGATTCTGGCGCCGACGAGCTAAGACTTCCGATGCGGGGATACGTTCCTTTGGGAAGTACCGCACCCAGGTCCAGCGCTGGCGTGAGCAAAACAATGCCGTATCCAATCCTGCTGGTTTGTTTGCAGTCGGCTACGGTGTAGCCCTCCCCGACCCCCACGGGTTTAAAACTATTTAAGCCAAAGTACACCAACAACCCATGGATTTTAACCTGGTTTGGTCAGATCTTCATGATCCTCATCGTCCTCCACCACTTCTTAATTCCACCTTGATCCTCTCGCTCCCCCTGATGGCAGCCTGTGTTTCCTTATCACATTGTCGTCTGATCGATACAAATCTCGTTCACCCAGGATTGCAGAAAAGGAAGCAGTGCTGCCCAGAGCTCTGGACATGGAATCGGCACATGGCTGTTGAACTATACGAATATTCATCTTCCTATATCTTTATAAGCCCAGGCGGGGGGAAAACCCGTCCCCTCCCCCCCTAAAACCGGACCCCCGGGATCTGCAGCTTTGGGACCCTCCGGACGGGCCTCGAAGCGGCCCCCTGGGCCTCGCAGGGCGTTTTGCCAAGCCTTCGCAGCACACCCAGGGCGATCAGGGGGGTCACAGGAGACGTCCAAGAGACCCCCAAGACAGCACAAGAGCGCTCCAAGAAGCCGTCATACCCCGAAAGATCGCTCCAAGACGTACCAAGAGGCCTCCAAGAGCACCCCCAAGAAGGCAACAAGAGGGACAAATCATTGATTCTATGTAGGTTTTTGGTGCATTTGGGGTTCTCCTCTTTTCGGCTTCCCGACGCTCCAAGACGGCGGTCTCCTAGGCGTCCAAAGCCGCCTGGGAGGCTCCCAAATCGCCCCACAACCATCCGAAAGGACTTCCAGGCAGTCCAAGAGAGCCCCAAAACGGCACAATAGGGGTCCAAAATGGCCCTAAGAGAGCACCATGGCGGCCCAAGATGGCCCCAAGACACCCTCCGAAGCATGCCAAATCGTGACTGGGGTGTTCAGGGAGACCGCGGTTAGAGGCAGGTTGGCCTTAGGAAGCCCCAGAGGCCCCCAGAACACACCCAGGAGGCCTCCAGAAGGCTTTAAGAAAGCCTGAGAACTTTGGTGAGGCCCCCAGAGGCTCTCCAAGGAGGAGCCTCCGCAAAAAGAGCTGAGGAGGATGGGGAGAATGCCCAGGGTATGGCGAAAATGAGGAAAAATAATCATGGAGGAAGGACAACGAACAACATTATCATAACGGCGATGCCAGAAAAGGCAGCAAGGAGTTATCGCTAAGTTGTCGGCTTGACCTTCCTGCCATTTCCGCCTGCATACCAAACTCCAAGGACCAAGGTGCATGGCGCGAAGCGCCACTGCAGTCTTGTATATATATATAGTATATATATATATATACACACATACTCTGCCGGCGCGCGAGCGGCACAATCAAGGGTTACACGCGTTCGCTCAGGCCTCCCGCCACAGTCCCGCAGCAGAGCCCGGGCAGCCGACCGATCGAGGGTCGAGCGGGGCTGTAGGACGAGGATACATCCGCTCCAGAGCGTTCCGGAGCGCTCTCAGAGCGTTCCGGAGCGCTCCGAGACATCCTCCAGAGCCGCCGGATCTCAGAGAGTCTCGATTCCTCAGCATCCGAATTCGTCCTCACCCTGGCTTTGTCTTACTCGGCCCCCGACGTCATGATTCCTTTCATTACGTCAACCCCCGAGATCTCGACACATTCCTTGGGACCAGATTTTCGTCCCGAGTTGTTTTTTGACGGTCTCGAGGCCCTGTGATGGCCCCGGGAGGCCGAGAATAGTGAAAAACCTCCCGATGTGTTTTTTTCATGACTCGAGGAGGTTTGGGCATCGAGGACCCCCTCGGCGGGCCACTCCTCTCGAGGAGGGCGCGCGGAGGCCCCCGCGCGCGCGCCGTCGCCGGGGGCAGGCCGCCGCCAATGTCGGCGCGCCCGCCGCCCACGCCGAGGCCGCTCCCAGCGCCGCCGCGCAGCTGCTCACCTCGTCCGTGGGGGTGGGCTCTGAATCCCAGTAGCCACGAAAACACTCCGCCGCCTCCGCCGCCTCCGCCGCCTCCTCCTCCTGCTCCTCCTCCTCCTCCTCCTCCTCCTCCTGCTCCTCCTCCTCCTCCGCCTCCGCCTCCTCTGCCTCCTCCTCCGCCTCCTCCTCCTCCTACTGCTCCTACTCCTCCTCCTCCTCCTTCTCTTGGTTTTGTGGTAGGTGCGGGGGCGTTGCCGACAATCAGTTTTGGTCCCTCGGAAAGCCCTGCACCAACCCCACACGTTCAGGCCGATACTATCTCGATCGCATCAGGACGAGTTTAGTCAGCAAGGCCGAACCGGCAATTCGGCAACGCTCTGAGACATGCTTAGGAGGGACAAGAAAACACAGGCAAACATAGGCGTCGATTCCCCAGAATTTATATGGAAAATATGGGAAGTGGAGAGGGAGACGAGCATCCTGGAGATATAGAACATATCGGGAATCCTGGGACTTGTGTCTGGTGTGAAGGCCTTACGCTGGGTGCCGCCGACCCTGAAGACGACGACGAGGACGAAGACTTGGGGCCCCATCCCTCGGGGCCCTATCTTTGAGCCGCTGAGAGGAGGATACCAAGAAAAGGCAGAGGAGGGGATCGGATGCGGCCCCAAGTCACCAGAGGAGGAGGAGGAGGAGGAGGAGGAGGAGGAGGAGGAGGAGGAGGAGGAGGAGGGGGAGGAGGAACAGAAGGAGCAGGAGGCGGGTGACGCAGTGTAGCAACAGGAGGGGGAGGAGGAGGATGCCGAGGAGAATGAGACGGGGGAGCAGGGGCAGGGGGAGCACGAGGGGGAAAGGAGCAGTAAGAGAGTGAGGAGAATGGGAGTCGGAGAAGCATAAGAAAGAGAAGGACGCGGAGGAGGGGGAGGAGTAGGGGCAGGAAGAGGAGGAGGATGGGAAGGACGAGGTCATGGAAGGTTGCGGAGCCCCCGGGCAAGAGCATGCGGGGGAGGAGGGGGGAGCATGATGAGGATGATGATGAGGATGATGAAGATGATGAGGAGGAGGATGTGAAGGAGGGGGAGAGGAGGAGGGAGAGGGTGAGGAGGAGGAGGAGGAGGAGGAGGAGGAGGAGGAGGAGGAAGAGCAGGAGGAGCAGGAGGAGGAGGAGGACGCTGTGGAACAGGAGGGGGAGGAGACTCTTGAGACTCTGATAGCGGACCCTGTCCTCTACCTGGGGCTCCCAGGGTGGCGCGGCTGCCACTTCCGCCACCTGGGAGACCTCGTCCCGTGCTAGCCAAGCCCCGCCGACGCGTGCGCCGCAAGCGCACTCCTGCCGCCAAACGGCGGCCCGCGCCTCAGGGCTGCTGTCACACGCGTGGCCACCCGAACAAGACGAGCGCCACGTACTCTCTGTCCAAGGCTTACGCTTGCTTGAACCGACTGCTGGCCTAGTCATTGGGCCTCCACCCGGAATTATATGCGTACTCCGCGGCCTCATGTAAGGCTTGCTCCGCCTTCGCCAGCTGCTCCTGGAGGTCTTGAACCTTGACTGTGGCCGCCAGCACCGGAGCCCTGGGGCTGCACGTGCTGCTGGATCGGCTGGTGCAGCTGCTGTTGCGCGGTGAGCTCGACCAACTTCTGACACCATGGCGTGGAGCTTCTTCTGCTCCTCCTCCTCCGCGCGGGATGCGACCATGTCCAGCTGCAACTGGACCTCACCCTGTAGGTTGTCGAACTGCTGCTGGAGGCCGAATACCTTCCCATCGAGCTTATTCTGGAGCTTCTCCTGGGCCTCATGCTGACCGTGCCGATCTTCTCCACCTGGACCTGGAGAATGGCTCCACGCCTGCGCCAAGTGCTCGACGAGCGTCCCGTCTGGGTGCGCCACCGCCCTGCGCCCCTTGTTGCACGCCTCGACTCTGCGCGCCAACTGCTTCTGGCCGCGCTACATGAGCTCCTGCTGGATGTCCTTGGCATTCGGCATCTTCTCGTCCTCCCTGTAGTTCAAGGCGAGACCTGCAGACCTGCACAGCTCAAACTGCGACAGGATGTAGCAGTCTCTGCCCTAGCCGTACTGCTTCTCTCCATCGCCGACTGCGGCTTTGGCTGCCTCTGCGACCGCGACTTGCAGTAGACGCTCCGTGAGGTCCCTGCGTACTCCCAAGGTGTACACCGCCCGGATCACTGCCGCAAACTTCTTCTCTGCAATCGCCATGCGAGGGACCGCGCGCGCGCGGGGGTAATCGAGCCTTGAGCCAAAATGGCTACGGAAGCAGGAGGGGGACAATGAGGAAGCTCATGCGGAGGAGGGTGAGGAGGGGAAGTTTGGACAGAAGGAGGTCGAGAAGGGCAATGAGCAGATGGAGGACGATCAAGACGAGGCGGGGGAACGGGAGGAGGAGGGTGCGGAGCAGGGGGCGGAGGGGATTCTTGTTGGGGTTTCTTCGGAGCGCTTTCGAGGGCCTCTGGTGGGCAGTTTGTTTGGGGAGCCCCTTGGTGGCCTCCGGGGGCTTCCTGAGGACTTGGGGGCGTCTTGGAGGCCTCTGGCCTCCTGAGAGCTTCTCGGGGGCGATGGCTCGAGATGTCTGTTCGGATCTCCCGTCTGGGCACCCTCTGGGAGCCGTTTGGGGTGCCTCTTGACCTGTCTCGGAGGCGTCTGGGGCCGTCTTGGGGCCCTCTTGGGCCATGTTGGGAACCCCTTAGAGGACTTGGGGCCGTCTTGGTGCAATCTTGGGGGTCTCTTGGGTCGTCTTGGAGCATAAAACCTGCGGGAAATTACGGAATTTGACGTCTTGGGGCTTTCGTAGGCCCTGGGACCGCCCGGGCGGGATGCGTATTTAGGTGGCGACCCCGCCCCCCCCCTCCGGAACCCAACGCCCAGGACACCCCCTCCGAGCGGGGAAGGGATCACAATGAAGGGGCTTCCCTCCGTTTCAGCTACGATGTTGCTCAATTTCGCTTTGGTTGGCGCACGCTGAGAGTAAGGCCCAGAAAGGAGACGGGTGACGATGGAGACGACGATTGACGGAGACAAGGAGGAGACGACGAAGCCGGAGACAACGACGCAAACGACGAGGAGGAACCCCCTAACATACGCCGACAGGGTCGGCGGAGTTGTTTGTGTCCCTGGGCCCCTTTCACGTCCGGAGTCTTGAAAGAATCGGGACGGTCGTTTTTCATCGTTTGCGGTTTCCCGCCGGGGCCCTTGCTGGGCCTCTGGACCGTCAAAGTACTGCTCGGAATGAGAAACCAGTCGTGGGGAAGTGGTCGCCGGAAGTCTCGGGTCTGATTTTTCAATCCCATCGTTTGTCCTCGATTTCGCCTTCTGGAGCCCGTTTCCAGACCCTGGGAGCACCAACCGCGTGTACGGAGCCAAACACCAGGGACCTGCTCGGCCGCGGAGGGGGGCCATGGGAAGGCCCGAGGGTCGCCGGTGGACCCCCCCCCCTGCCGAGCGCCGCCCGGCCGCCCCGCAGCCAGAGGCGCGGCCGCGCGCGCCCGGGCGGCGGCGCCCTGTCCGCGCGCGCGGGCGCCTCCGCCCCGGGCTCCCCCGCGGCGTCCCTGCAGCTGCTGGCCGCCGGGGCCTTCGAAGGGAGGGGTCACAGGCGATGCAGGTCGCTCAGGACAGCAGAAGGGAGGCGGGGGTACACTCACCGAGAGCGTTCCACTGTTCGCAACGTGCCTGCTCAAAAAAGGTCCTGAAAACAAACGTCTGCCTCGATGCAATTGGTCGTAAATCCCCCTCGGCGGATCCTGGCCATTTGCGAGTAGTCACTTTGCGAGTAGTGCAACGCGCTTGTCTATAGTCCTTCAGGCGGCTAGTCGGACGCACGCCGATCGAGGACGGATGCGCCCCCCCTGTTCTGTACACCCCGCACTTGCGGGTAAGCGTGAGGGGGCGGGTCGCGGGTGGGTCGTGGGCGAGTCGCGGGGTGGGTCGCGGGGTGGGTCGCGGGAGGGTCGCGGGGTGGGTCGCGGGCCGGGTCGCGCGTGGGTCGCGGGTGGGTCTCGTTTGGGTCGCGAATGGGTCGCGCGTGGGTCGCGGGAGGGTCGCGGGCGGGTCTCGGGGGGGTCGCGGGTGCGTCGCGGGTTGGTCGCGGGTGGGTCTCGCGTGGGTCGTGGGGTGGGTCGCGGGTGGGTCGCGGGTGGGTCGCGGGATGGGTCGCGGGTAGGTCGCGGGTGGGTCGCGGGGTGGGTCGCGGGTGGGTCGCGGGGTGGGTTGCGGGTGGGTCGCGGGTGGGTCTCCCGTGGGTCGCGGGTGGGTCGCGGGTGGGTCGAGGGTCGGTCGCGCGTGGGTCTCGGGGGGGTCGTGGGTGGGTCGCGGGTGGGTCGAGGGTTGGTCGCGCGTGGGTCGCGGGTGGGTCGGGGGACAACAACAACAACAACAACAACAACAACAACAACAACAACAACAACAATAACAATCACTTTACCCGAACGCTCAGTGTTCTCACCAGTGCCAGGGTTTTCATGCGACGCCAGCCAATACCCCCACTTTGTGGGGGGGCAGTGCAAGCTCTACCAAATATCCACACGACTCTTCGCCACCACCCACACCCAGCTTCCCGCCCTATGACGTTCGGACACTTCACTTCGTGGCCTGCGGACGACCGTGGCTACTACACTGGCGTGGAGTACACACCCACAGAAGTTGTTAAGCCTACGTTCGTACACCCACAGAAGTTGTTAAGCCTTGTTAACCCACAGAAGTTGTTAAGCCTTCCACAGAACATCTGTTGCATATGATGCATATGGTACATGATACACATGATACACATGATACGTACTCACAAGATAGTTGATCACATCTTTAGGGCAAATTCCTGAGGGATGTGGGAATACACAAGAGAGAGAGGATATGGTTGTCCCGATGGTTGTCTCGATGGTTGTCCCGATGGTTGTCCTGATGGTTGTGGTTGTCCCGATCGTTGTCCCGATGATTGTCCCGATGGTTGTCCTGATGGTTGTGCTTGTCCCGATCGTTGTCCCGATGACTGTCCCGATGATTGTCCCGATGGTTGTCCCGATGGTTGTTCCGATGGTTGTGATGTTATGATGCGCGGTGCTAAAATTCTTAAGAAGCCCAATGGTTTTTGGAGATTTCGGCGTGCGCGCGCGAAGAAAAAACGAATGTGTCCCGCATGGTATTATTTGACAGGGATGATGGCCCTGGCAGGTGCGCAACCGTTGTCGCAGAAGTTCGAAAAAGTTGCTCGCAAAAGCCCGTTTGACAGAAATGTTTAAAAAGTGTTGGGTTTCCTACGAATCCGCAAGAGCGCGCGGGATGAGATTTTGACAATTTTTTGTTGAAAAACCATTGGTTTTTTGATGTTTTTATGTTAAAATCGCTGCGAACACTAAGGTTTTGGAAGGATTTCGTCTTGCGCGCGCGAATGTCCACTTTACCTTATTTTTTGCAAGGGATTCTTGAAATTTGATTATATTAGAACAAGAAATGTCATTTTCTATTGTTTTTTGCAAGGGAAAGCGGATTACAACAAAACAACCGGATCCTGTACACACCCTCTTTTCTGAGGCTTCCTCACGAAAATGATGAAAATGTAGCTGCGGCCTAGGCGGCGCAGGGGGGGCGCGCACCAGGGGGCCCAACAATAATTATTCTTTAGAATAAATAATGTTCAACAACAACAATTACTAGCACGTGGGGACACTCCGTTCTCACCAGTGCCAGGGTTTTCATAGGAGGCGGGCAATACCCCCACTTTGTGGGGGGGCCGGTTCAAGCTCTACCAAATTTCCAAACGACTCTTCGCCACCACCCACACCCAGCTTCCCGCCCTATGACGTTCGGACACTTCACTTCGTGGCATGCGGACGACCGTGGCTACTATTCAGGGCCCCGCGGCCGACGACGACGGCGTGCGCGCGCGAAGAAAAAACGAATGTGTCCCGCATGGTATTATTTGACAGGGATGATGGCCCTGGCAGGTGCGCAACCGTTGTCGCAGAAGTTCGAAAAAGTTGCTCGCAAAAGCCCGTTTGACAGAAATGTTTAAAAAGTGTTGGGTTTCCTACGAATCCGCAAGAGCGCGCGGGATGAGATTTTGACAGTTTTTTGTTGAAAAACCATTGGTTTTTTGATGTTTTTATGTTAAAATCGCTGCGAACACTAAGGTTTTGGAAGGATTTCGTCTTGCGCGCGCGAATGTCCACTTTACCTTATTTTTTGCAAGGGATTCTTGAAATTTGATTATATTAGAACAAGAAATGTCATTTTCTATTGTTTTTTGCAAGGGAAAGCGGATTACAACAAAACAACCGGATCCTGTACACACCCTCTTTTCTGAGGCTTCCTCACGAAAATGATGAAAATGTAGCTGCGGCCTAGGCGGCGCAGGGGGGGCGCGCACCAGGGGGCCCAACAATAATTATTCTTTAGAATAAATAATGTTCAACAACAACAATTACTAGCACGTGGGGACACTCCGTTCTCACCAGTGCCAGGGTTTTCATAGGAGGCGGGCAATACCCCCACTTTGTGGGGGGGCCGGTTCAAGCTCTACCAAATTTCCAAACGACTCTTCGCCACCACCCACACCCAGCTTCCCGCCCTATGACGTTCGGACACTTCACTTCGTGGCATGCGGACGACCGTGGCTACTATTCAGGGCCCCGCGGCCGACGACGACGGCGTGCGCGCGCGAAGAAAAAACGAATGTGTCCCGCATGGTATTATTTGACAGGGATGATGGCCCTGGCAGGTGCGCAACCGTTGTCGCAGAAGTTCGAAAAAGTTGCTCGCAAAAGCCCGTTTGACAGAAATGTTTAAAAAGTGTTGGGTTTCCTACGAATCCGCAAGAGCGCGCGGGATGAGATTTTGACATTTTTTTGTTGAAAAACCATTGGTTTTTTGATGTTTTTATGTTAAAATCGCTGCGAACACTAAGGTTTTGGAAGGATTTCGTCTTGCGCGCGCGAATGTCCACTTTACCTTATTTTTTGCAAGGGATTCTTGAAATTTGATTATATTAGAACAAGAAATGTCATTTTCTATTGTTTTTTGCAAGGGAAAGCGGATTACAACAAAACAACCGGATCCTGTACACACCCTCTTTTCTGAGGCTTCCTCACGAAAATGATGAAAATGTAGCTGCGGCCTAGGCGGCGCAGGGGGGGCGCGCACCAGGGGGCCCAACAATAATTATTCTTTAGAATAAATAATGTTCAACAACAACAATTACTAGCACGTGGGGACACTCCGTTCTCACCAGTGCCAGGGTTTTCATAGGAGGCGGGCAATACCCCCACTTTGTGGGGGGGCCGGTTCAAGCTCTACCAAATTTCCAAACGACTCTTCGCCACCACCCACACCCAGCTTCCCGCCCTATGACGTTCGGACACTTCACTTCGTGGCATGCGGACGACCGTGGCTACTATTCAGGGCCCCGCGGCCGACGACGACGGCGTGCGCGCGCGAAGAAAAAACGAATGTGTCCCGCATGGTATTATTTGACAGGGATGATGGCCCTGGCAGGTGCGCAACCGTTGTCGCAGAAGTTCGAAAAAGTTGCTCGCAAAAGCCCGTTTGACAGAAATGTTTAAAAAGTGTTGGGTTTCCTACGAATCCGCAAGAGCGCGCGGGATGAGATTTTGACATTTTTTTGTTGAAAAACCATTGGTTTTTTGATGTTTTTATGTTAAAATCGCTGCGAACACTAAGGTTTTGGAAGGATTTCGTCTTGCGCGCGCGAATGTCCACTTTACCTTATTTTTTGCAAGGGATTCTTGAAATTTGATTATATTAGAACAAGAAATGTCATTTTCTATTGTTTTTTGCAAGGGAAAGCGGATTACAACAAAACAACCGGATCCTGTACACACCCTCTTTTCTGAGGCTTCCTCACGAAAATGATGAAAATGTAGCTGCGGCCTAGGCGGCGCAGGGGGGGCGCGCACCAGGGGGCCCAACAATAATTATTCTTTAGAATAAATAATGTTCAACAACAACAACACTTACAACAACAGCAAACACATCAATAACAGCAGCAGCAACAGCAACAGCAACAAGGACAACAACAACACCACCAACAGCAACAACAACAACAACAAAAACCACAGCACACACAACCACTATTTTAACAACAAACATTTAAAGACTTTTCGCTCTTACTGGCACGCATGTCTTACATTCCGTATACCCCAACCCTCGATACCCGCCCACTTCGTCTTCGGTTGCACCCCCTTTCGGGGGGAATCTCTTCCTTATCGGCCACTGACTGAAGTGCGAAGAAGTCTCGAGCGAGAGTGCCGTTCGTGAGTTCGGCGGCCTCTCTGGCCAGGGGCTCTCGGAATACCTATGGAGAAATATCGAACGGGAGCCCTTGTCGCCGTGTCCGGGCCTCCACCAACTTGCCTGAATCACGGGACAGTCTCGAGCGAGAGCGCCCTTCCTGAGTTCGGCGGCCTTCTTGGCCAGGGGCTCTCGGAGGAAATCGTGAGGAAGTATCGGGCAGGAGCCCTTGTCGTCGTGGCTGGGCCTCCGCCGACTTAGTTGAATTGCGAGGAAGTCTCGAGCGAGAGCGCCGTTCCTGAGTTCGGAGGCCTCTGGCCAGGGTGGTAAATTGTAAGGAAGTGTCGAGCGGGAGCCGTTCTTGTCGTAGCTGGGCCTTCAAGGGCCCACAAATAGGCTCAAGCCAACGCTCGAGCGGGAGCCTCGTTTTCAGAGAAAATGTAGGCCGGCGTCGAGGAGAGAGCGCGCGGAACCGTTTCCAGAGATCAGCATTTTGTTTCTTTAGGAATGAGTATTCAATCCGCACCGTGGAAGCCCGCTTCAGCCACGCACCCAGGGACACTGAATGACCGTTCGGCCAGCTTACTCTGACATATCCCAAAGTTGGGCTCAAAATTAGAGGTCCAGTCGAATTCCCTCAAAAGTCGGGGATTGAGGGGTGAGGATCGAGGATCCGTTTCGGCGGTTCTGCAGCGTTTTCGGTATCCTGGGGCCTTCATGGGGTCTGGGGACCGTCCAAAAACGACTCGGGAAGGAAAGCCGGTCCCGAGGAATGGGTCGAGACCTTTGGGTGTCGACTTTATGAAACAAACCATGACGTTGAGGGTTTGGGAGGGCAGGGTGTCCTCAAGGGGCAGCGTGGGGATGCCTTAGTGAGCTCTGGAAGCGACAGACATGCGGTCGCGACGGAGGTTTTTTGTATAGTTTTAGGCCTCTCGTGGCCCTCACCGTGCCGGGACCGTCAAACAATTACCTGGGATGATATACCAGTCCTCAGGAAGTGGTCGAGAGCTCGGGATCCCGAGTCTCCAATGCCGAATGTCTGGTTCTGATTCCAATCCTGAAGCTGTTTTTGTCCCCCCCCGTTTCTTGGAGCAGTTCTTCACAGCGAGAAGCGTTTCCATGTTTCACAGGCGCTCTTTGAAAACGGATACACATGCCCTGCAGTTCCCTGGGCCCACCAGGTCGGGGCCCAAACGGTGCGGTGACCACACCGTTTGGTGAGTCAGTTATGGCGGCGCCCTTACGGGGTGTGGGGCGAGGGGGGCGGCCTTCTAAGAAAGCGGAGGGGCTTCTTAGATTGTTGCTTTAGCGGCTTCGGAGATATGAGGCTCATTACTTGATTTATTTCTAGTTCAAAAATAGATTTAGTAGAGTGCCTATTTTAGTTATAGCTCAAGTCTGTTATAAGTCCATCGCCATTCCATAACTCCCCATAACTTTCTATAGCTGCTTCCCTGCCCACCACTTCTTCACCGCTATGCCATTCATTTTTATGACTGGTTCCTGCTTGTGTCACAACTATTTCACCTTCGGTCGTTGGGTACCGCCCGCGGCAAGATTGGCGTCTTCCCATATCCTAATGTTGAAACTTGATGGTCCTTCTTTTGTGCTGGGCAACCCCCGTATGAACATCAACATCATCGTCATCATGCGGCTCATGCCAGTTGACCTCGAGCTGGCTGTTGCTGGCGAGCTCGGCAACTCAGCGGTGGGGAGCACACCATGCCATTGCCAGATACATCTGAATCAAAGGAGGGGAATACTTGCATTTCTTTTGGAGTACCTCCTCGATATCAAGTTCTGGGAAGGTCTTGCACCCATATATATATATACACACACGTTATCTTTGGTATCCAGGTGCGGCATCGAATCGGGCCCAAACTGTTTTGGAAGTTGGTGCAGTGGGTATCTGGAGACGCTGTACTACTACCCTCGCTGGGCCGATGACGTTCTCCTATGTGGATCGTGCGAGCATATGAGTCGGATCTTTGTTGAGGTCCCCATACTGATGTAACAATATGGCCTAATTTGGAAGTCGGGGCACCTGATGTTCTTTACCAATGATGTGCCGGGAGCAACGCGGAAACGGACAACCAGGGAACCAACAACACCGCGGAAGCGGATAACCAGGGAACCAACAACCAGTCGGCGTTTCATCATTTCATGGGTCGAACGTGTCTTACATACACGTACCTGGGCTGCAAAGTTGAGAGTGGCAAAGCGTACCTTCCCGCAGCATGTGGGGATGATTTGTGGCAGTGCGCTGTTGCGTTCGTGTCAAATGTCGTGATTTATCTGACGGGAGTCCCAAGCGTTGCACGCATGCCATGGACTAGCATATTCTGCATCTCAGCATGCAGCGAAATACGACAACGGATACTTGTCCAACGGGGGACGTTACAGTCAGTCCCTTTTGATGTTGTTTTCTTGTCAGCAGTTGGACGCTCGCGGCATCGATCTTTCGTGAACATATGCGATGCATCGTATACACATTGACATTGGAGTGCATGGCCATGCGTCGCCTTCCTATCGGTATCATTGTCCCAATTCACGCACCCCTGCTTTGTTGGAGCGCCGCTCAATGGATACATCGGTGTCTGGGTCTTGGAGGCTTGTCGCCAAGCGTATCATTATTATTGGGCTAGGTTATCTGTCTTGCACAGCGAGTTGGCTTCTCTTAGTCGATGCATCCCGTCTCGGGGTTTCCATGCAGCGGCGGTGTGCTTGAAGGCCTGCGTGTTGTTGCGCCGTTGCTGTCTCCACAACTCTGTCACGTGTGGCACGTGCGGACCCCCACGTCGTTGTATGGCGCGCGTGCAATCACACTTCTATGTTTCATGAGTAGATTCCGTCGTCACTCATCATCATCATCATCATCATCATCATCATCATCATCATCATCATAATCATCATCATCATCATCATCGGCATCTTCATCGTCGTCATCATCATCATCATCACCAGTCGCAGCATTATCATCAACATTCCGCAGCCCTCCCCCGGATCTTGTGGGGAGATTCATTGTTCAACTGTCACGATTGTCAGTCGCCTCATCGCGACTGCACTCTGCAAACGTTTTCGTGGCTTTTCCACAGTAGCCTTCTTTGTGACGGGGTGCATGGTGCAACTAGAAGTAGCGAGGTAGAGGAGGTATAACGCGTCGGGAAGGAGACGAAGGGTGGAAGAATGAGAGAACCGACGTGGCTCCCGAGTGGTACCTGGTGGTGCTCGGTGGTACTCTGGGTGGAGTGGCACCTGTGCCACAGAGAGCTTCGGCCGTCTCTGGAAAACAGGCGAGTAGCAATAGCAGCCCGGTCGTCACCTTTGCTGGACGCTTCATGGGGATAGTCTTTTGCCGCTCGGCCTAGCCAGCCGAGTGTAGTATCTGGCCCCCGGATCCACCTTAAAAGGGCTCCTTTTAACGGAGTTACCTCAAGGGTCCTCCTGACGTTCGGAGGTGAGAGAGAACCAGAAAGTCCCGACGATGCTGTGGGTAATCCATCGCTTCGTTGGGCCGGTGGGCAGGTGGGTGTGGCTCAGGCGCCCGTGTTCTCTGGCTGGCTACCAGCGAGCCCAATGCAGCTGTTGCGGCTCCGGGCTACCTGAGCCGCCGGTTTTCTCGTGCTCCGGCCTTAGGCTGTATGGGCCGACTGCGTGTGAATTCATGCAGGCACTCTGGGCACATTCCTCGGAGGTGGGCTGCGCGCTTCGCGCGCGACTAGCTCGGGCGTTGTGTGCCGGCCCAAAACATTATCTTGGGTGGTGTTCGGCTGTGTCTCTCTGACCGAGCGTGTGTGGTGTTCGCAGTTTCCTAGGGTCGTGCTCTGCTTCGGGAGGATGGTGCTCAGTGTGGTGCTCTCTGTTTGGTGTAGGGCGGTACCTCGTGGTGCCCTGGGCACTTTGTGCTTTGTTCCGGAATCGTTTAGATCCTACAAAACATCAAGCTGCTCTGAAGAGTGCGCCTTCGTGTCATCGCTCTTGCGCAGTGCAGGCATGGTACACGGGCATGGTGGAGGGGAGAAACATTGCGGATGCATTGGGCCTCCTGGACGAGGACGATCGGGGACCGATGAGGGAAAGGGGGGGGGCGAGGGAATGGGGGAGGAGGGCGAGAAGGGGGCGGTGCATTCAAACTGCAACCGCGAGGAAGGACCAGTTGTTCTCTCTCGCTCTTTTTTTCCCCGCATGTTTCGTGGAGTTATGTTTGTTCTCTCTTCCGCGCCGCACACCCGTCTCCTCACCTCCTCCCTCTCCTTTTCCTTCTCAGCTGCACTAGCGCTGACAGCACACTCACACATACACGCACGTCATGCAAATACGCGGGCGCACACCACGTGACACGCACATACACACACTAACACGAACACGCACTCACGCACGCACGCACGCACGCACGCACGCACGCACACACACACACACATGCACAGCCGCATACACATCACACACATGCACAGGACACACCCACACACACCCACACACACACACACACACGCCGACCTAACCCACATGACACGCGCACGACACAAGCCATACGCGGATGATTCGCATGACATGGCACGGGGGTGCGCAGGGAGTGGGGGCGGTATCCGTCGAACGCCCACACAGCGTGGCAGGCATGACACATTCTCGACACCAGAGGGGTGCGCAGGGGGTGGGGGCGCCATCCGTCGCACGCCCACAAAGCGTGACAGGGGTGGTACGTCGTCGACAAAAGAGGAGGTGCGCAGGGTGTGGGGGCGCAATCCGTCGCACGATCGCAAAGTGTGGCAGGCGTGGCACATCCCCGACACCAGAAGAAATGCGCAGGAGGTGGGAACGCTATGCGTCGCAAGGTCGCAAAACTTGGCAGGCGTGGCACATCCTCGACACCAGAGGGGATGCGCAGGGTGTGGGGGCGGTATCCGTCGCACACCCCCATAGTGTGGCAGGCGTAGCGCATCCTCGACAAAAGAGGAGGTGCGCAGGGGGTGGGGGCGCCATCCTCCGCACGCTCGCAAAGTGTGGCAGGCGTGGCACATCGTCGACACCAGAGGGGGTGCGCAGGGGGTGGGGACGCTATCCGCCGCACGCCCACAAAGCGTGGCAGGCGTGGCACATCCTCGACACCAGAGGGGGCACTCAGGGGACGGGGGTTCTATCCGTCGCACGTCCACAAGGCGTGGCAGGCGTGGCACATCCTCGACACCAGAAGGGATGCGCAGGGTGTGGGGGCGCTATCCGTCGCACGCTCGCAAAGTGTGGCAGGCGTGGCACATCCTCGACACCAGAAGGGGTGCGCAGTGGTGGGAACACTATCCGTCGCAGGGTCGCAAAGCTTGGCAGGCGTGGCAGTTTCTCGACACCAGAAGAGGTGCGCAGGGGGTGTGGGCGCTATCCGTCGCAAGCTCGCAAAGCTTGGCAGGATGGCGATGTGAAAAGCATGTACATTGCACGTGCAAAAGTCAAGATGCTACGTACATGCAGAGTGACTACATAAGAATTGAAAGAAGTATGTGGGTGTCCTCGGTTGCATCTTTTTGTTGTTCTCTCTCTATCCCTCTTTCTCTTTCCCACACGCGCACGCGCGCGCCACGCGCGCGCCCGCTCGCTGCGAGAGGGGGCGTTCGCCTGGCGGTCCGAACCATTCATCGTTCCACATCGTTCCTCTCATTCATTCTCGTTCTCGCCTGGCGTTGCGAACCACTCCCCATCTGCGCAGGTCTGTTTGCGGAGTCTCATCGCTGGAGTTGTCGTGGGGGCCTCAAGAATGCCTCTCAAGGGCTTTGGGGACCACCGGAGGCCGCCTCCTGGGCGCCTCTCTGGGCTGCCTTGGGGGCCTTCTAAAACCCGTTTGGGCCGTCTTGAGTCTCTCTTGGGCCGTGCCAGGGTTTTCTTGGGGAATTTGGACTCTCTACGAGCCTTGGGGCCATCTTCTGCCCTCCCGTTGGCGTCCCATGGCCCTCGTGAGTCTCTTTTAAGAGCCCTCGGGGGCCTTGTGAGCTTTTGAGTTGTCTTGGGGCAGTGTTCGGGCCCATTTCGGGTTGTCTTGAAGCCCTCTTGGAGGCCTCTTGGGCCGTTGTTGGGCGATCTCGGAGGCCTTTTGGGCCGTCGTAAACGCTGCTATGACACCAGAAGCTAATATGCTGAACATGCACGTTTTCCCAAAAGGGAATGGGAAGATTTTTGCCTCTTGGAGGCCCTCCTGAAGACGGCCTCTTGGGCCGTCTTGAGGCCGTCTTGTGTCTTGGGGCTCTCCTGCGCCTTTTCGACCTTCGACCTCTTCTCTGATCGCTTTTGGTTTTCTGGGCAAGGCCCGACAAGGCGCCCTGGGAGGCGCGGCAGGGCTGGAGGACCTTTTCCAAGGGCGTCCTGGGCGCCCCAAAGCCCCGGATCCCGAAGTCTGGTGTTTCAGGGGGGGGGGGGGCTCTCGCCCCCCACGTTGGTAAAAATGTAGGAAGAGGATTGTAGTAGAGCGTGGAGAAAAACAGATGAGAGAGCAGGAATCATAGCTAAGCAGAGAGGATGGGGAATAGAGGTTCGAGAGCAGAATGTACATCGACCCTTGAGGGTATACACCGTAAACGTGGTAGTAACACAACAGGCAGAGAAGGAGAGACGGAGTAGAGAGCGGGAGATACATGTGTTCATATATATATATAGGTGTGTACGGAGAGCGAGAGAGGGAGAGAGATAAACAACTAATATGCGACCAGTGTGTGTACGGAGAGCGAGAGAGGGAGAGAGATAAACAACTAGTATGCGACCAGTGTTACATTATGTGACAGGCTTGGTGGGGATGTCAGAGGGTCTACCGTACATATAGTGTTATATATATATATATATATAGATGTACAAATGTGTATGTGTATGTATAAATGTAAGTCGGTCTGTATGTCTGTAAATGAGTATGTGTGTAAGTATGTGTGTGTATGTATGTATGTATGTATGTATGTATGTATGTATGTATGTATGTATGTGTGTATGTATGTATGCATGCAGAATTGGCATGCCAGAGAGCATGGGGCGAGGTTGCGTGTGTAATTGCATCACGAGCGCGAGAGACATACATTTTTGCAAGGCGAGAGAGGGAGAGACGCAGACAAACACACTTACTGATTAGTCATATATGTGCGTATCTATATTCACATACACCTCTACACTTATTGTTTACACATATGCATATATATATATATATCTCTCTCTATATATATATGAGGTAGAGAATCGGTCTGAGACGCAGGAGTACAGAAGGAGGTGTGGAGGCATAGCAAGTAAGCAGAAATTGCACATAAGAGTAGACACCAGAAATAAGGAGAGAGAGAGAGAGAGAGAGAAAGAGAGGGAGAGAGAGAGAGAGAGAGAGAAAGAGCGAGAAACAAAGAGAGAGAGAGAGAGAGGGAGAGGGAGAGGGCAGGAGTGAAGGGCATGCGGTTCTTTTTTGTTGGAATCCAATGATCGGGACATTTCTTCCCAGAGAAATTGCGAGTCTTCTCGGGCTGCGGGGTGAACAAGCTGATCCCGTGTGACTTGTGACAGGGGGTCGGCGTGGATGCGGGGGTGCCCCGGGGCCCAGGCCGTGGGTGACGCGCGGCCGGCGACGCCGCCCTGGTCGGCGCCGGGCTGCGCGCGCATGAGGAGCCTCGCCGCCCCGCTCTGCCCACGGGCAGCGCTCGAGGGCGAGGAGGAGGGGAAGGAGGAGGAAGAGAAGGAGGAGGTGAGGAGGAGAAAGAGGGGGAGGAGGAGGAGGAGGAGGAGGAGGAGGAGGACAGGTTTAGGGTTGGAAGCGTCGAGCTTCAAATGGCTCGTTCGTCGCCAAGGCTCGCCCTGCCGAGGAGCCTGTCGTTTCGCAGTCGGGGGCCTCGTCGCTGATAGATCGGCGACGCATCGTCGATTCCCATTCCGATGGTCTCCCCCTCCTCTCCCTCCCCCGTACTTTTTCGGTCGCGATCGGCAGCGACCGACCGGCACGCCAAATCTCGGTCACCACCGAGACCAGAACTTGACGCAGAATCGGTTACGGCCGATCTCGTTGGTCGCGAGCAGATCCACTGATCAGGGGGGGGGAGACGCGTGGAGGTGAAAGGTTTTCGGCTGGCCTCCTCGGTTACCGGCGGCTCTCCAGGCGCGGGATGCCTGCCTTCCAGCGGCTGCGCCTCGCCGAGAGCGTTCTGGGGGAGCCCGGGTCGTCCCGAACGGACGGCGGAGATGGGGTTGATAGGTGATCGTTTTCCTATTCATTGCTTTGCTGATCGGCGCGGGCCGTCGCCCCCCCCCCCCCCGCGACCGGTTGTTACTGTGGCCCGTTGGGTGTTAGTGTGGCCCGTTGGGTGTTAGTGTGGCTCGTCGCGCGGTGGGATGGGAGTTACTGTGGCCCGCGCAGGCCGCTCAATGAAAAGTAGTATGTAAAGGTATCTCATGTTAGATCTGGAGAGATTCGCAACCCTTAAGGGAATGCACTCCCGCGCAGGCAAAAGTGGCCACAGTAACTCCCACCTGGAACCAACGTGGTAGTAGTGCTGTGTTAGTGGTGTGGTGGTCGCTGTGCTGTGTTAGTGGTGTGGTGTTGGTAATGTTGTGTTAGTGGTGTGTTGGTAGTGGCTGGTTGTGCTGTATGCTGTGTTAGTGGTGTGGTGTTGGTAGTGGTGTGCTGTGTTAGTGGTGTGGTGTTGGTAGTGTTGTGTTAGTGGTGTGGTGTTGGTAGTGTTGTTGAGCTGTTAGTAGGTAGTAGTGTTGTGGTAGTGGCAGTGGTGCTGTGGTAGTGGTGTTGTGGTAGCGGTGTTG
>CAUYUJ010020749.1:234139-249139 GCA_963575745.1 Prorocentrum cordatum | reverse complement strand
GAAGCCGTCGTCATACCCCAAGAGGGGGAGGATGGAGGGGCAAGAGCAGGACGATGAGGGTGAGGGGGAGGGTCAATCAGGAGGGGGAGGGGGAGTGGTAGGAGTGAGGAGGGAGGAGGAGGAATCGGCAGATGAGGAAGAGAAGGAGGAGAGTAAGCAGAAAGGCAAGAGACCTCGTGGATGCCTCTCGGAGTCTGTTCGGATGTCTTTTGAGAGCTTCTTGGAGCACTACTGGGGTGTCTTGGGGGCCTCTTGGCGGTCCTGGGGGGCCTCTTGGAGCGTCTTGGGTGTCTTGGGGGAAGCCTCTTGGGGGTCTCTCGGCAGCCTCTTGGGGACCTCTAAGGGTCCTCTTTGATCACTCTTGGGAGCCTTGGGGGTCATCTTGGGGCCATCTTGGAGGAGCTCGATCAAGGAGGGGGGCCCTCTAATTACCCTCGCCACTGGGGCCCCTAAGCTCACCTCTTGGACCCCTCTTGCAGCTCTCTTTGGGCGCTCTTGGGACTCTCCTGGAGCCGTCTTCGACCTTCTTGAAGCCATCTAGAGGTCTCGGAGGGCCACCGAAAGCGAAACGGCGAGAAGCAACAAACAGTGATGCTCCTTCGGTTGTCAATTTCGATTGGCCTTTTAGTGGCTTCCGTGGGAGGATGCGTGGCCACTCGGAGCCGTCTTGGGGCGGTCTTGGAGCCTCTTGGAGCCGTTATAGAAGACATCGTGATCAACATTGGGCAACCTTGAGCCAGCTTGGAGGTCATCTTCGACTCGCCGGAGCCTTCCTGGGCCATCTTGGACGCTCCAGCGCTTCGCGAAACCACCCGTCCAGGTCCAGAATGGGGGGGTCGGGGGGCGGTCAAGAAACCCTCCCGGCCTGCAAGCTGTCTCGCTCACTCCCACCCGCCCTCCCGACACGTACGTAGCACCCGAGCAGCAACGTGTTCAGCGCTCGTCTTTGGACGGGCCGCTATCGGGAACCAACGCAGGCCCCATGTGCGCGACGCTGGGGCAGGGTGCGCCACGCGTGCCAGGCGCGTCACGCGTGCCTGGTGCGCCAGGCACCCCTGGGGCCCAAGCGTGCCAGGCATGCCTGGTGCGCCAGGTACGCCATTTGCTCCACGTGCGCTCTGTGTGCCGCACGCTCCAGCCGCGCCAGGTGCGCCACTCGGGGCACGCGCAGAGTGTGCCAAGTGCGCCCGCGCACGTGACAGTACACATGGGGAAACATGCCTGCCCCCACCATTTTTGTCGAAAGCCATTGCGCAACCGCGGCGGGGTGGCCATCTTGGCGTATCAAAAACCAATGCTACATGATCGCGGGGTGCCCGTGAATGATCCAGATGTTGCCGCGAAGTGCACTTTGTGTTGTTTTCGACCGGGGTGATTGCCCTGCACACAGAAAGCAATATGCGGGCACCCCTGCCGTCCACGTCAACAAAGCAAACCGCGCTCGCTGGCCCCCCGAGTATGACCCAAGATGTTGTCCCTAAGTGCACTCTACGTTGCTTTTTGACAGGGATGATGGGTGAGGGGTGGCATGGGTCCTGGTTGGTTGCTGGTCGCCTCGGGGAGGGGGTGTGTCCTTTTCATATGGAGCAGTGGTAAACCCTTCCCCGAAGGGGAAGAGGGAAGATGGAAGAGGAGGCACTCTAGACCACCTTCGGCCAGAGGACTGGTGGGAATATCTAGACCCTTCTGGGAGCCATCTGAGAGCCATGCTGTGCGACCCTAGATTCCATCTTGGAAGCCCAGGGGACACTCTTGGTGCCATCTTAAATACCATCGGTCGCAGAAAGACGAATTCCCTAACAACGCCCCCTTTTGGAGCCCGAAGCGTTTCCTTTTGGAGCCCTCTTCGAATGCTCGGGTTGCACTTGGAACTGTTGGGGCCGACTTGGGGCGCTCTGGAGGCCCTCATGGGTCTCTCTTGGTGGATGTTTAGAAGTCTCCGGGGCCCTCCTGGGGACACCTTGGAGGAGTTCGATGAAAGAAGCGGGGGTCCCTAATTCGCCCCTCTTCCCCACTGTAGCCCCCCGCGGCCCCCTTGTAGCTTCCAAAATCTGCTCTTGGCGTCCTCCTGGGGCGCTCTTGGGCGCCCATGGGGCCGTCTTGGAGCCCTCATGGATATTTCTTGGGCCATCTTGGAGCCATCTTGAGGCCTTCGGAGGCCATCGGAAGCGAAAAGCCCATCAAGCAACACACACACACACATTGATTTCGCTTATGTAGGTTTCGGAAGGAGTTGTGGCTTCTTTGGTGCTCTCTTGGGGGTGTGCCGACGCCACTTGGAGCCGTCGCTGGGCGGTCTTCGAGTCTCTTGGAGCATTTTGTAAGCCATCTAAAGGCAGGTTCGGCCATCTTGGAGACCATCGTGAGCTATCATGGACGCTCCAATAGATCGCAGGGCGCCTGGTCCAGACCCAGGGGGAGGGGGGAGGGGGAGGGGTCAGGCTACCCCAAGTCGCAAGCCGCGTCGCTCATTCCCACCCGCCCTCCCAGCGCATAGATAGCATCCGAGCCTGGGGCCCCGATCCCACTGAGTACATGAGTTCCGTCGGAAGCACACGGCAGACAATACGAGGGCACCCTCGCCGTCCCTGTCAAAAACCATGCAGCGTACTCGTGGGGCGCCCGCGCATGCTCCAGATTTTGCCGCAAAGTGCACCTTGAATGTTTTTGTCAGAGATCGTGAGCCTGCACAGAGCATCCAATATGAGGACCCCCCCCGCCGCCCCGTCTGCTAAACAACAATGCAACATGATCGCGGGGCGCCCGCGAGACGCCAAATGTTTGGGACTGTTGCCCCTCAGACACCAGTATTTCTGGAGATCCAGATCCCGATTTACTGTAGGCGAACTCCTGCTTCAATAGTCGAGCGGTTGTTCCTCCCCTCTCCTCTTCAAGGGGTGGGCGGAAATCCGATCTACTCCCAACACTTTCTTATCTCATGTTCGTTTTCACCTCTTACGACCGACGGGTACTGAACAACATCAGGGCGAAGGTGCCTGGCCGTTTTCGGCCTCGAGAGGCCCTCGGCGGGCCCCGGGACCGTCCAGAGAGGACTCGGGATGAGAAAGCTGGTTCCTGGGAGTGGGTCGAGCCTTCCGGGGACCCCGCACGGAACGAGTCAAGACATCGGATCTCCGGGCCCCTCTCGCCTCGGTGCGCCTCCCTGCCACTTCCTCCTCGGGCGGCCTCCGTCGCGGAGGGGGGGGGGGCGGTCCTGGCCAGGTTCGGCCTCGAGCCCGGCGGTCTCGCACAGTGGGCGGCCAGGGCCGCCTCCGAGCGTTCCGCGCAGCTGGAGGACGAGGCCCAGTGGGAGTCCCCCCCCTCCCCTCGCCCTTCGGGCTCGCGGGCTTTCGACTGCTGGCCATTCGTTTCCGCTTCCGTTTCCGACGGAAGCGGCGGCCCTCCTGCCCCACCCTCTGCCCGCGACTGTCCCCGCACCCCACGCTGCCGCCTGCCTGCCTGCAGCGGCTGCTCCAGGCCCGTGGCACGGCCTGGGATTCGGGCGGTGAGGAAAGGTGCACCTTTTGTGCCCTAGAGGGACCCCAGAGGTCGCCCCTGGGAGCCCAAATGGGCTCGGAAGGTACAGGTTTCTCCCCCACACTTATCGTTCCCCCACTAGTTCACGCCCGAGAGATTTGAGATCTGGGCGTCGCATTCTTCCTCGCACCAGGCACATTCGCCTGGTCTCGGGCCTGGGAGCCCTCATGGCTCGACCCGGCCCGAGAAGTGCCGCCGACGGATGGGGTCGCCGTGGAGCTCGGGTCCACGGGACATCGGGGCTGCCAGCGCCTCTCTCCGCGCACGCTGGCTCGCGCTCGCGCATCGACTTGGGGAGGGGCCAGGAGGCTTTCGCGTCCTGTGCCGCTCGGGGTGTGAGGGGTGGCCGACGCCTCCGCCCGCAGCCGCGGGCCTCTGGTGCGATCCCTCCGCCGGACGAGGACGACGAGGACGACGAGAACGACGGCGACGACGACGATGACGACGACGACGACGACAACGAGGTCGACGACGACGACGACGACAAGGACGACGATGACGACGACGACGAGGACGACGACGAGGACTTCCTTCGTTTGTTCGGCGCGCGGTGCGCGCTGCGCCCTCCCCGGGCCTGTCGCACGGACTTCATGCAACGGGTCGGTCTCTGCGGGCCCACCCGGTGGAGGTCCCCCGTGGCCTCCTTGGAGGCCGCGCAGTGGGGGGGCGATCCAATGAGGAGGGAGGGAGCTGCAGAAAGGGAGCCCTTTGGTGCCCCATAAAGGAGCCCTTTGGGGCCCAAGAGGGGGCCTTTAAGGCCCGAGAAGTGCATCCCACTAATTCCGCCCAACCTCCTCCTCGGGTCGCACTTGCGCCCCACAGGGTGCTGCCAGATGTGTCCCTGGCCAAAGGTGGGTGTCCCTAGGACCCCCCAGGGAGGGCCGGTGGCCTCCTTGGCACACCTCACGAGGAGTCACGAGGGCCCCAGGGGCTCCAGAATGGAGCGACAAGCCGGGGACACCTTGGGCCAGGGACACAGCCCCCGACAAAGGCCGCAGCTGACACCCTGCCGGGCGGTTGCGCCCCTCTCGTGCCCGGCCTGTGCGAGTCGTGCCACGTTGGCGGGGGCCCAGAGGCGCGCAATGACTGCGACAGTTGGGGGCCGGCCTCCGAGCAGGCGGGCCGGAAGGGCTTCCGCTTTCGGAGCTCCAACCGTCACTAGCTGGCCGTCCAGTTTTCCGGGATGCCGGAGGTCCTTGGGAATTTCAAACCGGTGACGATCATCGCGGAAGGAGGGAGCATGGGTCGGCTTCCGAAGGCTCTCTTGCAACAGTTGGAGATTGAGGGGCGAGAAAACATCAACCGTTCGCGCTCATCGATCCAAGGCGCTACGCGAAGGCGCGACGTAATTAACTTCGCTTCCAGCTTCGCGCGGCGCGAAGCGCGAAGGTAGGTGACCTAGCCACGATCGAGGATGTCGGGGAGAGGGAGAAAGGAAGGGGATATATGGTTGTTTCATTCTATTCGAGGGAACTCTCAGGGGAAGCACGGGGAAGAGGAGGAAGAGGAGGGGGAGGAGGGGGACGAGAGGGACAGGGAATTCAAGATGAGATCTGTTTATATTGATTCAGTGTTCGAGTTTATATTGGGTTCTAGCCTGGGGGGTCGAGGGAGATTCCAGGAGGCTCCATGGGATTTCTGTGGGGGGTCGAGGGAACGGGGGCAGGAAGAAGAGGAGGAGGAGGAGGAGGAGGAGGGCAGGGAGTAGGAGGAGGAGGAGGAGGAGGAGGAGGAGGAGGAGGAGGAGGAGCACGGGAGAAGAAGGCCAAAGAAGACGATGAGGATGAGGCGTGGGGATTGTAAGTAGGGGCTCGGAGGTGGAGGAGGAGTGCACTGTCGAAGTCTCGTCCTTCATGCCCGCAGTGTCAGCGGAGGAGGGTCTTCAGGAGGGAGGGGGCTCTGGGGGATGCCAGGAGGTAACTCGTAGCAGCAGGGTCACCAGCGGCCGCAGGCGGGGAAACCCTGCGCCCCACCCCCACACGACGCCGCAGAGGCCGGCCCCGGACGGCATCGAGGCGGTGGTGGCCGCGCGCCAGGCCCGCTGCCACGCCCAGGCGCGCGCACGCGCCCACGCGCCCGTAGCTATCGAAAAAAACAGGAGACGGATGCTTTCGTCGTTTTCGGCGTCTAGGGGCCTTCGCAGGGCCCCGGGGTCGTCAAAAAACGGCTCGGGATGAAAAGCAGGTCCTGAGGAAGTGGTCGAGAGGTCGGGGGCCCGCGTCTTGAACAAAGATCGAGGCGTCAGATGTCCGGGTCCGTACGTTTTGACCAACACAACAAACAAGGCAGAAGTTGTTCCATAGCTTCCGGCATCTGGGTGCCCTTGCCAAGCCCCTGGACAGTCAGAAAACAACGCAGGATGAGAAGCAGGCCCGTGGAACAAGGGTCGGGACCTCCGGGAAGTGCGCATTTGAGAAGAGCTGTGCGTCGGATCTTTGGGACGGCGGCGGCGGCGACCCGCGCCGAGCTTCGGAATGATCGAGCAGGGTGCGGCCGGGCTGGTTCCAGGCGCTGCTGTCGAAGGCTACAGATCACGGAGCCTGGCCCTGGACCAGGCCTGCTGCGCAGACCCAGGCTCGCATGCGATCGCCAGGCTGCAGGCGCACTGGCCGCAGGGCGGCCGCAGGGCTATAGTCATGAGGGGTCACCCGACAGCCTGGCGGCCATGCAGACGTATTCCCTTCTCCCTCCTCCTCCTCTTCCTTGCTCCCTCCTCCTCTTCCCTCCCTCCTCCTCCTCCTCCTCTTCCTCTTCCTCCTCCTCCTCCTCCTCCTCCTCCTCCTCCTCCTCCTCCTCCTGTGGCGCTGATCAGGCTTGCTTGCGCCCTCCCGGCCAAGCCAGTGGGGGAATTTGGGCAGCCCTCTCCCTGGCGGTGGCGGAGGTGGTTTTGGTGCGCCACCTGCCAGGAGAGGGGCAGAGACTCGCAAAGCATTACGAGGAACGTCGAGCAAATCTTGGTAAGACCAAGGGACCGTTGCAGGGGATGTTTCTGTCGAGTCCCCGCGTTTTATTCCCGAGGTTGGCCCCCGTTGCCTGTTTTCGGGCCCTAGGGCCATCAAACGTGGAGCCAGGGCGTAGAACTACCGCCAGGGGAGAGGTCCGGACCTCTCACAGGGCCGCGCATAGAAAACATCACATCGTCGGATGTCTCTGAGTGGGGGCGGAAAGAATGGAGTCGAATGTTGGCAGCAGTGCTTGACCACCTTGAGCAGGACTCGCCATCGGCGTCGCTGCCGGCGCTGCCCACTGGAGACAGGGAGTCGCCCGCCCATCCCGACAAAGGTACCGACCCTTTCCCAAGGACGGGCCTCGTCTGTCCACGGTCCCAGGGTTTGGCGAGGGCCCCCAGAGGCCGCAGACCCTGAGAAAAGCCTCGGTCGTTTCCATCTGTCTTCAATCACTGCTTACGCTGGAGGTCTGGGCACGGTGGTGGTGCGCAGGTGCCCCCCCCTGATCATTGGATGCCATCATTTCCTGGTCGCGACCGGCGAGATCGGTCGCTACCTATTTTGACAGTGTTCTTGTGTACCCTATGGGCACATAACGCGCGTCATGCCCCCCCCCCCACACCCCCTCCCTCCCCCCCCCAATCACTTAACGCTCCCCCCCTTCAGTGCGTCCCCGGCACTGCGGCGTCGGACACCACACTCTGGGGAGGGGGGCGCTGCGTCACGCCCCCCCGCGGCCTCCCCCCTCCCCCCCGTAACGCGCCTCATGGCCGCGAGTCAAAAAAAGCGCTCTATGCATTAAAACCCCGGTATCCGTCGCGACCAACTTGCTTCAAAGCCGCCCACGACTGGTCGCGATCGGTCGCGATCGATCTTGCGTGCCGATCGGTCGCTGCCGATGGCGTCAGAAAGCCGATCGGCGCGGGCCCCCGCCCCGCTCCCCTCCCCCGCAACAGGCCAGCTCTTGGCCGATTTTGGCCGCGGCTTCTGGCGCCACCCCATAGACTGCCTGCGCGACTGGCACATCGGATCGACTGATGCACCGGCCCAGACCCAGACCCCCCCCCCAACCCCACCCGTCGGCCCCAGATGCCGAAGCTCGGGAGACAGGATCGCCTGCCAGCGACCTGGGCCCGCGTGGCCGAGCGACCTCGACCCGCGCCGCCCCCCTCCGGCCCGCGGGCCGCCAGGCGCGCTGCCTCCTGTCCTCCCGCGGCGCCGACGCCGCCGCCGGCCGCTTGACGCCCGGGCCTGCGCCTCCCGAGCCGGTGGCGCCGGGCCAGCGCCTCAGCGGGCCACGCAGCGCGCAGGGCACCCGGGCGGCCGGCCCCTCGGGATCCCGGCGTCGTAACCTTTTCTCGAGGCGGGCGCCTTCGCACAGGGTCGCGCCCCGAGGCCCTCACAGGTCGACACGGCTCGAGAAGTGACGCAGATCGATGGACATTTATGTTTGGTTTGTTTTAACGTGTGGTGGGGGTGGGGGGTGGGATCCGGGCGGCGCTGGGGGGGCATATTGTGGCGCAAGGGACGTATGGGGCCTTTTGCTCGCGGAGGCGGTGCGCTGGGCGCTGGGGACGGAGGTAGGAGCGTTGGTGTGAATAGGGAAATTGGGGTTTACAGTTGATGTGCTGCGGGGGGGGTGGTGGGGAGGGAGTGGGGGGGGGTGGGGGGGAGGGGGGGGGGGGGTTATTGTGGGGGGGATGGTGGGGGGCGGGGTTGTGGGGGGGGGGGGGTGGTGTGGGGGGGGGATGGGGGATGTGCGATCCCGGGGGAGGGGGTGGGGGGGTCGTGTGACGGTAGGGGGTGGAGTAGGGCTTGGGTTGTGTTTTTGGTTATTTTTGTCTATTATTTTTATTTTTTTGCTTTATTTTTTTTAATTGTTGTTTTTTTTTTTTTTATATTATTTCTTGTTTTATTTTTTTTTGCATAGCTTTCGGCCTCCCGGGGCCCTCACCACGCCTCGGGAAGTGGTCGAGAGGTCGGGGGCCGGTGTCTCTCAGGTCTTGCTTACTGTGCAGCTTCCGTGCCCCTCTTGGGCCCCGTGGGGGCCTATGTAGGGGGCACTAGTGGTGCACATTCTTTCACCCCCCCGATTGGTCGCCCCCTGTTACGCACCGTCCTGGCGTCTCGAACATATCGCGTAAAAACAAGATGCGCGCGCGTTTCTAATCTAATGCGTGCGTTGTGCGCGCGTTATCTCGCACAACTCGCTCGCGCGAATCAATGGTCACCGGGCCCGATGCTCAACGCTGACCCACATGCTTCACCCTAGAGTATCAGTGAAGCATCAGGATCCTCCGGGCAATGCCCCCCCAGTGATCAACGTTGGCAGTGGGTTGAATGAGTTGCACTTCGACCGCAGTCTTCCCCGCGCGCGCCAATTTTGAATTTGGGGGGAAGGGGAGTGTCCACTAGTTGTTTCCTTCTACCGTAAGACAGGGCTCGCTGGAATCAGGGTTGCCGAAACTTTTTGACGAGCTCGTCCTGGATTTTGACGGTCCATTTGTCTTGGGATGATTGCAGCGCGGGCTCGCGTCCAATCTCAGGTTTGGTCTCGTCAGTTTCTTGACGGCTTCGCCAGGTCAACCAGAGTCCCACGAACCGGACCGAGTTTGACGTGTCCCCGTCTCGTTTCGGAAAAAACACGACGGAAGGTTGTTTGCTATGTTCGGTCTCACGGGGCCCTTACCTGTCCCCAGAACCGTCAACGAACACACTGGGGACGAAATTCTTGTCTTTGGGAAATGGGTCGAGACATCTGGGGTTCGACATTATGGAACAAACATGGCGTCGGGGGTCTGGGGACCCATGGGGACCGTAACGGCGGCGGCGAGGACGGGGAGGTGGGAGGAGGGCGAGAAGTTTGAGGAAGGGGAGGGTTGCTCGCTCGTCTGTCTCCCCCCTCTGCCTTCGCTCTGCCTCGTCCCCTGCCCGCATTGCTGCCCCGCCTCCCTGCCCGCTATCGGCCACGCTTCCCGCTCGCCCCTGCCGATGAGTGATGCTTAAGTTTCATGTGTGGCATGCTGTATTCCTGCCGCCCCCCAGAAGTAGAGTGCGTTCGGCCGACATCGTGCGTGTTTTATAAGGCTTTGCGACAGACAGGAGGCCTAGGCTGAGGCCGAGGTCTTCGCCGTTGTCCTCCTCCCTCTTCGCCCTCCTCTCTCTTCCCTCCGTAGTCCGAGAGGGAACATCTGAGGCGCCTCAGGATTCGATTCTCAAGTTTTTTTGGGGGGAGGTCGATCTTGCCCGACTTCTTCTTTGGAGAGTGATCCCGACTAAAAGGGGGGCCATCCCGTTGCCCAACAGGTCAGAGCACGCCTGGGAAGACGGGCACTGGGGAGAGGCAGGGGTCTGCAGCTGTGCTTCGCGCTCATACACGTTGGGCGCCCAGAGCGGTCCGTGCACCGATGAGGGCGGCGGGCTTAAAATGAAGGGCGTGTCCGCGGGCAGAATGCAGACAGAAGTGAGTGGCAGAGTCGTCCGCCTCGCGCGTCTCCTGGGGCTCTTACATCGATCCAGAGTCGATGGCCCCGCGAATGCGGTAGGCACACAGCTTAGCTCTTCACGAAGCCTCCAGGGCCTGACGCAGCAGGGGGTAGTGCGCCCTTCAAGAAGCGAGCGACAGAGAGCCCTCCAAGAGAGGTCAGTACTTTTTGCGCCGGGGCTTAAGACGACGATGTCGACGACGAAGCCGGGCCCTGAGTTATCAGGGCAGGAGGTGGTCAATGGTCATGCTTGATTCGGGCCTCCTTGCTTTGCGCCAGAGTTGCTCCGGATTGTGTTCAGCCCGAGTTTTTCTTCTGGATCCCATTCGGCCCAAGAGATCTCGTTTAGCGTCCAGCACTCTTTTGGAACAGGAGTTATCCCAGATCAACCTGTTCCAGTGTTTTCCCAAATCATCTGGGGGCCCCAGACAGGGCCCCACACAGACGAGGTTGGTCCTGGACAATTTGTGAGCCCAACCGAGACCGAGCGACGACCACGATGCGCGACGCCGAGCGATACCGAACGTCGACGACGACGACGACGGCGACGACGACGACGACGGCGAGCGGCGAGCAGCAAGCGGCGAGCGACGAGCGGCGAGCGGAAAACGATGCCGAACGACGCCGGATGACGACGACGCTGGACGACGACGACGACGATCAACGACGACGACGACGACGACACCGAACAAAGACGGCGGTCGAAGACGACGAGCGACGACGACGATGCCACACGACGACGATGACGACCGCGTCGGCGGCTTCGACGAGTGGCGACGAGCGACGCCGAGCGACGGCGGCCTGTCGACTGCCGGCCCCCACGCGTTCGGCCCGTAGAGGCCGTGAGCCGGTCGCCTTCGGCCGCCGGCTGTCATCAGGGCGCATGCAGGAGACGTTCCCGCCTGAGAGGGCGAGAGCGGCGGCGAGGGTGAAGGATCGGCGGCTCCAAGGATGGGCCCTGAGGGGTGGGGCCCTGACGACGAGGGTCCTGAGAACAGCACAGATCCAGCCTGGAATCCGTTTCCATCCTGAGGGCCCCATCCCTCAAGGCCCCATCTTTGAGCCGCCAAGAGGAGGATATGGGGCCCCGAGGAGGATGGAACCCTTTCCCATCCCTCGGGGCCCCATCCCTCGGGGCCCTATCTTTGAGCCGCTGAGAGGAGGATACCAAGAAAAGGCAGAGGAGGGGATCGGATGCGGCCCCAAGTCACCAGAGGAGGAGGAGGAGGAGGAGGAGGAGGAGGAGGAGGAGGAGGAGGAGGAGGAGGAGGAGCAGGAGCAGGAGGAGGAGCAGGAGGGGGAGGAGGAGGAGGAGGAGGAGGAGGAGGAGGGGGAGGAGAGGGAGGAGGGGGAGGAGAGGGAGGAAGAGGAGGAGGAGGGGCCCCTAGATGGCAGGTCGGCTGCGCGTAAGAGTTCGAGTAGGGGATCGACTACAGAATTGATTCGAGTACCCCAAAATTGATCTCCTCGTCGAATCTACAACCAAGACGTCGCATTCTTCACGGAGTCGACGAACAAAAAATTGGGGTACCTTAGTAGTCGATCCCTGACTCGAAGAGTAGCCCTTCGCTGGAGTGACCCTTGGTCGAGGCGCACAGTCGGTGCCTCGACGATTCGGGGGCTGCCAGAGGTGCCCCTGGCCAAAGGTGCCCAGCTGGTCGCCCCGTTATGAAGCCCCTCGGGCCCCCTGGGCCTCGTGTGGGCTCTGGAGGCCGCGGGGGCCTCCTTGGAAATCCTGGGCACTTTGGGCCAGGGGCACTTTGGGCCAGGGGCACGTCTAGCAACACCCGAAAGGTGTGGTCCTGAGGGGTGGGGTCCTGAGGACGAGGTGTCTCGAACAACGTAAATCTGCCCTTAGCGTACAGTCAGAATTGATAGTAAGGGCGGGTGTTGAGGATGCGAGCCCCTTGCACGCGCATGTCCAAGCTTTTCGAGGGGGGTTGGCCATCGATAGTGGTCAAGGATGGACTGAAGAGGCAATAAGGTAAGAGTACCCTTGGGAAGGGTACCCATCCTTATCACTGGTTTCGACTCTAAGAGTGGCCCTTCGCCTGATTGACTTTTGGTGCGGGCCACACAGGGGTCCCCCCAGCACTGGCTGCACCCCGCGGGGAAAGTTCGGTGACTTCTCGCCGTGGCGCTGCTGGCATCTGCTGGCGCAAAGAATCATGTTTCCAGGCGAGGTCGCCCTTCGTGGAGCAGAGATCCAACAGTCGCACCAGGTGCTAGAGACGCCCACACGCTCACTTGCGACATAGAGATCGCCAATCATGTATACGGGCTGCTCTCAGCGCTCTCGGCGCTGGTGGCTGGGAGGCAGCCCTGATGGCCCGATCGGCACCGCAGGAACGCCGCTCTGCACGCGACGTTCGTCACGAACCAGCTGTCCATGGGCCAAGTGCCCCTGTTGCGCCAGGCCCAGGCCCAGGCTGGGCCCAGGCTGGACGGCCGTGGCACATCGGGCCCCGAGGTGGCGCGACCTTCGGGTACGGCGCTCGGGGAGAGCGCCCCCGCTTTCCCCGAAGGCTGGGTGGCGCCTGGCCGCCGGCTCGGGGTGTGGGAGGGCCCCTTTCGGACCAGCAGCCACTCGCGGAGGCGCTCCTCGACGGCAGCGGCGAGAGACCAGAGGGTCTCCGCAGGAGTGGCCTGTCCTGGCGACTGGTCCGTCGCTCAACGGCGGTCAAGGAGGTGGTCTCGGCAGAGGTCTTGTCGACGTTGGCGGCGAGAAAATTTGCATGCAGGCGGCTGCCTACCGCAGAGACGTAGAGACCGCCGACGAGCACTTGTTTAAACGTCGGCGGCTAGGCAGAGCAACTGCGCTGGCGGAAGAGCGATCTAAACGGGGACATCGTTGTAGCGAGTTGTGCCACAATGCAGGAAGATGGGAGAAGACCGCTGACGCGCAAGGCAGAGGCACAGATGCGGACCCGCAGTAAAGGGCGCGTCTGGCCGTCCTGTTGTGCCGCGCCGCGCGCGCGCCCGGATATACCCCTCCCGAGCTGGTCGCCGCGGCGGGCAAAAAGGGTGAGGCAGAGCAGCCGGCGCGGCAGGCTGCTCGTTCGCTCTGATCGCCAGTGCCTCGGAGCAGAGCCTGTCCAGCCCCAACAGCTGTGAAGTAGGGGATCGACTACAGGATTTGGTTCCCTCGCCGAATCCATGAAACATGAAACGACTTTCTTGTAGATTCGACGAGGAGATCACTCATGGAGTAAACCGATTCTGTAATCGATCCCCTACTCGAAGCTTGCAGGATTGGTCTGGTGATGCACATTTTGTGATTGCAGTGCGAGCTCCTTCGTGACTCTGTGTTGAGTTGCATGTGGGTGGTTTTCCGGATTGTTTGCTGGGGAGTTGAATGCGGGTTTTTGCGCAAGTTTGAGCAGTGACACGCACGCGCAGGAAAGTTAAAGTTTCGCGTATCATGGGCTCCGCATTTCTATCCGCAGCGGATTTTAGTCTCCATTGCTCTGTTGAGTTCCCGTACTTTTGTGTGGTCGCCTCTCGCTCACTCAGCGAGTGGGCTCGGGGAATATAAGTAGAACGGTCATTCAGGAGGAGCAGCAGGAGGAGGAGGAGGAGGAGGCGGAGGAGGCGAGGAGGAGAGGCGATGGTTGATGCGCCGCCCGGCTTCGATCGAGTCGTCCTCCAGCAGTGCGCGATGCCAGGCGGGTGGCGCTCAGGACCTCACGAGGATCCGCCACCACAGAAGGTGATTGCCGCTCGAGAGGAGGAGTGAGGCGGGACGAGCAGGAGGAGGAGGAGGAGTAGGAAGTAGGATGAAGGAGGAGGATGAGGAGGAGGAGGAGGAAGAGGAGAGGGAGGAAGAAAAGGAGGAGGGGAAGGCGGCGGAAGAGGATGAGGAGGAGGACGACGACGAGGACGAGGACGAGAAGGAGTTGGGAGAGGCCGCCCGAAGGACAGCATCGACCTGCAGGCTGCCAGCCCCGCACAGGCAGCCGAGGGGCGGCGGCTGGGGGCGACCCAGCCGAGCTCCACGTGGGGCCGCGGCAGCGGCTGCGCGGGCGGCCCCGCGGAGCTGTGGGCGCGCCGCCCGCGGTCGCAGGACGGCGGGGTCCTCGCCGTCGTCGGCATCCTCCATCCAATCCTCCTCCTCCTCCTCCTCCCCCTCCTCCTCCTCTTCCTCCTCCTCCTTTTCCTCCTCCTCCTCCTCCTTCTCCTCCGTCTCCTCCTCCCTCCTCCCTCCTCCCTCCACCCTGCCCTGCTCTCTCTCGTCCTCCCTCCCTCGCTTCCTCTCCTCCTCCTCCTCCTCCTCCTCCTCTTCCTCCTCCGCCTACTCGTCCCCCTTCTCCTCATCTTCCCCTCCTCCTGCCCTCCTCGCTTGCGCGCTTGCACGCGCGAGCAGAGCACAGCACACACCACTTGCAAACCCGAGGGTTCCTTCGTATCAATATTCGTGTTCGTATTATTTGTATTCGTGTGATTTTATGTTTGTTCTTGCTTTTGACTACAAGTGGCGCTGCCGCGCGATTCCGCCACAGCGCTCGGGCCAGCGCCCGGGGAGGGGGGGCGGGCGCCGGGTGGTGCGAGGAGATCCCCAGGCCGAAAGTTTTTTCTTCTCGCATGGGAACGCATGGATCCATTTGGATCCAAGTACGTGTGTGCGAGAGTCACGTGACGATCCAATTTCCGTGTCTTCTGGATTTAATTTCTTGGCGTGGGAGTTTCGTGGGTCCAAGTCTTTTCTTGGAATAAATTTAAAATGATAATTAATGCAAGAGACCCAAAGGAAAATAAATCCACGGAGCCTTGGACCTGCAGCCCATGCTATGATTCTACGGGGGAGGGGTGACCCTACCGAGGAGGGAGGCGGACGAGGAGGGAGGACGGAAGAGGCGGATGAGGGAGGAGGGGAGAGGAGAGAAAACGACCGCGGTGCCCAAATCGGGAGCTCGAGTGCCACAGCGGGCCTGGCCACCTCTCCGAACCCCTCCCAAAACATGTCGTTGCTCGAGCGCCACAGCTGCCCCGGCCAACTCCCGCAGCCTCCATGACATGTGGGCGCTCGAGCG
>CAUYUJ010020749.1:181639-226639 GCA_963575745.1 Prorocentrum cordatum | reverse complement strand
AGTACTACTAGTAGTAGTATCAGTAGTAGTAGTAGAAGCAGTAGTGGTGGTGGTAGTATTTGTTGCAGTCGTAGTCGCAGTAGTCGTAGTAGTAGTAGTAGTAGTAGTAGTAGTAGTAGTAGTAGTAGTGGTAGTAGTATAGTAGTAGTGTAGTAGTAGTAGTAGTAGTAGTAGTAGTAGTAGTAGCGTAGTAGTAGTAGTAGTAGTAGTAGTAGTAGTGTAGTAGTAGTAGTAGTAGTAGTAGTAGTAGTAGTAGTAGTAGTAGTACTTAGTACTAGTACTAGTACTACTAGTACTAGTAAGTAAGTAGTAGTGTCGTATAGTGGTAGCAGCAGTCGTAGTAGTAGTAGTAGTAGTAGCAGTAGTAGTAGTAGTAGTAGTAGCAGCAGCAGCAGCAGTCGTAGTATAGTAGTAGTAGTAGTAGCAGTAGTAGTTGTAGTAGTAGCAGTAGTTGTAGTACTAGTACTAGTACTAGTACTAGTACTAGTACTAGTAGTAATAGTAGTGGTCGTAGTAGTGGTAGCAGCAGTAGTAGTAGTAGTAGTAGTAGTAGCAGTAGTGTAGTAGCAGTAGCAGTAGTAGTCGCAGTCGCAGCCGCAGCTGTAGTCGTAGTCGCAGTCGTAGTGGCAGTCGTAGTCGTAGTATTCGCAGTAGTATTAGTATCAGTAGTAGTAGTAGTAGTAGTAGTAGTCGTTGTAGTAGTAGTAGTCGTAGTAGTGGTAGTAGTAGTAGTAGTAGTAGCAGTAGTAGTAGTAGTAGTAGTAGTAGTAGTAGTCGTAGTAGTCAGTAGTAGTAGTAGTAGTAGTAGTAGTAGTAGTAGTAGTAGTAGTAGTAGTAGTAGTAGTAGTAGTAGTAGTAGTAGTAGTAGTAGTAGTAGCAGTAGTAGTAGTAGTAATAGTAGTAGTAGTAGTAGTAGTAGTACTAGTGGTAGTATCAGTAGTGTAGTAGTCGTAGTCGTAGTCGTAGTCGTAGCTGCAGTCGTAGTAGTAGTAGTAGTAGTAGTAGTAGTAGCAGCAGCAGCAGCAGCAGTAGTAGCAGCAGTAGTAGTAGTACGTAGCAGTAGTAGTAGTAGTAGTAGTAGTAGTAGTAGTAGCAGCAGCAGCAGCAGTCGTAGTAGTAGTAGTAGTAGTAGTAGTAGTAGTAGTAGTAGTAGTAGTAGTAGTAGTAGTAGTAGTAGTGTAGTAGTAGTAGTAGTAGTAGTAGTAGTAGTAGTAGTAGTAGTAGTAGTAGTAGTAGTAGTAGTAGTAGTAGTAGTAGTAGTGGTAGTAGTAGTAGTAGTAGTAGTAGTAGTTGTTGTAGTAGTAGTAGTAGTAGTAGTGATACGGTTCGTAATGTCAGCATTTTGGGTAGTCCCCTCCGAGGTTTGCTCAGCCTCGTCTGGCTCAGATTTGTGGTTTTGCGCATGCTCGGCAGTTTATGCTATTCCGTATCCGTCTTCATCGTCATGTACGTAGTCTCGTCTTGTTATTGTTATTCCCGTGTTCATAGTGTGTGTGTGTGTGTTCATGTCTTATTTGTCTTATTCTTCTTCCCTATCCCCATCCCGTCTTTTCCCTGTGCTCCCTCCTCCCCGCTTCCCATCTCCCTCCCCGTCCTCTTCCTCTCTCGTTGCCCCCCCGCTCCCCGTCCCTTTGCTCCCCCCTCGTCCTCATCATCCCACTCGGGGGGGGGAGGGGAAGGGGCGGGCAACGGAGTGCCCGATGAGGACATGCTCGTGTCACTGGCTTGTTGGTACCAGCGAGGGGGATGACGAAGACGATGGAGGCCTGGAGGAGGTGGAGGGCGAGGGGGAAGGGGGGGGGAGGGCGACGACGAGGATGGGGAGGAGCAGGAGCAGGAGGAGGGCGACGACGACGACGGCAAGGACAATGGGAGGGGAACCGAAGGAGGAGGCGGAGGAGGAGGAGGAGGAGGAGGAAGAGGAGACGGGACCAGGACCGACATCAGGAGGAGGACGAGGAGCCCAATATGTCCAGGAAGAGCACAGGCCTACCGAGTGGTGACTTTGGAAGGGCGAGGGTCGGGGGGACCCGCGGGGTCGGGGATAGCGCGGAAGGACGAGGGTCTGCCGAGGGTGGGGGGATCCCGCGGAAAGGGAGAGCACGAGGGAAGGCACGAAGGGTCGGGGGGTGGGGGCGGTGGTGTTGGGTATTCCAGTGAGGGTGGGAGCTCCTCATCCCGCCTCTTCCTCTCTCCTCCTTCTCCTCTCATCCTTCCAACTCCTCCACTTCCTCCTCTTCCTCGCCTCATCTCTCCCCCAGTATCCTTCTTCCTTTTCCTCCTCATCCTTTTGTTGCTGTTGCTGCTCCTCTTTTTCCTTTTCCACTCTCGTGCAACATCCTCCTCCGCCTCCCTCTCCTCCTCGTCCACATCTGCCTCTGCCTCCTCCCAACTCCTCTGTCTCCCCCTCCTCCTCCTCCTCCTCCTCCTCCTCCTCCTCCTCCTCCTGGTTCCTTGTTTCTTGACGGCTATAGTGTTCGGTGAACGCAGCCTTCCCGTCTCCCGGGGCCTTTGGTCTCGGGGGTTGATCAAACTAGTGCCAGGTGACCCTTGGAGCACCGCTCCAAATGCCACCAGCGGTGTGATAGAGACTAAAAGTCAAACAAGGCAAGACAGACAGAGGAGGAGCGGCCGAGAAGGCATCATAGAGTCATCAAGGCATCGATCAATGAGGGGAGAGGGCGAGGGTGGAGGCACTGACAGATTATTGCCCTGGTGGCTGGGCACTGCCTTCTTCGACGGTCGTGCACTCTGCCGCCCTGGCCAGCTTGTCGCCCTGGATGGATGGCTAGCAGTTCATTATTCGACTGACTTGCTGCGCGATGTGCGTAGCGAAGAAGAGCTGCGTGTTCTGCTCGTGGCAGGCTGTCCGCACCGAGGGTCAAGATAGCAGGACCTCCCCCCCTCCGCTAATCTCACCGTAACCTAAGATGAGAGGCACCTCCACCTCATCCCGTAAGCCCTCACCGAGGGACATCGCGAAGGGGCCAATGTTAAGATGCCTCTTACCCTCACCGAGTGCATTCTTTTTTAACTGGTCCCTCACCGAGGGTAGAATTGAACACAGGGAAAACGCAAAGGCGCCCCTACGGAAGCTGTGCATGTCGATGTCCGCGTCCTCCCATCACCCATGATCCCATGCTCCTCCCAGGAGAGCCCAAGGGTGCCCCAAGAGGCTCCCAAGAAGTCTCCTCCTCCGCATCCTCCTCCTCCGCATCCTCCTCCGCATCCTCCGCATCCTCAATCCTCCCCCTTCACCCGCGACCGCCACCAGCCAGCACTCCTCAACGCGACCGCTTGTTTAGCCTTGAGGGAAGGCACGGGTTTCCCTGCGAGGGCGGCAGCCATGCACGCAGGATGGCTTGAGGTGCCGTGAGCGCCTGGTCGGCTGGCCGCTCCTCCTCTCCCTCGCCCCACCTCCAAATGTTTGTTCGGCGTTCGGGAAGGGGAGGGCAGCGAGGAGGAAAAGGACGCACAAGGAGACGATGGGGGCGAGAAAGGGGGGGAGGAGAGGGGGGGCAGTGGGAGAAGAAGGATGAAGATGAGGAAGAAGAAGATGAGGGAGATGAGGAAGGGGAAGTTGTCGACGACGACGACGACGGCAGCGACGACCACGACGTCGACGACGACGACGACGACCACGACGACGGCGACAACGACGACGACGATGTTTTCCCGCACTCGGGAAGGGGAGGGCAGCCAAAAGGAGAAGGACGAGGAGGAAGACGAGGGGGACGAGAAAGGGGGCAAGGAGAAGAGGTGCGGTGGAATGACGAGGAGAAAGAGGAGGAAGAGGAAGAGGAGGAGGAGGAGGAGGATAAGGAGGAGGACGACGACGACGAAACGGGGAGGAGGGTATCAGAACGGAGAGCGGGAGGAATGGGGCTGCGGGGAGCGGGCTCGCGAGCGTCTGCGATGGGGTGGGTGGGCGATGAGCATCGGTGCGCCGGCGCCTGCTGGGCGGGAGGAGGAGGAGAAGCAGGATCGAGGATCGAAGAAAAAGGATCGAGCATCGAGCATCATCGAGGACTACGGAGATAGGGGGAGGATCGAGGAACGAGGCTGCCAGACATGTCTAGCCCTTCATATGCCGTGTGGTGGCCCCTGGAGGCCTCCAGGGACCTTCGAAGGCTGGGATCAATGGACAACTGCGGGAGGAGGTGATAGGAGGGGACCCCCCTAACGCTATGAAGAATCTACCCCTCAACCTCCCCTCTCCCGCACCCCTAAAGCTCAGCGGCCCCTCCCCCTTTCAAGCTCCCCAGGACGTCGCATTTCCCTCCCCGCTGCTGCTCCTCACCCACCCACCCCTCGTTCCCCTCTCTCTCTCTCGGGTGATTCCCTCCCGCTTCCCTCCTTCCTTCTGCCTCCTGTAGTCTTTTTCCCGCCCGGGTGCGGCAGCGGGGCCGGGAGGGCCTGCGCGACTCGCTTTGGCGCAAGAAGATCGTGGTGGTCGACGAGCACCTCCCGAGGAGCGTGCTCGCGCACCGCTGCCCCCGCCCCTCCCGCTCTGCCTTCGATGTGCCTCCCTCCCCGCCTCCCTCTCCTGTCTCGGCTCCAGGGTCTTTCACCCAGAGCGGAGCCGCGACGCGAAACCCCCAGCGCAGCTTTCAAATTTTGTCCACGTGTGGCGGGACTGGACACACCGCATCCCACGGTGTGACAGATTCGCGTCACCTACATCTCCCCGCGCGCGCGCCGCACTGGTTCCTGAGAACCTTCGCCGCGTGCGTCATGTACAACTGCATCCTGGGCCACCAGGCAAGGGCCGCCCAGCCTCCCGTCTAGAGAGTCTTCTCGTGCCCCAGGAGGCCTGCACCGCTGCTCTCCAGAGCACTGGCGGCGCAGACCATGCTGCTGTAACCTACGACGAGCTTGCCCCAACACGCCCACACGACCTCGAGACCGTTTACCAGCAACGCCGCTCCAACCAGCCCCGACTCAGGAGCGAGCTGATGAACTTGTGCAGGAAATTCGAGGTCAGCTACACCGAGCTGCAATGCGCCCTTACATTCAACACGGGCACCAGTCGTGACCCACCAGGTTTCCTGGCCCCAGCCCCCACCCACCAGGACAACGGCGCAGTCCCTCCCCCCATTTTCGACGCACCGAATTGGGACGGCCCGATCGCGCTCCCGTTCACCAGGGCCGACCACAGGATCTCACATGCCAGTAGCATGCCCCAACACCCCGCCAGAACCAAAACACCCTATGGAGATCGGGGGGGAGGGGGCCGCCGTTAAAGGACCCTGGTTTCAGGCGTTGCAGCCAGCGCCGATGATTATGGTTACACCCGCCGGGGTAAAGCCCAGGGCGAAGCGAGGCGAGGCCCCAGCGACACCCATGGCGCGGCAAACGAATTGATCAGCACCACCACGTTCGACGCCACTTAACAGCGCGAACAGTCACGCGAATTAACGATTCGGACGACGTAATGGGGCCCTTGCGACGAGGTGGGCTTGTCGAACAGCGTGCAAGGTAGCGCGGGGGCCCAGTCGTCCAGCCTCGGGGCTGGGCCTGGACCCGCCAGGGCAAACGCAAGGCCCGCCAGGGCCGACGCGCTGCCCGACACCGCAGGCCTCATCCCTCCAACCGTGCTTCCGCTTATCCACGAAAGCGTCGAGGTAGCAGTTAGCAGCCAGGTAAGGAACCCCATCGACGGCCCATGCGGCACGGTCAGTGGCCGCACGGGGGTTCAGAACGAATGCTTGGCGGTCCGATTGGCCAATTACAATACTGCCGCACTGCACACGTCAAGTTTGACCCCTCGTCCCTCTCAGAAGCCCAAACCCCTTGGCAAGGCCAAGCGGGTGAAAGGTAACACTGCGTCAACATTAGTGCCTGGGTCAGCAGACACGTCAGCCCCTCGCCGACTGCGGAGGCTGCGGCTGGCCCACCAGGCCCGCGCGCGCGGAAGTCCGTGCCGCTGCAGGCTGCTGTCCGAGCTCGCAGCGCCGATGCCATCTGTCGCACCAGCGACTGCGGCACTGACGGGGCGTACGAACATTCGCCGCGGCAGAGGGGCGCCGTGGCAGGTCTGCTCGGGCGCGCGACTGCGCGCGCTCAACTCGGGGGCCTACCGATGCTCAGCCCTGGTCATGAGTCATCATCGCCCTCATCGTCGCGAACAGCCCGCCTGGGCTCGCGGACAAGGGTGCCGGCAGCGTCGCGCGCGCGACGGCGACGAGCAGCGCAACGAATAGCGCGGCCTCGAACAGCGCCTCCAGGGCCAGCGCCGCGACACCGCGCAGCGCGACCGCGTCGAGCACTACACCGACTTGCAGAGCTAAGGGGTCCAGCATCAGTAGCCCCACATCGCGCGGGGCGAGAAGTGCGCAGAATATTTCGTCTTGCAGCAGCGCGTCTGTCAGCAGCATCTCGACGCAGAGCAGCGCGACGGGGCGTGGCGCCATGGCGTTTCAGTGCGACGGAGCCAGTGACGAGCAGCGCGAGGAGGACCACAGCTGGCCCGACAGGGCGCGCGGACATGGGCTCCACCCACGATTGCGAATAATTGTGCGACGAGCGGCGCGCCCTCGAGCAGCACCTGCGGCGCCAGTGCCGTTGCGCCGTCCAGCTTGGCAGAGTCGACTGCCACCCCGATGCGCAGAACTCCAGGATCAAGCATCAGCGGCCTCGCGCGGGGCGGGGCGAGCAGTGCGCCAGAAGCCGGGCTCTACAGCAGCGCGCGCGCAACCTGCGCCTCGGCGCCGAGCTGCGCAGCGGAGCTGAGCGCCGCGACGTCGAGCAGCCCATCTGGGCTCAGCACCCGCAGCCTCGCGCCTGCGAGAGCACCGAGCAGTGCAGCGGGCGCCGCGCCTTTCAGCGGCGAGTCCGGGGCCCAACGCGTCGAGCAGCCCGGCGGGGCCCAGCGCCCACCGCCCGCGCTCCAGGGCGAGGCGGGCAACGCTTCGAGCAGCGCGTCCGTCATCAGCGCGTCGGCGACCAGGGCGTAGACGCCGAGCAGCGCGAAGGAGCTGAGCAGCGCGACGCAGAGCAGGACGGCGCGACCGCACTTGCAACCGCGCGTCTCCGAATGAGGCGAGCAGTGCAATGGGCGCTGGAGCATCGCGTCGGGGAACGTCGCCCGCGAGACCAGCGCCTCGACGCTGCGCGATGCCAGCGAAGCGAACACCATGCGCGACTTCGAGCAGGGCGACGTTGAGCGGGCGGCGGGAGGGCGCGTCGAGCAGCGCGACGGGGCGCGGCAATTTGCGCCGCGACGTTGAAAGCGCGACGGAACTGCGCGGGGCGCCTCTGGAGGTGGGCGGGGGCACCCGGGCCCGGCCCCGGGCGTCGGGCCGCCTGCCGCGCGCGCCGCGCGGGGGCTCGGCCATTCGGACTTCAGCTCAGACCCTGCGGCCCCGCCCGCGCCCCCCCCCGCTCGCGAGAAGGCATGCGGCGCCGATCCCTTTGGAGGCAGGCGGCCGCCAGGACCCCGCCCCAGTCGCCAGACCAGTCACTGGCAGAGACGGGGCTCAGCGCCAATGGCCTTGCGTGCACGAGCGAGACGAGAAGCACGAGCGCCTCTGTGCCGCGCGCCATGGACCAGCGCGCTCGCGCCGAGCAGGAAGACGGGATCAAGCAACGCGGCACGGCGCATTGCGACGGGGCCCAGCGCGGGCCGTCTCGCATTCACGAGCGAGGCGAGCAGAGCAACGGGCGCCACCGCACGTGAACAGCGACGCCGCGAATCACCAACGAACCGAGTGCCCCGACGTTGAGCTGCGCGGCGGGGCGGCGCGGCAACGCCAACGCGAACGCGCTGAGCATCACGGCAGTGAGCGGCGCGGGGCGGTTCGGCGCGTCGAGCAGCGCGACGGGGCGGCGCGTCGCGCGCCGCGACGACGAGCGACGGCGCCCCACGGGGCGCCCTAGGGCGGGGGCCGCCAGGGCCCAGCCTTCGGCGTCAGGCCGCCTACCGCGCAGGTTACATGGCTCTCGACCATTCGGCGCGACGCTCAGCCCCCGCCGCCCCCCCTCGCCCCCCTCGCCCAGCCAAGATAACACATGGCGACGGTGCCTTTGGAGGCGGGCGGTCGCCGGGGCTCCGCCCCCGGCGCTAATGGCCAGAGAGTGGACCCGCGCGCGGCTGCCTGCGGGTCGCGGACCAGGTCCAGGGGCAGGCCAGCGCCGCCGCCGCTGCCTGACGGGTTGGACAGTGCCGCCGCGCATCGAGTCCTTCAACGCAGCGCGCTCTGCCGCGAGGCCGCCTCAGCACCCCGCACTGGGGCGAAGGCGCCCGCGCGCCCCCAGTGCAGTCCACCGAGCGGAGTCGCGCCGCGCGGCGCCTCGCGGGCGCCAGTCGATCTGCCGACTTCGATCTCGGGGCTGCCTTCCGTTCCAGCAGCGCGACGCTGCGTCGCTGTGTTGCCAGTCTCGCTCATATTCTGCGTGCCGCCCAGGCCCCGTCTTGGCAGAATCCAGAAATCACAGACCGCCTGGAATGACCTTCGCCAGGCCGCCCTGCCGCTTGCTCACTTTGGGGCCTTTCCCCAGGCCGGCCACCGAGCGCTCGATGCCCATCGCCAGCACGCCAGTTCTGACTTTTACATCTGCTGGGTGTGCTGTGAGAGTTGCTGGAAACTGTTCTCTAGCTCTCGCGCTGGGCCGCTGCGGGGGGTGCCCCGACGAGGCTCGCTGGTTCGCTCAGGTACCGAGGCGCGGATGCCAGCGCGCGCTTGCAGCCGCTGCTTGTTTTTTTCGGGTGCGCAGACGGTCCCTTGCGCCCTGTTCACCACGGACCCACTTTGCTTGCTTGTCGGGGTCAGACTGACCGCGCCAAGGGAAGGGTGGCCCCCCACCCCCATTCGTTGCGCGGCGCCTCCCGCTTGGCGAGGCAGGCCCGCGCTTGGCCGAATGGCCTTGCGGGGCCTGGGCGAACCCTCGTCCGAACTGCCGCCTTCTCTGCGTTCACCCTATTATCTCCCGTGCTCGCTCGGCCCTTTGAGTGTTGAAGGCAGATAGCAGTTGCATTCGGTAGCAAACCATGAGAGCCTCGTGTGCCTTCGGAGTTCTATCATTCGAATCCACTAGCGACCGCTAGCGCCTTGTAGTTGACGAAAGTGCGCCGATTCAGCGCCGGTCAGCATCGATCTTTAGTGTCGATGAGCGCCGACTGGCGCCGATTACCGTCGATTCGTAAGAGCCAACATTATGGGAGGCCCCCATAATATGTCACAGAGGGTGCAGCCGATGGCCAACAGCATTTGCCAGAAGGAAGCGTTTGTCTACTTGTGTCGAGGATCGCGCCCGTCGTTGAACTTGTCGCAGCGGCCACCGGCCACTGGAACAGCTTGTCCGGCAGTAGTGTACATCATTGGTTGGCCTGTACTTCCTTGCAAACGTGTCAGTGCACTTGTGAGTGTCGTGTGCGTGCGCACGCATTCGATTGGGTGCGTGGCTGCGCACGAACATGGCGGGTGGCAGTGGTGGTTTGGTTTTGGGGGGTCCAGTGCGCGTCCCGAGCCCCACGAGCAAAGTGAGCAGAAGGTTTGATCGTTTCTGGGTTGCCATTTCACTACCCGCAAGATTGACCAAAGGATGCGTCACGGTGCGTTGGGTGGCCTTGCCGCACGTTCACATAAGCGCCAGAATTCAACAACGGCGATTGCGCGGACATTCGCGCATAAGTTTCCTTCGGAAGGTCGCGCGTAAAGGCCCTGTTCTCCTCGCGGTGTGCCACGCAGGCGGCCCGCGAAGAGCACCGCGGGAAGTTGTGATGCAATCGTGCGTGAAACTATGTTGTTCCTTCAGTTAAACTGTTCTCAGCATCTCACTTTCGAGGTATCGAGAAGTTGGGTCTCGCCTTTGGCCGAAGATCCTAGGAGCTATGTGAGGGCGCCGTCGTCGGAGGAGGCCGGCGGAGGTAGGAGACGCCCCCCCAAGAGAGCAGTCAACGCCTGTATTTCAGTAGCCAGCCGCATGCCACGTTTATCGTTCTCGGCATTTCGGCCCTCACCGGGCCTTGGGAGCCCGTGTCTCGCAAAAATCAAGACGCCAGGTGTCTGGCGTTAGTTCGTCCCGCCTCGTTTTCCTTGGCGGTCACCGCGGGCTGGGCGATGGCCCCCAGAGGCCGAAGACGGCGGAGAGCCGCGGTCTTGCTCTTTTCAATGTGTTGAAGGTCTGGGCCCCCGGGCGCCCGGGCGCCATGTCTTTTTCATGACGTCGACCGCCAAAGGTCTCGACCCGTGCCCCAGAACCCGTTTTTCATCCCGAGTTGTGTTTCGTCGGTCCCCAGGCCCGGTAAGGACCTCCTGAGGCCGAAGACAGAGACAAATTCTGGACGCTTCGCGTAACCCCACCAGCAGTTTCTGCTGTCTTGGGTATACGACAGTCGCTGTCCTTCGAGCGCTTTCCTCGACTTGGCTGCGTGGGTCGCATGGCGCTGCCGTCACTTAGTCGTTTGGTGCACGCCCACCTCCGATTGACCGTGTGTCCCTCACCTGGTGGGTACTCGTGTACTCCTGCACTGCGGCACACCAGACCTCTGGTCTCCTGCGTGCAGGCGCATCTCTCAGCAGTTGTTTGGCGTTAGCCTTAGCCGGTTTGGCCTCAGGCTCACCCTATCAGCCGCGGATGCTTTTTCTGAAGCTGCGTCGGTTCGCTGGCGCTGTCAGAATCCCCTTCCTTGCTGGACGACGTCAGCCAGCTTCGGTCTGCTCATACCCGCCAGACTCCCTGGGCTGACTTTCTCGCACGGAGTTTGGTTCCCACCACCACGCGGTTGTCGCTTGTCACGACCACGACTGGGAACGTACGGCGCGCCATTTTGGCCGCGCCTGGCTTTCTTCCTGGGTGACTGACCTCTCAGACTCCCTGGGTTGCAGCTTGCACGACCGCCTTGGGTGACTGACCCCTCACACTCCCTGGGTTGCAGTTTGCACGACCGCCTGGCCTCTCAGACGCCCTGGGTTGCTGCCCCCCCCCGCCGCCTGATCCGCGGCCCCCGCGCGCGCCCGGGAATTCGTCACGGCCGCAGCCCGACCGTGACTGCTCGCCGCCGGCGCTTCCGCCTGCGGCTGTAAAAAAAAGAGTAACCCCACCAGCATAGTCCGCTGCTCGTTTGCCGCGTTTTCTGACGGCGCCTGGCTTTCTCCTGCGCGCTCGCGAAACATTTTTTTGAACAAACAAAAAAGCCCACCAGCCCTTCCAGAGACGATGCCCAGAGGATTTGCCTCGATCAGGGAAGTGGGCAGCACACAGAGGAAGGGTCCCTCTTGGAGCGCTCTTGGGACACTCTTGGGCGCTCTTGGGGCCGTCTTGGGGCTCTCTTGGTCCTCTCTTGCGTTTTGGGGCCTTTTGGCGGTCCCAGGGGCCTCTTGGAGCGTCTCGGGGAGCCCCTTGGGGCCTCTTGTGGGTCTCTTGGGAGCCTCTTGGAAGCCTCTCGGGAGCCTCTTGGGGTCTCCTGGGCGCCTCTTGGAGCCCTCTTGAGGCGCTTTTTGGAGCCTTGGGAGCGCTCTTGGGGCCATCTTGGAGGACATCGATCAAAAAAGAGGGGTTCCTTAATTGGCGCTGCCCCTCAGGAGCCCCAAAAATCGCCTCCTGGACTCCTCTTGGAACGCTCTTGGGGCGCTCTTGGACGCTCTTCGGGCCGTATTGGGGCTTTCTTGGGCCTCTTTTGGGGCCCTCTTGGGCCATCTTGGAGCCATCTTGAGGCATCGAAGGCTATCGAAAGCTAACGGGCGACGATGCAACAATCATTGGTTTTCCTTAGTTTTTGAAGGACTTTGGCCTCCTTGGAGGTCTCGGAGGCCTCGTGGAGCCGTCTTGGGGCGGTCTTGGGGCCTTCTGTAGCATCTTCAGAGCCATCTTGAGGCATCTTAGGCTATCTTGAGCCACCTTGGGCCATCTTGAACGCATCAACTACCAGCGAAACCCCCCCTCCAGGTCCAGGGGAGGGTGTAGGGGGAGGGGTCAAGCTACCCACCCGCCCGCAAGCCGTCTGGTTCCCTCCCACCCGCCTTCCCAACATAAGTAACACCCGAGCCTGAGCATGTTCAGCGGTCGTCTTTGGATGGACAGCTATTGGGAACCAAAGCCGACCCCAAGTGCGCGACGCTTGGGCGAGGTGCGCCACGCATGTCAGGGGCGCCACGCGCGCCAGGCACCCCTAGGGCCCGAGCGTGCCAGGCACGCCTGGTGCGCCAGATGCGCCACGTGCTCCGAGTGCGCCAGGTGTGCCGCACACTCCAGCCGCGCCATATGCGCCATGTTCGGGGCACGTGCAGAGTGCGTCAGGTGCGCCTGCGCACGTGACAACACACATCGGGAAACATGTCGGCCCCCGCCATCCTTGTGGAAAACCAATGCCCATCACTGTGTCTGGTGGGCCTGCGCAGAGCAGGCCATGCGCCACCACCCTCGCAGTCCTTGTCAAAAGCCATGTGGCAGTGATCTCGGGATGGCCGCGCATGATCCAACGTTATCAGCGGGGGGCATTTTGTATATAGCACCCCGCAATTGCGGATAAGAGTGAGGGGGCGGGCGCGAGCGACGCGGGCGCCGTCAAGGCGGCGGACCTCGTGGCCCCCACCTTCCTTGTCGATGGCGCTCTCCTCCTCCTCCTCCTCCTCCTCCTCCTTCTCCTCCTCCTCCTCCTCCTCCTCCTCTTCCTCCTCCTCCTCCGCCTACTCCTCCTCCTCTTCCTCGTCCTCGTCCTCGTTCTCATCGTCATCGTCGTCCTCCTCCTCCACCTCGTCCTCCTCCTCCTCCGCTTCTTCCTCGTCCTCCCTCTCCCCCCCTCGTCCTTCCATCATCGTCCTCCCATTGTCGTCATGTTCCTCCTCGTCGTCCTCCTCCTCTTCCCCCCCTCCCGATCCTCCACCCTCCTCCTTTTCGTCGTCGTCGTCGTCGACGTCATCGTCGTCGTCCCCTCCTCCTCCTCCTCCTCCTCCTGCTGCTCCTCCTCCTCCTGCTGCTCCTCCTCCTCCTCCTCCTCCTCCTCCTCCTCCTCCTCCTCCCCCTCCTCGTCCTCCTGCAAAAGCAGCCCGCCGCAGGCGCCGAAAAAATTGGTTTGTACACTGAACGTGGTTTGGGTCGCGGGTGGGCCGCGGGTTCTCCACCGGGAACGAATGCAAAAGATGCTCGCCGCAGGCGCCGACAAAAATGGTTTGTACCCTGAACGTGGTCGCGGGTGGGCCGCGGTCTCTCCACCTAGAACGATTCAAAAGATGCCCGCCGCAGGCGCCGAAAAATGTGGTTTGTACCCTGAACGTGGTTTGGGTCGCGGGTTGGTCGCGAGTTGATCGCGGGGTGGGTCGCGGGCTCTCCACCTGGAAGGAATGCAAAAAAAGCCCGCCGCAGGCGCCGAAAATGTTGGTTTGTACCTTGAACGTGGTTTGGGTCGAAGGTGGGTCGCGGGTGGGTCGCGGGGTGGTCGCGGGTGGGTCGCGGGTGGGTCGCGGGTGGGTCGCGGGTGGGTCGCGGGGTGGGCCGCGGGCGGGTCGCGGGGTGGGTCGCGGGTGGGTCGCGGGGTGGGTCGCGGGGTGGGTCGCGGGTGGGTCGCGGGTGGGTCGGGTGGGTCGCAGGGTGGGTCGCAGGGTGGGTCGCGGGGTGGGTCGCGTGGGTCGCGGGTGGGTCGCGGGTGGGTCGCGGGTGGGTCGCGGGTGGGTCGCGGGGTGGGTCGCGGGTGGGTCGCGGGGCGGGTTGCGGGTGGGACGACGACAACAAATAACAACAACAACAACAACAACAACAACAACAACAACAACAACAATATCAACAACAACAATAACAACAACAACAACAGCAACAACAACAACAACAAACACAACAACAACCACAACAACAACAACACCAACAACAACTTCAACAACAACACCAGCAACAACAACAACAATAACAACAACAACAACAACCAACAACAACAACAACAACCAACAACCAACACCAACAACAACAACAACAACAACACGAATCCGCACCGCGGAATCTCACTTCAGCCACGCACCCAGGGACAATGAATGACCGTTCGGCCCCCTCACTCTGATTATTTTTTGTCAGGGATGGCAGCCCTGCGCACGACAGGGAATATGCTGGCACCCCGGCCGTCACTGGCGACAAATATGCGACCGAGGAACCCCACGTACTTTGTTTTATGTCTCGTGTGCACCACGCTATCATCACCACCGCCCTCATCGTCAATCCTCATCCCACCGTTTCACATTCCCTGCTTTCCTCCGCCTTCCTCCTCCTCCTCATCTTCCTCCTCCTCCGCGTCCTCATCGACCGCCCTGAACGACCGTCACGGGTAGCGGTCGCCCTCAGAGACCACTTTTGCGCACACTCTATGGTGTCGACAATTTGTCATGCCTACTGTGCCCTGGACGACCGTCACGGATAGCGGCCGCGGCGGGATACCACCCCCTGCGCACCCCTTGCGGTGTCGAAAAGATGCCACGCTTGCCACGCCGTGCGAGCCCGCAACGGATAGGGAGACCACCCCCTGCGCATCCCTTACGGTGTCGAGAAAATGCAATACTTGCCGCGCTCTCCGATTTTGGCAAGCATAGAGGCCGCGGTGAGAGACCACCCCTGCGCACCTCCTACGGTGTCGGGAATGTGCCATGCCTGCCATGCTTTGGACGACCGTCGCGGATAGCGGCCGCGGTGAGAGACCACCCCTTGCGCACCCCCTTATGGTGTCGAGAACATGCTACGCATGCTGTGCCATGGACGACCGCCACGGATAGCGGCCGCGGTGAGAGACCACCCCCTGCGCACCCCCTATGGTGCCGAGAATATGCCATGCATGCTGTGCCATGGACGACCGTCACAGATAGCGGCCGCGGTGAGAGACCACCCCGTTGCGCAACTCGTATGGTGTCGAGAATCTGCCATGCCTGGTGTGCCATGGACGACCGTCACGGATAGCGGCCGCGGTGAGAAACCACCCCCTGCGCACCCCTTTGTGGTGTTGAGAGTATGCCATGCCTGTTGTGCCTTGGTCGACCGTCACTGATCGCGGCCGTTGTGAGAGACCACCCCGCTGCGCACCCCTGATGGTGTCGAGAATGTGCCATGCACGCTGTGCCATCCACGACCGTCACGGATAGCGGCCGCGGTGAGAGACCACCCCTTGCGCACCTCCTACGGCGTCGAGAATGTGCCGTGCCTGTTGTGCCATGGACGACCGTCACGGATAGTGGCCGCGGTGAGAGACCACCCCCCGCGCTCCCCCGACGGTGTCGAGAAAATGCAGTGCTTGGTGTGGCATGGGCGACCGTCACGGACAGCGGCCGCGGTGAGGGACCACCCCTTGCGCACCCCCTATGGTGTCGAGAACATGCTACGCATGCTGTGCCATGGACGACCGCCACGGATAGCGGCACCTGTGATTGACCACCCCGCTGCGCACCCTTTATGGTGCCGAGAATGTGCCATGCCTGCTGTGCCATGGGCGACCGTCACGGATCGCGGCTGCGGTGAGAGACCACCCCTGCGCACTCCTACGGTGTCGGGAATATGCTAAGCCTGGTGTGCCATGGACGACCGTCACGGATAGCGGCCGCGGTGAGACACACTTTCTTTGCGCCCCCCTTTTTTATGGTGTCGAGAATGTGCCATGCCTGCTGTGCCATGGGAGGCCGTTACGGATAGCGGCTGCGGTGAGAGACCACCCCCTGCGCACCCCCTTCTGGTGCCGAGAATATGCCATGCCTGGTGTGCCATGGAAAACCGTTACGGATAGCGGCTGCGGTGAGAGACCACCCCCTGCGCACCCCCTTACGGTGTCGAGAATATGCCATGCATGCTGTGCCATGGACGACCGTCTCGAATAGCGGCCTCCGTGAGAGACCACTCCGTACGCACCCCCCATGGTGTCGAGAATATGTCATGCCTGCTGTACCATGGACGGCCGTCACGGATAGCGGCCGCGGTGAGTGACCACCCCTGCGCACCTCCTACGGTGTCGAGAATGTGCCATGCATAATGTGCCATGCACGACCGTCACGGCTAGCGGCCGCGGTGAGAGACCACCCCTTGCGCACCCCCGATGGTGTCGATAATATGCCACGCCTCCTGTGCCATGGACGACCGTCACAGATAGCGGCCGCGGTGAGAGACCACCCCTTGCGCACCCCCTATGGTGTCGAGAATGTGCCATGCCTGCTGTGCCCCGGACGACCGCCACGTCCAGCGGCACTTGTGTGAGACAACCCACTGCGCACCCCCGTATGGTGTCGAGGATATGCCGTGTCTCTTGTGCCATGGACGACCGTCACGGATAGCGGCCGCGGTGACAGACCACCCTTTGCGCACCCCCTATGGTTTCGATATTATGCCACGCCTCCTGTGCCATGGACGACCGTCACGGATAGCGGCCGCGGTGAGAGACCACCCCCTGCGTACCCCATTATGGTGTCGAGAATTTGCCATGCCTGCTATGCCCTGGAAGACCGTTACGGATAGCGGCCGCCCTCAGGGACCACCCCTTGCGCACCTCCTGTTGGCGCGCATGTGTTGCGTGGTGTGCGTGTCATGTGTTTGTGCGTTTGCGTGTTTGTGTGTGTGTGTTGTGCTGTGCTGTGCTGTGCTGTGCTGTGCTGTGCTGTGCTGTGCTGTGCTGTGCTGTGCTGTGTCAGAAGGAAAAGGAGGGGGAGGTGTGTGTGTGTGTGTGCGGGAGACGCGGGTGCGACGCGGGAAGGAAGAAAACCATAACCCCACTAAGCATGTGGGGAACAATACACAGTGTGCACGGGCTTCACGAACATGACTCAAGACTTTGCCCCAAAGTCTATTTTGCATTGTTTTTTTAAACAGGGATGGTGGGGAGGGCGCATCGGGTTGGCCGCGCAAGCCCCAAATGTGGAGGCAGAGTGCGGTTTGTATGGTTTTTTGATAGGGATGGTGGGGGGCGGGCCCTCGTGGTGTCGGCATGGTTCCTGGTTAGACGCCGGCCCGGTGGGGGAGGGGGTGTATACTAATAAAGAACAGTGATACCCCCCTTCCCGAAGGGGAAGGGGGTTGGAAGAGGAGACTGCCCTAGACCACCTAATTACGCCCAGAGGGCTGGTGGGACTTCCCGTCGTTATTGTTTGACCACTCGAAGACGGCGAAGAAGACGGCCGAAGGCCGCGAACAACCGCGGTCTTGCCTTGTTCACTGCACCGGAAGCAGCCTGGGACGGACGCGCCCTCCGTGCGGCCGTCGTCGTCCGAGCACGGCCCCTCGGGCGCCCAGTGGGCCAGGTACAGCCAAGTTTGATTCGGTCGACCCTACCAGAGCGAGGGCATGACGTCGCAGATCCTCGTTTCCAATGCAGGGTGCCACGCTGCCGGCCCGCGTAAGCCGCGGCGTGATGTGGCTGCGTCATCGTGCGAAAGACCCGTTTATTTTCGTCGCTCACTTGTTTGGGCGGGGTGGGCAAGGATGGGGCTGCCCCTCGAGCGGCGGATTGGCGGCCAGGAGGACAGGCGAGGCAGGGGACTGCCACGGCCCCCAGGGGATGCCACACTCGTTCTACAAGTCTCCTCAAAAATACTACATTGAGGCGCTGTTGAAAATCGAAGCGCTCGATAGTTCGGACACTTGTCAGGAAACGCGTTCTTCAATGCTGTGAGGATACTGCTGGATTTCGGACATCCTTGCGTCTGGGCCGAATACCTCATGACAACATTGAAGTAGCGCCGACCACGCAAGCACCGAACAAAGAAAACGTCAAGACACGGGCGGCATCGCGAGTAGTGGGGAGGGGAGGGCAGGGCTCATGTCGATTCTTCCGATTCGATTCCATTCGACTTTGGTGGGTTCCGATTCCGATTCGATTCGGCCTCGGATTCCGATTTGGGTTCCGATTTCTTATTGGACGCATACTAGCTTGCCGATTTCCGCCGATTCGACTTTCCCCGACTCGGCTGTAGATTTTCGCCGATCCGATTCATTTCGATTGCAGATCCGATTGATCGATTCGGTTCTGGGCTCTCCTGGAGGGGGGAGGGGCGGGGCCGGTCACGCGCGGTATCGCGAATAACGAAACCGGGTTTCTTTCGCGCGTTCACTCCAATCCCTCAACGTCATAAGTTTGTCAGAGCGTCGACCCCTGAAGGTCTCGGCCTTTTCCCCAGAACCGGTGTTTCATCCGTGCCGTTTTGTCGACGTTCCCCAGGGCCCAGGGCCAGTGAGGGCCCCCGTAGGCCGAAAAAATGCATGGCGGAAAGGCGTCCGCCGTGATTTGTTCGTGACTCGATGACTCGACGGGTCTGGGTGTCGGGTGCCCTCTCCCGTTGAGTTCGACTGTGTCCGTGCGGGGGAGCGGGGAGCGCAGGGGTGAACACACACACACACACACACACACACACGCACACAGGCCTCTCCGCGCGCAGCATCTCCGCCTCACAACGCGTGCGGCTCTCCGAGGGCTGTCGAGTGGATCAGCACCGATTGTTGACCCGCGCTGCTATCGGTCCGACATCAGGAGGGGCAAAATGGACGCAGACATTGATCAAAATGCCGGTGAACAGGAGAATGCGGAAACTGCGGGAAGTGGAGAGGAAGGCGCACATCCAGGACACGTGGAGGATACGGGGACTCCTGGGAGTCGTGTCTGTCCACTGTGCGTGCCCCTGGGCCCCTTCAGTGAGCACCCGCGCAGGAGGCGCGGCGCGGCGGCCTCCAGGTCGGCGGCGGGGGCGCGCTGATTCTGCGGCGGGCCCCTGCCGCCTCGTGCGCAGAGGGGGCAGCGAAGAGGGCGCGCGCCCCTCCCCAGACGCGTGTCGGACTGGACGAGAGGCGACGACGCACAGAGGGGGAAGGAGGGGAGGGGAAGGGGGAGGGGAAGGGGGAGGGGAAGGGCACAGAGGGGGAAGGAGGGGAGGGGAAGGGGGAGGGGAAGGGGGAGGGGAAGGGCGAGGGGAAGGGGGAGGAGAAGGAGGAGGGGAAGGGGAAGGGGAAGGGGGAGGGGGAGGGGGGAAGGCCTCATAGAAGGAGGCTGCTTCTTCGAAGGCGCAGGCTTTGTCCGTAGATGAAAGGCCCGCACCTTCTAAGAAGCGGCCTCCTTCCAAGAAGCCTTCCCCCCTCCCCCGAGGTGCCCACCTGTGCGCGCCGGCAAAGGGTAGGATAGGGAAAGAGGGGGTTACGAAATCTACTGTATGCAGCTGGTTTCGGCCCGCCGAGAGGCCCATTCCTCGATACATGAGCGCCTCCCGGCGCCAGGAGGCGCCTTGAAAAACCAGCTGCGTGAGCTGATTATCTACCCTACCGTTTGCTGTCCTACCCTTTCTCCTCCCCCGAGCCTTGCGTCTCTCGGCGTCGCGCCCAGGGGGAAGTGAGAAGGGGCACGCCTTCTCAGAAGGCGGCGGGGCTTCTCAGAAGCCCTCAGGCCTTCTTTGAAGTGCTCTGTGTCTTCGGGGAAGCCTCAGAAAACTTCTCAGAAGGCCAGGGGACTTCCAAGCCTTCTGAGGAGGCCCGCACCTTCTCACTTCCCCCCATGTTCTCCGCCAATCGACAAAGTCGAGACCCAGACCCCCTCGAGTCATGAAAAAGTAGCGACGGACGTTTTGTTGTTATTCTAGATGCTTCGCGTAGCCCCAGTGGCCCATCCAGAATCGATGCCCAGACGAGTTGCCCTGATCAGAGATGTGAAGAATCATGCAGTGGAACAAAGGGCTGGGAGATTAAGACGTCGTATCCTTCGAGTTATGAAAAATATGGACAGACATTTTTTCTTTCTAATGGCCTTCGGCCCATCCCGCCACCGTGCCTGGGTTCTAGGTATGAAGCCTATTGGATGTTTGCTGGGATCTCGTGGTAGATTTCTCGGAGGCCTCCTGGAGGTAGTTCGGAAGCCTTTGGGTGGCCTCTTTGGGGCATCTTTGGGGCCTCTTGGGGACTTTTTTGGGGCCTCTTGGGGGCCTTTTGGGGCCTCCTGGGCGCCTGTTGGGGCCTCCTGGGGGTCTCTTGAGGCGGAAGCCTGAGATTGTCAATTCGTGGTCCTCTGGGGCTCCTCTTGGGGCCGTCTTGAAGCTTTCTTGGGCCGGCTTGGGCGCCTCTTGGGCCGTCTTGGTGCCTTCTTGGGCCTTCTTGGGGCCCGCTAGGGGGCCTTTTAGGCCGTCTTGGGGCGGTCTTCAGGGCTCCTTGTGCCGTCTGAGTGCGTCGAAAAACCGAACAGGCGAGAAGACCAAAAACCATGGAAAACAATAGTAGCATCAATGATTTTGGCATCTCGTGGCCCTTTGGGGGGCCTCTTGGGGGCCTCTTGGGGTGTCCTGGGAGCCTCTTGCACTGTCTTGGGGCCATCTTGGGCGTCTTGGGGCGATCGTTCGCCGACTCTCGGGCCCGCCTTAGGGCCCCCTGGGGCCCCCCGAACATGTCACGCGACAAGCTGCGACGGGGCCCAGGGAAGCAGTGACAGGCGTCAGGAGATTTCGGAATTGTGGGCACGGGCCCGTGAAAGACCCCTCAGGAGTGAGGATTGAGGCTGAGAGGATTAGACAAAGGACCTGAGGACGCGCCCACTGCGTGCCCAGAGGCACGGTGGCGAATATTTTCAGCCACTGGGTGCACTTATAGGGCCTCGGGACTGCAAAGAACGACTCAGGGTGAAAAACCGATCCCGGGGAATGGGTCGAGATTTACTTGGGGGAAACGAAGTGAAAAATCATAACGGCGGGGGTTTGAGAACGCAGGTTTCTCATTGTTTCTGGCCTCTCTGGGCCCTTCAACCGGGCCCCGGGGCCTTCACAATTACGGATCGGTGAGACAAATCTGCACCTGGGAAGTGATCGAGAGGACGGGGAAATCGAGACGCCAGCTGTTTTGGCGCCTTGCCCTTCTCCGCGGTGTGCCCTCCTCAGGTGCAGCGCTACGGTGGGGGACAGGCTGAAGGGGGGATGCATCGACCCCCAATCACCCATTCATATCAGCAAAGAGGAGGATATTTAGAAGAGGAGAAGAATTATTAGTCAGAAGGAGGAGAAGGAGGATGACAAAGAAAGAGGAGCAGGAGAAGGAGGAGGAGACCAGTGCAAACGAAAGGCGCATTTACGATGTTGCATCAGCCCTCCCCCCAAGCTCCCTCTTCAGATGCATTTACAAGAATTTATTATGGAAAGTGAACCATTGGAAGACAACCAGCCCTCAGTCGTGACAGACACGCCATTCCTGGGATTTCAGCGCCGCGAATCAACGTAACTTTTTCGTCCCGGCGATCCTAAATCTCGCCACAGAATTTCTCCTGGTTCTTCAACGCCGCGAATCTACGTGACTATTGCGTCCTGACAATCCCAGATCTTGCCAGAACACCGTTCCTTGGACTTCAACCACGCGGATCTTTCAAAATGTCGAAATTTTCAAGACGAATGTGCACGGCGCTTATGCGAGGACCACCGTTTGAAAAGCAGCAGACATTCTTGAAATTGCTGCAGAGGTTGAAGACGAATGTGCGCGGCGCTACGGCTCGCCCCCCCTTCCCATCCATGAAACTGTTGCACAGTTGACGACGACGGTGCGCGGGGCCAAGGCGAGAGCCGCATTCTGAAAACGGTATGCCCTCCATCCGCGAAGCTGTTGCACAGTTCAAGGTCCAGCATCACAAATGGTGAGGGAGTCTCAGGCGAACCGCCTTGCCCACCCCATCAACACACCTAGGGGTGTGACAGGGAGGAGACATTTACAAGGGAAAGGGACGGACGAAGATGAGGAGGAGGAGGAGAAACCTTGGTGACGAAGAAGAACAAGCAGAAGACGCAACAGCAGGAGAAGAAGGACGGGGAGGACGAGGAGGACGAGGAGGAGAAGGACGACGAGGAGGACGAGAAGGAGGAGGACGAGGAGGAGGAGGACGACGAGAGAAGGACTATGAGAAGAACGATGAGAAGGACGAGGAGGACGAGGAGGAGGACGAGGAGAAGGAGGTGGAGGAAGTCGAGGACGAGAGTGACGAGGAAGAGAAGGAAGAGAAGAAGAACGAGGACAGGAAACGGGGGAGGAGGAGGTGGAGGTGGCGTTGTTCACGTTGCACTGTTGACAGGAGGATGCGATCACTGAGCTAAGTTTGTAACGACGCAGTGTCAACCTCGCAGTGTGTAAGCTTTGCGTGGCTCACACTGGGTTGTTCACACTGGGCTGTTAACCCTGAGCTGTGTCAACAACGTATTATCAAACGCGCATTGCTTCGACATTGCGTTGTTGACACCGCGTTGCTAAGTCTGGGTTGTTGGCACTGCGCTGTCAACACACCAATGTTGACACTGCGATGCGCAAGAGGAAAGCAATAGGAGGAGGCAGAGGAGGAGGAGAAGACTAACCCCGAGTTGTGTCCAGAGCACAGTGTCAACAGCACACTTTTCCAACTGCGCTGCTGACACTGCGTTGTGGACACTGCGCAGTTGAGACTGCGCTGTTGACACTGCGTTGTTGCCACTGCGCTGTGCAGGAGAGGATGATGGGGAGGAGGATAAGGAGGAGGATAAGGAGAAGGAGGAGGAGGAGGAGGAGGAGGAGGGGAAGGAGGCTAACCCCGATCTGTGTCCACAGCGCAGTATCCAGCTGTCTGCGGCAAGTCCCGCTACCGTGACAGCTCACATTGTCGGTGGCGACTGTTCGAGGGGGCACGGGAAGCCGTCACGTGAGGCATTTCGCGTCCCAAAGCTTAAAGAGCTGGGGTCAGGATGATGAGGATGATGACATTGGATGATGATTGCGAGAATGAGGAAGGACGTCACATGTGTTGCTTTTGGTTTCGCTTCTTGCGGAATTATCACGGGTTCCTGTGGGGCGGTCTTGGGGGTCCCTCACGGCCGTCTTGGGGCCCTCTTGGGCCGCCTTGGCTGTCTCTTGGGCCGTCGTGGGGCCGTCACGGGGTCCAGGGGCTCGAGCCCCTCGTGCCATGTCCTCGTGGTCTTCTTTGGCCGTGCTCCAGCTGGCGACGCGCGCACGGACAAGCCCTGGGGCGACGCTTTTGGCCCCCGCCGCCATGTCGCGGCCCGCGTCGCCGGGTTGGAGGCAGGTCTCGCCCCGGGGCCAGGGCGACGCTCCCAGGGCGCTGAGCGGGGGCCCCACGGGCGAGGACGAAGATAGTGGGCCAAAAGCCCTCTTCCCATCTTTCTCTCCTCCCCCTCCTCAGCTTCCGATGCCTCCCCTCCCTCTCCCCCCCCCCAGCTCTCGGCAGGGCGCCCGGCGCCTCTGCGGCCTCGCGGGCCGGGCCCCTGGGCAGCGACCCCGCTGGTACGGGGCGTTTTTTCGCGGACGCCCCGCGCGGTGCGACAGCGTACGGTAGGTTCGCGTCGTGTCGAGCAGCGGCGACCCCCGCAGGCATTCAACGTTGAACGCCGCTGGCGACCCAGAATCGATCGGTCGATGCCGTTGAAAGATCAGACGTTTCGGAAACGGCGGATCGTTCAAGGTCGAACGACCCCCGCGGTGTCAGGAACCAACGCTGGCGTCGGCTCGACACGAGCCCGGGGATCGCGCCCCTGAGTCCAGACCTCACCGAGCGCGTTCCACTACTCGCAAGGTGCCTACTCGCAAACGTTCGATAAAAGCACATGTTTGCCTCGATGCAGTGGATCGTGAATCCAGCGCGGCGGATCAGAGCAATGCGAGTAGTGACTCTGCGAGAATTGTCAAGAGGGGGAAAACACACAGACACAATTAACCGTCCTTCTGCTCTCAGGAAGATATAGGACAGTATGGGACGTGGGGGGAGCAGACGAAAACCCATAATGTATGGGAAAATATTGGGAATCCTGGGATTTGGGTCTAATCATTTGTGTGCCCCTGGGCCCCTTCAAAGTGGAACGCGCTTGTCCGAGACCGCGAGGGGCACGAATGCCGATCTGCTCGGGAGGAGCTCGCGGCCGCGCGGCAGCGCCTCGCCGCTCTCGGTGGCGAGGACGGGGCGCCGCCGCGGGGCTCCCCCGCCGCCCCCGTGGGGGCCGAGGCGGCGGCCGGGCGCGGCCCGGAGCGGACGGGCACGGGGCACGCTGCGGCGCGCCAGGAGCCGTGCCAGGACTGCCCGGCAGCAGAGCACGGGGGAGCCCCGGGAGGACGATGCACGAGAGCCCCACACGAGCCCCGGTGATCGGTCCTGAAGCGCGATGGGAACAACGCAAGCCTTGGAGTCCTTGGGGTGCATCAGCGTGCGCCAGCGTCTGGTAGTCGACGGGACGGCGCCGAGTTAGAGTCGATCAGCGTCGTTTTGGCGTCGATCGGCGCCGATCACCGAGAGCCAGCAAGATGGCAGGGGAGGCTCCCGTGAGTTACCACGGACGAACAGGTGCAAGGATGCCATCCGAAGTCGAAAAAGCAACATAAACATACATCGGCGGCGATATCCGATCCCTGTCTGGGTTTTACAAATAAAAATGGGGGCGCTGATTGGGGCTGTCTTGGATGATTCCAGGAGGTCGTGGGCTAAAGGCCGCTCTTTCATGGCTGGTCTGGGGGGTCTACAATTGCTCGTCTTGGAGGGCTGTGACCCCCTCCCTTTCATCACGAAATGTGGAGTACTCTCGCCGATCAACGATCCAGGCAACTCGATGGGCGGCGGGGGTCGGGTTCGGGATTCGTCGAGCACGTTTCGAGGTCCGAAACCTAATTACCCCCGCCCCCCATCGATTTAGGATAATCGATGGTTGGCGGGGGTAGGGTTCGGATGTCGCCACATAATACATCACATACACATGCAGCCAGATTTCTGTTGCTCAGCATGTCGCGCCACCGGTTCTGGCCCAGCGCGCTTTGGCGCGACACGCTATCCAAGTTCAAGTCCACAGGCGACAACGTCCCGAGCCTTCCCGAGCCTCCCGCTCCAAGGAGCGGAGCGACACGCTATCCGCTCGCAAGGCATAGCGTGTCGTCGGTGCCGCCGCGGCGACACGCCAAGCAAATGTTCCCGACCGTACACAGAAGCTCTCGGAGGTCCGCGCGGGTTTCTTGGGTCGGCACGGCAGCCCCCTGGCGGCGCCTCCGGCGCCGCACCTGGCGCGCTCCGCGCGGATCCAAGGAATCCGCGCAGTTATTGCCGAAAGTATGTGTCTATACCCTCGTTCGTTTCCCGAAGGGGATCGGCGCGGAAGGAATGAGCGAGAGATTCCGCGGCGACGTCGCGAGGCTCGGCAAGGAGCTGCAGATGTGGCAGGAGGAGTGCGAGGCCCAATGCAGGGACCTCGGGAACCTCCGCGCCGAGGTCGGCGGCCTCGACGGCAGGCTGCAGCTCTCGAGGGAGGAGACCGCCGCGGTGAGCAGGGAACTCGAGGGCTCCCGGCTCGCGCTCTCCCACGCGCGCGGCGAGGTGGCGAGGCTGCAGGAGCCGAAGGCAGAAGCAACGGCACAGGCATACACCTTCGACGCTCCGCACGGAGCGGAGCTCCAAGAGTGTGTGTGTGTGTGTGTGTGTTCATCCCCTGTCTTGTTTCGTCCTCGAGCAAACATCTGGCGTCTCGTTTTCGCCCGAGGCGCGGGCACTCGACCCCTCGACCACTTCCACGGGACCCGAGGCCCCGGTAAGGGCCCCGAGAGGCCGAAAGCGGTCCCAGGGACGGGCCGTTGCCTCGGGACTGCATGTTCCCCCTCCTCCGCTCCCTCTGCCGTTCTCCCTCTCCCCGCCTCATTCCTCCTCGCGGTGCTGCGAATTCGTGGAGCTTTCACTTTCTGCTTCACAGTCGGGCGCTTCGTTTTGTGCTTCACAGGCGTGGGGCGCCGCGTTTCTCTTGTGTAGCTGTTGCTTCACAGTCGAGTGTTCGCGCCGTCTGTCGTATAGTACCTTCCGGAGAGCTGCCAATTGCGCACTCTTCTGCCTACGCGTTCTGCTGGACGCTCGGCTCATTCTTCTCCTTCTTCTCCTTCTTCGTCTTCTTCTTCTTCGGGGCCCGGTGAGAGGGCCCCGAGAGCCCGAAAACTATGAGAAAGAATTGCCTCGATTTTTTTGAGGCGCCGGATGTCTGGGTAAGGAGGAGGCCGCGAACTTGCGCAGGGAGCTCGACCAGAGCCGCGGCGAGGGTGCGGGCCTGCGCTGCGAGCTGAAGGGGGCGGAGGCGGCGGCGGCCGACGCGAGGCGGGACGGCGAGGCCTTGCGCGGGGAGTTGCAGCGGTGGAAGGAGGAGGCCGGCAGCGTGTGGCGGGAGCTCGAACAGAGCCGTAGCGAGGGCGCGGGCCTGCGCTGCGAGCTGAAGGGGGCGGAGGCGGCGGCGGCCGACGCGAGGCGGGACGGCGAGGCCTTGCGCGGGGAGCTGCAGCGGTGGAAGGAGTGTCGTTCCGATATCGCTGATATCTGTATGGATATGGAAAGGAAATCCTTTTGCTGCTGCTGCTGCATAGCATAAAACTGGTCAAACGGCCTGAGCCAAACGATAGCAGATATGTGCTATGCTACAACATGCTGCATACACAATTGATCACTCATACTCCTCCGAAATGTACGCTGTACAATTCTATGATCAAAACGCTGCTTCAATCAAACGGAGGATCGGCCGGTCGCTGACCGCTCATCTGCTCAACGCTCGGGCCCAGGGTTCCTAAAGGTTTGGCTGGTTTGCTAAGTGAGCTCACAGGTCAAAGGCAGTAAACAAAAAAAAACTCGCTAGCGTAAAAACTCGCACGTGCATTCAGGGAGGTAGGACGAGGAAGAGGTGGGGATGGTTTTGCACGCTGCCGAACGGCAGCCAACGTACGTCAGCTCAGCGGGGCTCGCGGCTAAGAAACCAAAAAAACTCGGAAATCGGAGTGCACCCCGGACTCGAAATACAAAAAATCTGGAGCTCTCTGGGGTGCCCGTAGTCTGTGGAGCACATATACTGAGTGCTCACACGCATCCAATGATACCTGAAAGATAAAAAAAGACCGCACACTGAGTGCTCACTCAGCCCCCTCGCATCGTTGGAGCACCGCACACTCGCGGAGTGCTCACATGATCGTAGGGCTGTCCACAAAACACATCTCCCTCGAACTTGTGGACTGGGTTGTGGCGCCTCGGACCAGGCGCGAAACCCCTCACGTACGTAGTCTGAGTCATCGTTATCACATCCCTGACCTGGATCCTGTGACCCTCGTCCTTCTCGTGCTTGGGCTTGATCTTGATCTCCATGGGACAGTCGACCTGCTGCGTATTGAGCTGCATGGGGTAGTCGACCTGCTGCGTCTTGAGCTGCATGGGGTAGTCGACCCGCTGCGTCTTGAGCTGCACGGACGGTCTGACCATCATCGTCTCCATCTGCCGGTCTGCTTCTGGCGTGCCAGGCTGCAAAGACAACATCTTCCGCATAACAATATATACCAGCATGCAGAAAAGAGTAAACATGATTCCCAAAGCCACACCTTGCAAGTAGTATAACCAACTCACTGCAGATCCTTCCCCGCTGGGCCGCTGCACGACTGCATGATGGTAAGGCCCTGGCTATGTCGATCGTTGTTCCTCCGCTCCATCGGCCAGAGGTCGAAGCTGGCTCCTGGAATGGACCTGGCGGCCAACGTCAGCAGCTGGACGAGCTTCTTCGACTTGGGAGCTGGGGCCGAGAACTTGACGTCACGGCCGGACATGAAAACCATCAGCATGCCCGCATGCATCACCTTGGTGAGGGCGTCCGCGACCATCGTGTGGGTCGGAATCCACCTCAAAATCGACGTCTTGGGTGCAAAAGTCTCCCTCAGCATGCTGACCACGATCCTCAACCGTTTGTCCTGCACGACTCCGGCGTCCTTTTCCACCGTCTCCTCGAGGTTCTTGCTTTCCGTGAAGGTCGTCATTTTGATGTTGTCGGCTTGCCGCTCCACGTCCTTCAGCTTCGGTGGGCCTCCAAGCTTCGCCGCCATCTTCAGCTCCGTCAGCACCTGGCGGTACCACTCGGCGTGCTCGGATGCCTCACTGATGGCGTAGGCCTCTGCATTGAGGGTGCTTCGCACTACCCTCCGGACACGTCCAGAGCACCATGTAAGCGGAATCAATTCGCTAAATTTCCTTTGGGCAACCTCCTAAGGCTTGTGAGTCAAGCCCCCGACGAGACCGCACTGCGACCGCTCGCCCTCGGCGTTGGCGAAGGCGGAGTCACCGTAGAACACCAGCTGCGCCGTCGGGATACGAACTCGACCCCGGACGAGCCGAACTCCCAGCGTCGGACTTTGCTTGAGCTCGGTAACCAGCTGGTTGAGGGTGATGAGGTCCTGGACCTTGAGTTTGCTGATACGTTGGGCTACCAAGTTCTGCTTGCAGGCTGCATCTGGACGAGACCTCGTAGCAACCCACTGCACCTGTCCATTCGTCGTCCTGAAGCTGCTGATCTCTTCGGGTGTCGCCTCCGACTTGGGCATCTTCATGCGGTTCGCGTGAATGGGGGTATACTCGGTCGCCCTGATCGCCTTCTCCTGAGTCACGTTGGTAAACCCCGGCGTCATCTGCACCCTCGTACCAAGGTAGTCGACGTCGCCAACCTTTTTGGCAAGGTGCAGGCGCTTCTCGAGCTCCGGCATGATCTTGAGGACGTAGGTGTTGGATTGCTTCCTGGCAAAGAACATGTTATCAACGTGGGAGTGGATGACCAGTATGATCTCACCCTGGTGAGCCAAGTAGTACCATCCTCGCTCCAGCTTGCTTTCATGAATCTGATATCCACTGAGAACTGACTTCAATACAGCTCTGCCAGCGTCCTTCGTGCCGTAGATGCTGCCCGTCCCGAAGAAGATCTGTCCTGGGACAGTGCCTGGGGGAGGATTCTCCATCGGCATCTTGATCATGAGGACTCGTCGATGCCTTCTGCCTGCAAATAAGCACTCTTGGCATCGAAGAAAGCGCCATCCCAACCATGTTGTGCTGCAAACCCCGCCGTGAGCCAGAATGCGTCGCGGCTCCCAGTCGGAGCGTCCGTACGAATGCCCAGGTCGTTCTCCTGACACCCTTGCACCACGAGCCTCGCCTTGAAGGTGTCGGTGTCCTTCTCAGTCAAAACCCATCTGGTACCAACAACCTCCAGCTGTGGCTTCTTCCGCTTGAGCTGGGCGAGCTCCTCCCTGGAACAAAACCGTACTGCATTGAATGCCAGCCATTTGTCCCATTCCGAAGCCATAGCCTTCCTCATCTTGACCTGGTTGCCACCCGTCAGGTTCCTGAAGGTCAGCTCCTTGCTCCTCGACTTGCCCACGAGGTCCACGCGCCTGAACCTGGTCGGGTAGAGGGTGGAGTAGTCTAAGTCGACCGACTCCTTCAGAGAGAGCTCCATGATCAGATGCTCGTCAACCCTGGGCTTCTGGGTGACTTGCCGATCTTGAAGCATTCGTCGGATACTCTGCGGCACATCGTCGAGGGGATAGTATCTCGTAGTGCTCCTCCTTGCCTGGAGGTTCTGCCGAATGCTGGTAGGTAGATCATCGAGTGGGTCGTAGCGAGGTCGCCGTTGCTGACGACGCTCCTCCACGACGGGTGTCTCAGGCTCCGGTGCAGGGGCCTGCTGTTCTGGTGGATACGGCGTCTCCTGGTCCTCGTCCACGTCGAGGTCCTCGTCGAGGTCGGGTACGCCCTGGTGGACCCACGGAGTCTCGGGCTCCTGCTCGTACAGGTCTGGGTCGAAGGCGTCCGGGACCTGACTGGAGTGCGCCCGCTGGTGCTGCTCCTGGTCGGTGATCGGCTGCTCGTAGGGCGTCTCGGGCTCCACTGGGACCGGGTCGGGATCTGGATGCTGCAGCTGTGTTGGCGGCATCTCCACTGGGATCTCGGACTCGGGCTCGGGAGCAAAACGTGGTCGCTTCGCCTCTGGGTCGGCCGACTGATCAGGGCCCGAAGTAGCATCGAAATCGTGTGGGGGCCCTCGGGTATCCTCCTCGGCCGTACCCTCGCGACGGTAGCCAAACTGTCCAGGCCGCTTCCCAGTCTGACGCCGTTCTGCAGTAGGGTGAGTATGGGTAGGACCGGGGATATCCTCGTCGTCGACGGTCATGTCATCGTAGTCGGTGTCGGTCCCCGGGGGGTCCTCCATGTAGGACGTGTCCTCTTGGAACTCGGGCTCGTCATCATGGGCCAGAGCGTCGAACATCTCATTCCAGGGCACGCGCTCTTCTGGAAGCGCAGGCCAGACGTGCTTCGGGAAGCACTTGAGAGTGGCGTTCCCATGCGAAACCCAGACATTGTTCCCCTCGTAGCCGATGACAGCCCCGGGGCCATGCCACTCGAAGTTCCACATCTTCTTGGCCTTGTTCAGGCCACGCCAGTAAAAGACTTGATCTCCGATGCTGAAGTTGAGGCTCGAAGGCCGAGCCGCCTGTCCGCGACTCTTGTCCAGGAAGGCTGCTGAAAGACGACGATCATACTCGACTGCTTGCGCTGCACGCTGAGCTGCAGCAAGCATGCCCATGCGCTGCTGGAACGTCTGGTCGTCCCTGGCGCGCTGGTGGAGCGAGAGCCTCACGTGGTTGGAAAGAATACTGTAGGGCAATCGGTACCCACGTCCGAGCACCCACTGCGCAGGGCTGTACCCTGATGGCCCCACCTTGCTGTTCTTCGCCCAGTTAACCACGGTGCAGAGCCACTCCACAGCGCCCGGGACGGTGAAATCGATCTGGTACTCGTCGATGATGGCTTTGGCAATGTACTTCCATTCGCCGCCATGCCGCTCGCAGACACTGTTCTGCGTGGGGCTCAGGGCGGCGGTGGCGATGAGCTCGGCGCCCATGCCCTCGAGCTCGCTGCGGAACTCTCTCTCGAACTCACCTCCGAGATCTGCAATACTCGCCTGGGGCGGCCCAGCCCAGCTCATCCATCTCGTAAGTAGGGTCGTCCATGATGTGATAGGCTTCTTGTCGTCCTGCGGGGCCACTAGCTGGAAGGTGGTGGCCACGTCGACGTTGTTCTGGAGCTGAGCCTGGTGGCCCTCGATGTCGGCGAGGGTCATCAGGTCGGTAGCCACTCCATCGCCGAGCTCGCCGAACTTGGACCTCAGGTCCGCTGGCGTGGAGATGTCAGGAGACTTCCGCCTCTCGCAATCAGGACAGCGGTGCGCCTCCGCTGCAGCGATCGCCTCAGCCGAGCCACCCTGCAACCGAATGGCACTAGCAAGGCTAGCGCTGGTCGGATGGCCGGTGTTGGTGTGCACCAGCTTGACCACTCGCTCGAGCTGCACCCGCCGGGTCCATCGCGTCGAGGACCGCCTTGGCGCGGGCAGTGACCTCCCTGTCGTGGGCCACCGGCAGGACATCGTAGCCACGTCGAATTGCTCGCAGCCCTGAGGCGATGTCCTTCACGAGCGAGACGGTGTAGCGAACAGTCTGGTTGAGGTCCTTCCCGCCAACCACCTTCGCGTGGACATGCGTCCCGTCGCACTTCTTGTAGAGCTTCTCGGCTGTTGGTTGGTCAGGACCTTGAACCTCTTCCGAATTGGCTCGCCTTTACTGGTCTTGATGCCGTACCGACAACCGTCAAACACGGCTCGTAGTCCAAGAATCTGTTGAATCTGAAAAAGCTCCTTCGGCATGTATCTATCACTCCATATGTTACTCACGAAGGGTAGCTCGAATCCCGTCGGTATGGCATGAGGCCGCAACTCTGTCAAAAGCCAACGTATGTTACGTAGAATAGTCTTGTTCTCCTGTCGGGCCATCCTCAATCGAACTCGTTGAGCCAGCGTCCTGGAATTCCAAAGCCGTTGGTAAGTACACCACGGAGTGCACAGGATACTGATCCAAACCACTGGTATCCTGCCGAGCTTCTTCTCCTTCATGACCTCCACGAGTATACCCTCGACGGTCTTCTTCCTACGCAGGTCGCACTGTGGTAGGTGTACTCCTCGGAAGGCTCGATCCTGTCTTCCAGTGGCGTTGAACTCTCTCCCTAGCAAACTATTGGGCTCGCACGCCAGCTCGAACAGGCTGTAGCTCCTTGGGCGCCCTCGTCTGATAGCTGCAATTGCCTGCCCATGTACCTGATCTGCTTGCTCGAGCTGGATCAGCTCCTTCACCTTGTTCGTGCTCACGTTGTGGTCGTGCAGGTCTTCGCCTTTGTGATCCCTGCGAGGTTCTGCTTCTGCTGGCCGCGCTTCATGAACCGCCAGCTGGCGTTCTGGAGGAGATTAGCGTAGTCTCCTTCAGCCAGGCCAGCCATGTCCACATCATACTTGCACCAGGGCACAGGCCCTGCTCGCACACGTACCAGCGCCACATGAGCAAGTGAAAGTAGCTGGGTTCGCACAAATGTAGCAATCATGGCCTCCCGGAGGCCTGTCATGAAACGTGACCTTCTTGAGGTTCTGGGTCTGGCTGACACTGGCGACCTCCTTGACTGCTTCCGCGGCCGGGCCGAGGCCTTGACCACAGGTCGAGGTGGCCGCCTGAGCTCCACACACAAGTGCCATGATCCTCGACGCCGCCTTGACACCTGTTGTCCTCGGTCGGAGCCTCCTGGGCAACTCGTCGGTGGCATTCTTGTCCCGGGAGGGGCTGCGCAGCACATGGTAGGCGTCGGGGTTTAGGTCCAGCATGTAGTGTCCAGTAGACCTATCCTGTAACAAATCTGCCTTGTGAGGTCCAATCGTAATCCGTCTCGGTGGTGACGTCTTGATCTCGGCGTGCACGGACTCCAGGTAGTCTCGTCCCAACAGGAGGTTGAGCCCTGGAATCTCCAGCAGGTGCTCTTTGATGAAGTGCGGTACCTTCGCTGCCGCCACAGGGAACCTGACTTGAGTATCTGAATCTGTCGTACCGCCATCTCCGAACTTGAAAGTCTCGTGCACGGACTCGAAGGTCACAAGCTTGTCGAGGCCGAGTGCCTTCCAGTGCCCGTAGTAGTCATCCCACCACACGGTACCCATCACACTCCTGGCGCATGCCGAGTCGATTGAGCCCTTCTTGTGCATCGGGGACGGGTCCACGACCACCGTGTTCTGCAGCACGGCGAGGGGGAACGTCATCTCTACTGCCAAAAACTCCATCTCATCGTCGTCCAGGTCAACTCCAGTCGCCACTTCTTGAACCTCCCGTGCTCCTGGACACTCTGGGTCGCCAGCCCAATGACCCCAACCATCGCACACGCGGCACTGAGAGTTCTTCTTGCGCTTGTCGAGGGTGTCCTTGATCGGCTGAAACTTGCCTCCACGTCCTGGCTTCTTGCCCGCAGTAGACCTGCCTCGCCCGCGTCCAGACCGCTGTGGAGGTGCCACCGCAGCGCCCCCAGAGCTCGAAGAGCCGCCCTACCTGAGGCTGTTCCGAGCCTGTCGTACTGTAGCGAGCGCCTCCGGCAACTCCGAGAGCTGGACCGCCGCCTTCTCGACCGCCTCGGCCGGGTCGTGGTCCAGCTCCTCCTCATTGATGTCCCCGAGGTCGGTGGCCAACGCCTCGAGCTCGCGCTGCACGAGCTCCTCGATGCCGTCGTCGTCGGCCTCATCCTCCTCCGGGCCCTCGTCATCCTCGTACTCCGTCACGTTAACTGCTTTGGGTGGTGGCCGTCCCTTGCCACCTTGCTGGGTCTTCTTCTGCTCGAAGGGTCGCCGCTGCTGTGGGTGACCGCGCTCATTATGATTATGTCTTGAAAAATCCGCATCGCCGTCGTCTGAACCTCTCGCAACTCGAAGGTGTCACTCGGTAGCGCTGCTATGAGTCTCTCACGCTGTGATCTCGTGATATTGAGCCGCCGCATAAAGAACCAGCCAAGAATATCTGAATCTTCCGTGAGCTCCACGCCGTCTTCGGACAGTTTCGTCAAGCCTTGGTCGAAGATCGTGATGTAGTCTGAGATCCTGGTATCAGCTTTGCGTGCGTTCTTTTGCGTCTCGAAGAAATCCGTCATCGTCTCGCCCTTCCTACACACCTTGGGTGGACACAGAGACTCGAGCGCCTCCATCAGGTTCTGGATGCCTCGCTTGAGGTCCAGGGGAACAGCTTCGACCGTGATCTCGCCAATTGTGCTTGTCTTTACCCTCTGGTGGGTCGGCTCGAACTTCTTGTCCTCGAAACGGTTGCAGGTCTTCGTTGCTGAGCTTGAGGGCCTTCGGTCTCGTAGCTCCTCGGAGCTTCCTGATCATACGCGCTGCGATGCTGTACTGAACGTCTAGATTCAACCCCAGCGTCCATATGCGAACCTCTTCTGTGTAGGTCATCCACGACGAGGGGTTGCCATCCCAGCCTGGAATGTAGCTGTCCTCTCTCTCCAGATTAGCGTCCATCTGTGTAGGTCGCCCGCCGCTGCTGAGAAACCACACAAGAGATAGGAAGAGGACGAGCATGTAGTAGAGGAACAGGGTGACGAGGAACAGAGTGATGGGAGAGTCCTGCGCTGCAGGCGGCCGCGCTGCGACCAGGGCCAAGAGCCCGCCGGCGCAGCCGCCGCGGTATGAACCGCTTCGCTGCCACTGTCGTTCCGATATCGCTGATATCTGGATGGATATGGAGAGGAAATCCTTTTGCTGCTGCTGCTGCTGCTGCGTAGCATAACTGGTCAAAGCGCCTCAACCAAACGATAGCAGATATGTGCTATGCTACAACATGCTGCATACACAATTGATCACTCACAAGGAGGAGGCCGGCAGCAAGTGGCGGGAGCTCGAACAGAGCCGTGCCGAGGTCGGCGGCCTCGACGGCAGGCTGCAGCTCTCGAGGGAGGAGACCGCCGCGGTGAGCAGGGAACTCGAGGGCTCCCGGCTCGCGCTCTCCCACGCGCGCGGCGAGGTGGCGAGGCTGCAGGAGCCGAAGGCAGAAGCAACGGCACAGGCATACACCTTCGACGCTCCGCACGGAGCGGAGCTCCAAGAGTGTGTGTGTGTGTGTGTGTTCATCCCCTGTCTTGTTTCGTCCTCGAGCAAACATCTGGCGTCTCGTTTTCGCCCGAGGCGCGGGCACTCGACCCCTCGACCACTTCCACGGGACCCGAGGCCCCGGTAAGGGCCCCGAGAGGCCGAAAGCGGTCCCAGGGACGGGCCGTTGCCTCGGGACTGCATGTTCCCCCTCCTCCGCTCCCTCTGCCGTTCTCCCTCTCCCCGCCTCATTCCTCCTCGCGGTGCTGCGAATTCGTGGAGCTTTCACTTTCTGCTTCACAGTCGGGCGCTTCGTTTTGTGCTTCACAGGCGTGGGGCGCCGCGTTTCTCTTGTGTAGCTGTTGCTTCACAGTCGAGTGTTCGCGCCGTCTGTCGTATAGTACCTTCCGGAGAGCTGCCAATTGCGCACTCTTCTGCCTACGCGTTCTGCTGGACGCTCGGCTCATTCTTCTCCTTCTTCTCCTTCTTCGTCTTCTTCTTCTTCGGGGCCCGGTGAGAGGGCCCCGAGAGCCCGAAAACTATGAGAAAGAATTGCCTCGATTTTTTTGAGGCGCCGGATGTCTGGGTAAGGAGGAGGCCGCGAACTTGCGCAGGGAGCTCGACCAGAGCCGCGGCGAGGGTGCGGGCCTGCGCTGCGAGCTGAAGGGGGCGGAGGCGGCGGCGGCCGACGCGAGGCGGGACGGCGAGGCCTTGCGCGGGGAGTTGCAGCGGTGGAAGGAGGAGGCCGGCAGCGTGTGGCGGGAGCTCGAACAGAGCCGTAGCGAGGGCGCGGGCCTGCGCTGCGAGCTGAAGGGGGCGGAGGCGGCGGCGGCCGACGCGAGGCGGGACGGCGAGGCCTTGCGCGGGGAGCTGCAGCGGTGGAAGGAGTGTCGTTCCGATATCGCTGATATCTGTATGGATATGGAAAGGAAATCCTTTTGCTGCTGCTGCTGCATAGCATAAAACTGGTCAAACGGCCTGAGCCAAACGATAGCAGATATGTGCTATGCTACAACATGCTGCATACACAATTGATCACTCACACTCCTCCGAAATGTACGCTGTACAATTCTATGATCAAAACGCTGCTTCAATCAAACGGAGGATCGGCCGGTCGCTGACCGCTCATCTGCTCAACGCTCGGGCCCAGGGTTCCTAAAGGTTTGGCTGGTTTGCTAAGTGAGCTCACAGGTCAAAGGCAGTAAACAAAAAAAAACTCGCTAGCGTAAAAACTCGCACGTGCATTCAGGGAGGTAGGACGAGGAAGAGGTGGGGATGGTTTTGCACGCTGCCGAACGGCAGCCAACGTACGTCAGCTCAGCGGGGCTCGCGGCTAAGAAACCAAAAAAACTCGGAAATCGGAGTGCACCCCGGACTCGAAATACAAAAAATCTGGAGCTCTCTGGGGTGCCCGTAGTCTGTGGAGCACATATACTGAGTGCTCACACGCATCCAATGATACCTGAAAGATAAAAAAAGACCGCACACTGAGTGCTCACTCAGCCCCCTCGCATCGTTGGAGCACCGCACACTCGCGGAGTGCTCACATGATCGTAGGGCTGTCCACAAAACACATCTCCCTCGAACTTGTGGACTGGGTTGTGGCGCCTCGGACCAGGCGCGAAACCCCTCACGTACGTAGTCTGAGTCATCGTTATCACATCCCTGACCTGGATCCTGTGACCCTCGTCCTTCTCGTGCTTGGGCTTGATCTTGATCTCCATGGGACAGTCGACCTGCTGCGTATTGAGCTGCATGGGGTAGTCGACCTGCTGCGTCTTGAGCTGCATGGGGTAGTCGACCCGCTGCGTCTTGAGCTGCACGGACGGTCTGACCATCATCGTCTCCATCTGCCGGTCTGCTTCTGGCGTGCCAGGCTGCAAAGACAACATCTTCCGCATAACAATATATACCAGCATGCAGAAAAGAGTAAACATGATTCCCAAAGCCACACCTTGCAAGTAGTATAACCAACTCACTGCAGATCCTTCCCCGCTGGGCCGCTGCACGACTGCATGATGGTAAGGCCCTGGCTATGTCGATCGTTGTTCCTCCGCTCCATCGGCCAGAGGTCGAAGCTGGCTCCTGGAATGGACCTGGCGGCCAACGTCAGCAGCTGGACGAGCTTCTTCGACTTGGGAGCTGGGGCCGAGAACTTGACGTCACGGCCGGACATGAAAACCATCAGCATGCCCGCATGCATCACCTTGGTGAGGGCGTCCGCGACCATCGTGTGGGTCGGAATCCACCTCAAAATCGACGTCTTGGGTGCAAAAGTCTCCCTCAGCATGCTGACCACGATCCTCAACCGTTTGTCCTGCACGACTCCGGCGTCCTTTTCCACCGTCTCCTCGAGGTTCTTGCTTTCCGTGAAGGTCGTCATTTTGATGTTGTCGGCTTGCCGCTCCACGTCCTTCAGCTTCGGTGGGCCTCCAAGCTTCGCCGCCATCTTCAGCTCCGTCAGCACCTGGCGGTACCACTCGGCGTGCTCGGATGCCTCACTGATGGCGTAGGCCTCTGCATTGAGGGTGCTTCGCACTACCCTCCGGACACGTCCAGAGCACCATGTAAGCGGAATCAATTCGCTAAATTTCCTTTGGGCAACCTCCTAAGGCTTGTGAGTCAAGCCCCCGACGAGACCGCACTGCGACCGCTCGCCCTCGGCGTTGGCGAAGGCGGAGTCACCGTAGAACACCAGCTGCGCCGTCGGGATACGAACTCGACCCCGGACGAGCCGAACTCCCAGCGTCGGACTTTGCTTGAGCTCGGTAACCAGCTGGTTGAGGGTGATGAGGTCCTGGACCTTGAGTTTGCTGATACGTTGGGCTACCAAGTTCTGCTTGCAGGCTGCATCTGGACGAGACCTCGTAGCAACCCACTGCACCTGTCCATTCGTCGTCCTGAAGCTGCTGATCTCTTCGGGTGTCGCCTCCGACTTGGGCATCTTCATGCGGTTCGCGTGAATGGGGGTATACTCGGTCGCCCTGATCGCCTTCTCCTGAGTCACGTTGGTAAACCCCGGCGTCATCTGCACCCTCGTACCAAGGTAGTCGACGTCGCCAACCTTTTTGGCAAGGTGCAGGCGCTTCTCGAGCTCCGGCATGATCTTGAGGACGTAGGTGTTGGATTGCTTCCTGGCAAAGAACATGTTATCAACGTGGGAGTGGATGACCAGTATGATCTCACCCTGGTGAGCCAAGTAGTACCATCCTCGCTCCAGCTTGCTTTCATGAATCTGATATCCACTGAGAACTGACTTCAATACAGCTCTGCCAGCGTCCTTCGTGCCGTAGATGCTGCCCGTCCCGAAGAAGATCTGTCCTGGGACAGTGCCTGGGGGAGGATTCTCCATCGGCATCTTGATCATGAGGACTCGTCGATGCCTTCTGCCTGCAAATAAGCACTCTTGGCATCGAAGAAAGCGCCATCCCAACCATGTTGTGCTGCAAACCCCGCCGTGAGCCAGAATGCGTCGCGGCTCCCAGTCGGAGCGTCCGTACGAATGCCCAGGTCGTTCTCCTGACACCCTTGCACCACGAGCCTCGCCTTGAAGGTGTCGGTGTCCTTCTCAGTCAAAACCCATCTGGTACCAACAACCTCCAGCTGTGGCTTCTTCCGCTTGAGCTGGGCGAGCTCCTCCCTGGAACAAAACCGTACTGCATTGAATGCCAGCCATTTGTCCCATTCCGAAGCCATAGCCTTCCTCATCTTGACCTGGTTGCCACCCGTCAGGTTCCTGAAGGTCAGCTCCTTGCTCCTCGACTTGCCCACGAGGTCCACGCGCCTGAACCTGGTCGGGTAGAGGGTGGAGTAGTCTAAGTCGACCGACTCCTTCAGAGAGAGCTCCATGATCAGATGCTCGTCAACCCTGGGCTTCTGGGTGACTTGCCGATCTTGAAGCATTCGTCGGATACTCTGCGGCACATCGTCGAGGGGATAGTATCTCGTAGTGCTCCTCCTTGCCTGGAGGTTCTGCCGAATGCTGGTAGGTAGATCATCGAGTGGGTCGTAGCGAGGTCGCCGTTGCTGACGACGCTCCTCCACGACGGGTGTCTCAGGCTCCGGTGCAGGGGCCTGCTGTTCTGGTGGATACGGCGTCTCCTGGTCCTCGTCCACGTCGAGGTCCTCGTCGAGGTCGGGTACGCCCTGGTGGACCCACGGAGTCTCGGGCTCCTGCTCGTACAGGTCTGGGTCGAAGGCGTCCGGGACCTGACTGGAGTGCGCCCGCTGGTGCTGCTCCTGGTCGGTGATCGGCTGCTCGTAGGGCGTCTCGGGCTCCACTGGGACCGGGTCGGGATCTGGATGCTGCAGCTGTGTTGGCGGCATCTCCACTGGGATCTCGGACTCGGGCTCGGGAGCAAAACGTGGTCGCTTCGCCTCTGGGTCGGCCGACTGATCAGGGCCCGAAGTAGCATCGAAATCGTGTGGGGGCCCTCGGGTATCCTCCTCGGCCGTACCCTCGCGACGGTAGCCAAACTGTCCAGGCCGCTTCCCAGTCTGACGCCGTTCTGCAGTAGGGTGAGTATGGGTAGGACCGGGGATATCCTCGTCGTCGACGGTCATGTCATCGTAGTCGGTGTCGGTCCCCGGGGGGTCCTCCATGTAGGACGTGTCCTCTTGGAACTCGGGCTCGTCATCATGGGCCAGAGCGTCGAACATCTCATTCCAGGGCACGCGCTCTTCTGGAAGCGCAGGCCAGACGTGCTTCGGGAAGCACTTGAGAGTGGCGTTCCCATGCGAAACCCAGACATTGTTCCCCTCGTAGCCGATGACAGCCCCGGGGCCATGCCACTCGAAGTTCCACATCTTCTTGGCCTTGTTCAGGCCACGCCAGTAAAAGACTTGATCTCCGATGCTGAAGTTGAGGCTCGAAGGCCGAGCCGCCTGTCCGCGACTCTTGTCCAGGAAGGCTGCTGAAAGACGACGATCATACTCGACTGCTTGCGCTGCACGCTGAGCTGCAGCAAGCATGCCCATGCGCTGCTGGAACGTCTGGTCGTCCCTGGCGCGCTGGTGGAGCGAGAGCCTCACGTGGTTGGAAAGAATACTGTAGGGCAATCGGTACCCACGTCCGAGCACCCACTGCGCAGGGCTGTACCCTGATGGCCCCACCTTGCTGTTCTTCGCCCAGTTAACCACGGTGCAGAGCCACTCCACAGCGCCCGGGACGGTGAAATCGATCTGGTACTCGTCGATGATGGCTTTGGCAATGTACTTCCATTCGCCGCCATGCCGCTCGCAGACACTGTTCTGCGTGGGGCTCAGGGCGGCGGTGGCGATGAGCTCGGCGCCCATGCCCTCGAGCTCGCTGCGGAACTCTCTCTCGAACTCACCTCCGAGATCTGCAATACTCGCCTGGGGCGGCCCAGCCCAGCTCATCCATCTCGTAAGTAGGGTCGTCCATGATGTGATAGGCTTCTTGTCGTCCTGCGGGGCCACTAGCTGGAAGGTGGTGGCCACGTCGACGTTGTTCTGGAGCTGAGCCTGGTGGCCCTCGATGTCGGCGAGGGTCATCAGGTCGGTAGCCACTCCATCGCCGAGCTCGCCGAACTTGGACCTCAGGTCCGCTGGCGTGGAGATGTCAGGAGACTTCCGCCTCTCGCAATCAGGACAGCGGTGCGCCTCCGCTGCAGCGATCGCCTCAGCCGAGCCACCCTGCAACCGAATGGCACTAGCAAGGCTAGCGCTGGTCGGATGGCCGGTGTTGGTGTGCACCAGCTTGACCACTCGCTCGAGCTGCACCCGCCGGGTCCATCGCGTCGAGGACCGCCTTGGCGCGGGCAGTGACCTCCCTGTCGTGGGCCACCGGCAGGACATCGTAGCCACGTCGAATTGCTCGCAGCCCTGAGGCGATGTCCTTCACGAGCGAGACGGTGTAGCGAACAGTCTGGTTGAGGTCCTTCCCGCCAACCACCTTCGCGTGGACATGCGTCCCGTCGCACTTCTTGTAGAGCTTCTCGGCTGTTGGTTGGTCAGGACCTTGAACCTCTTCCGAATGGGCTCGCCTTTACTGGTCTTGATGCCGTACCGACAACCGTCAAACACGGCTCGTAGTCCAAGAATCTGTTGAATCTGAAAAAGCTCCTTCGGCATGTATCTATCACTCCATATGTTACTCACGAAGGGTAGCTCGAATCCCGTCGGTATGGCATGAGGCCGCAACTCTGTCAAAAGCCAACGTATGTTACGTAGAATAGTCTTGTTCTCCTGTCGGGCCATCCTCAATCGAACTCGTTGAGCCAGCGTCCTGGAATTCCAAAGCCGTTGGTAAGTACACCACGGAGTGCACAGGATACTGATCCAAACCACTGGTATCCTGCCGAGCTTCTTCTCCTTCATGACCTCCACGAGTATACCCTCGACGGTCTTCTTCCTACGCAGGTCGCACTGTGGTAGGTGTACTCCTCGGAAGGCTCGATCCTGTCTTCCAGTGGCGTTGAACTCTCTCCCTAGCAAACTATTGGGCTCGCACGCCAGCTCGAACAGGCTGTAGCTCCTTGGGCGCCCTCGTCTGATAGCTGCAATTGCCTGCCCATGTACCTGATCTGCTTGCTCGAGCTGGATCAGCTCCTTCACCTTGTTCGTGCTCACGTTGTGGTCGTGCAGGTCTTGGCCTTTGTGATCCCTGCGAGGTTCTGCTTCTGCTGGCCGCGCTTCATGAACCGCCAGCTGGCGTTCTGGAGGAGATTAGCGTAGTCTCCTTCAGCCAGGCCAGCCATGTCCACATCATACTTGCACCAGGGCACAGGCCCTGCTCGCACACGTACCAGCGCCACATGAGCAAGTGAAAGTAGCTGGGTTCGCACAAATGTAGCAATCATGGCCTCCCGGAGGCCTGTCATGAAACGTGACCTTCTTGAGGTTCTGGGTCTGGCTGACACTGGCGACCTCCTTGACTGCTTCCGCGGCCGGGCCGAGGCCTTGACCACAGGTCGAGGTGGCCGCCTGAGCTCCACACACAAGTGCCATGATCCTCGACGCCGCCTTGACACCTGTTGTCCTCGGTCGGAGCCTCCTGGGCAACTCGTCGGTGGCATTCTTGTCCCGGGAGGGGCTGCGCAGCACATGGTAGGCGTCGGGGTTTAGGTCCAGCATGTAGTGTCCAGTAGACCTATCCTGTAACAAATCTGCCTTGTGAGGTCCAATCGTAATCCGTCTCGGTGGTGACGTCTTGATCTCGGCGTGCACGGACTCCAGGTAGTCTCGTCCCAACAGGAGGTTGAGCCCTGGAATCTCCAGCAGGTGCTCTTTGATGAAGTGCGGTACCTTCGCTGCCGCCACAGGGAACCTGACTTGAGTATCTGAATCTGTCGTACCGCCATCTCCGAACTTGAAAGTCTCGTGCACGGACTCGAAGGTCACAAGCTTGTCGAGGCCGAGTGCCTTCCAGTGCCCGTAGTAGTCATCCCACCACACGGTACCCATCACACTCCTGGCGCATGCCGAGTCGATTGAGCCCTTCTTGTGCATCGGGGACGGGTCCACGACCACCGTGTTCTGCAGCACGGCGAGGGGGAACGTCATCTCTACTGCCAAAAACTCCATCTCATCGTCGTCCAGGTCAACTCCAGTCGCCACTTCTTGAACCTCCCGTGCTCCTGGACACTCTGGGTCGCCAGCCCAATGACCCCAACCATCGCACACGCGGCACTGAGAGTTCTTCTTGCGCTTGTCGAGGGTGTCCTTGATCGGCTGAAACTTGCCTCCACGTCCTGGCTTCTTGCCCGCAGTAGACCTGCCTCGCCCGCGTCCAGACCGCTGTGGAGGTGCCACCGCAGCGCCCCCAGAGCTCGAAGAGCCGCCCTACCTGAGGCTGTTCCGAGCCTGTCGTACTGTAGCGAGCGCCTCCGGCAACTCCGAGAGCTGGACCGCCGCCTTCTCGACCGCCTCGGCCGGGTCGTGGTCCAGCTCCTCCTCATTGATGTCCCCGAGGTCGGTGGCCAACGCCTCGAGCTCGCGCTGCACGAGCTCCTCGATGCCGTCGTCGTCGGTCTCATCCTCCTCCGGGCCCTCGTCATCCTCGTACTCCGTCACGTTAACTGCTTTGGGTGGTGGCCGTCCCTTGCCACCTTGCTGGGTCTTCTTCTGCTCGAAGGGTCGCCGCTGCTGTGGGTGACCGCGCTCATTATGATTATGTCTTGAAAAATCCGCATCGCCGTCGTCTGAACCTCTCGCAACTCGAAGGTGTCACTCGGTAGCGCTGCTATGAGTCTCTCACGCTGTGATCTCGTGATATTGAGCCGCCGCATAAAGAACCAGCCAAGAATATCTGAATCTTCCGTGAGCTCCACGCCGTCTTCGGACAGTTTCGTCAAGCCTTGGTCGAAGATCGTGATGTAGTCTGAGATCCTGGTACCAGCTTTGCGTGCGTTCTTTTGCGTCTCGAAGAAATCCGTCATCGTCTCGCCCTTCCTACACACCTTGGGTGGACACAGAGACTCGAGCGCCTCCATCAGGTTCTGGATGCCTCGCTTGAGGTCCAGGGGAACAGCTTCGACCGTGATCTCGCCAATTGTGCTTGTCTTTACCCTCTGGTGGGTCGGCTCGAACTTCTTGTCCTCGAAACGGTTGCAGGTCTTCGTTGCTGAGCTTGAGGGCCTTCGGTCTCGTAGCTCCTCGGAGCTTCCTGATCATACGCGCTGCGATGCTGTACTGAACGTCTAGATTCAACCCCAGCGTCCATATGCGAACCTCTTCTGTGTAGGTCATCCACGACGAGGGGTTGCCATCCCAGCCTGGAATGTAGCTGTCCTCTCTCTCCAGATTAGCGTCCATCTGTGTAGGTCGCCCGCCGCTGCTGAGAAACCACACAAGAGATAGGAAGAGGACGAGCATGTAGTAGAGGAACAGGGTGACGAGAAACAGAGTGATGGGAGAGTCCTGCGCTGCAGGCGGCCGCGCTGCGACCAGGGCCAAGAGCCCGCCGGCGCAGCCGCCGCGGTATGAACCGCTTCGCTGCCACTGTCGTTCCGATATCGCTGATATCTGGATGGATATGGAGAGGAAATCCTTTTGCTGCTGCTGCTGCTGCTGCGTAGCATAACTGGTCAAAGCGCCTCAACCAAACGATAGCAGATATGTGCTATGCTACAACATGCTGCATACACAATTGATCACTCACAAGGAGGAGGCCGGCAGCAAGTGGCGGGAGCTCGAACAGAGCCGTGCCGAGGTCGGCGGCCTCGACGGCAAGCTGCAGCTCTCGAGGGAGGAGACCGCCGCGGTGAGCAGGGAACTCGAGGGCTCCCGGCTCGCGCTCTCCCACGCGCGCGGCGAGATGGCGAGGCTGCAGGAGCCGAAGGCAGAAGCAACGGCATAGGCATACACCTTCGACGCTCCGCACGGAGCGGAGCTCCAAGAGTGTGTGTTCATCCCCTGTCTTGTTTCGTCCTCGAGCAAACATCTGGCGTCTCGTTTTCGCCCGAGGCGCGGGCACTCGACCCCTCGACCACTTCCACGGGACCCGAGGCCCCGGTAAGGGCCCCGAGAGGCCGAAAGCGGTCCCAGGGACGGGCCGTTGCCTCGGGACTGCATGTTCCCCCTCCTCCGCTCCCTCTGCCGTTCTCCCTCTCCCCGCCTCATTCCTCCTCGCGGTGCTGCGAATTCGTGGGGCCTTCACTTTCTGCTTCACAGTCGGGCGCTTCGTTTTGTACTTCACAGGCGTGGGGCGCCGCGTTTCTCTTGTGTAGCTGTTGCTTCACAGTCGAGTGTTCGCGCCGTCTGTCGTATAGTACCTTCCGGAGAGCTGCCAATTGCGCACTCCTCTGCCTACGCGTGCTGCTGGACGCTCGGCTCATTCTTCCTCTTCTTCTTCTTCTTATTATTCTTCTTCTTCGTCTTCTTCTTCTTCTTCGGGACCCGGTGAGAGGGCCCCGAGAGCCCGAAAACTATGAGAAAGAATTGCCTCGATTTTTTGAGGCGCCGGATGTCTGGGTAAGGAGGAGGCCGCAAGCTTGCGCAGGGAGCTCGACCAGAGCCGCGGCGAGGGCGCGGGCCTGCGCTGCGAGCTGAAGGGGGCGGAGGCGGCGGCGGCCGACGCGAGGCGGGACGGCGAGGCCTTGCGCGGGGAGCTGCAGCGGTGGAAGGAGGAGGCCGGCAGCGTGTGGCGGGAGCTCGAACAGAGCCGTGGCGAGGGCGCGGGCCTGCGCTGCGAGCTGAAGGGGGCGGAGGCGGCGGCGGCCGACGCGAGGCGGGACGGCGAGGCCTTGCGCGGGGAGGTGCAGCGGTGGAAGGAGGAGGCCAACAGCGTGTGGCGGGAGCTCGACCAGAGCCGTGGCGAGGGCGCGGGCCTGCGGGTGGAGCTGCGGGCCGCGAGGGAGGATCGGTACGATCGAAATGACACTGGAAGAGAACGGGG